>CM040185.1:122500-367500 GCA_022606455.1 Callitettix versicolor
ACTAAGTAGCTGCTACTTTTAAACTGTTGAGCAAGTTTTTGTAGTTAATGAACATGTTAAACTATTATTGAAATCGGTTTTTTTCTAAGTGTAAATTAAATCGGGCCGCGTTTGAGAGCGCGTACATACAAACAAACATTTAATGTATATAACGTACGTACAAAACTTTTAAAATCTCGATTTGGTCACGTGTTCAGACATTGATAATTGCTTCAGCAGCCATGTTTACTAATAGTAAATTCCAATAATAATAAATTATTAATTTTTTTTATTGACACGCCATACTTTTCGATAGTATTTTAATATAAAATTGAAACGTTGTATTGAAAAGAGAGCTTAATATTTGGAATTCCTACTTTTTACAATCACACAATGCAAGATGAATTCAATCTCTTCGTCTTCTTATTGAAACAGTATCCAATAAAGGCACAAAGCAGGCAATAAAGTCGTTTTCAATACTCGTGTACAATTCAATCTTCGATTTGCTATATTTATAGGGCAATTTTTACTCTTATGAATTTCCAACTGAAGTGTAAGTCTTCTTTCAATCAAGACAGTTTATAACAATGGCCTGAATAAACTTTCCATTTGAATTTTTGTGTTTTGAATTCTAGAACTCTTCATCCCGTAACTAATTGTTGATAAAATAGGTAATAAAATTAAAATGTTCACCTTCTCCCATAACATCATTATGACTAAATGGGGTAGTTTAGCCTGCATTTATATCGTAGCCCACTTTGAAGCGAAGCTTTGGGGAGAGGAATATGAACAGAAAAAAGTCTGCGAACGGAAGAATGTAACAAAAATATGGAACGAACAAGCAAACAAATTTCGTCTATATTTCACTACCTTTCTTTTTCTTTCTGCTTTTCGACAACAGTACACGCGCATTACATGAAAACGTTGTGTTGCTTTGGCTTCGGTATTTTCCTTTAGTTGAAGAACACGTGCACCTTGTAACGCTTTACAATACATTCGAAATTAATACAAACGTTTATAATATTTTGTGCTAATATTGCTAGTTTTTAACAAAATAACCTGAAACCTATTACAGCCTATTAGCTCTTCAATGAAACCAGCTGATCGTTAAGACTTAATATAAAGATATCATTTACAAAAGCTTCTATTCTGTCGGTAACTCCCCGAGTTCCATAAATGTACTTATTTCACATTCTTGTAATTTTGACTTAATGGTTAAAAGTTTCAAAATGTCTTTATAATACTATAGTTCTTATTACAACACCTTGGTGTCTTGAAATAGCTGAGAAAAATTGCAGTAAAATTTGTTTTATATTTTCAAAATGGGGACTATTTTAAATCTCACAAAACTTGTAACTTATTTACCTTCATGGCATCGCCGTCTTTATGCTTAGTAATCGTAATATTTAAAGTAACAAATTTTTTTGGAAATACGAAAATTAAACCAGAATAATGCATTTTGCAACCATTTTTGTATTTTTAATGTAACTTTAAAATATAATATACTAACTCATGCTATTTTGTTTTTATTGCAAACATTAAGCCAGATTTTATTTGTACATAGTTTTTACAAATTAAAAACTAATAGAGTTTCAAAATGTCGGGTATTTGAAATTTAATAAAAAATTACACATAACAAATAAAATCAAATCATTGATGTACACTTTGTAATATTATTTTTTTGCTAAGGGACTTATACACTTCATCCAGATTATTATATCAACATTGTAAAACTAACTTTGGCAATTTGCTAGACATAAGATAAAGTGTTTATGGAAGTTAGACTAATGATAACGGAGGATCGACTTAATGCAAGAAACATGCTGGCAGCAGTAACTAGAGCCAGTCAAGGGGCTGCACAGCGTAAAAACCTTCGTAAATTAAGATATTCAATTTTCAAATTTGACTAAAAACATTTGGCGTATCTGACGTCAGGTAAATGTAATTTGTAACTTAAGAATCTACGTAATGTATACAGATTGTAATGCTGATAAGGAAGTGTAAGGTGGAAACACATTAGGACATCTCTATTAGAAAAATGAACTATTTGAGCGGCTACCACGGTAACTAATGACCTTGAAATGAGCACTGATCCTGACCTCTAGGTCGCTTTTTTGTATGTGTTTATTACGGTTACGTTGAAAAGATAATCCAATTTGATTAAAACTTGGCAAAAATATGTAATAGCAATAGCTCGGATAAGTTCTTTAATCAGCAAAATTAGTATACCAGTTTCAAAATGGGCAAAAATTACAAATTGTAAAAAATTAATAACTTTTTTTTTGATTTTTTTTTAAAATCCGATTTTACCATCGTAAATCATCAGTGTTAAACTGTACATAAATGAACACTTTTCAGTTGAAATTGTAAAGTTTAATTTGTGGTGGTCAGGGTTTATTTTTGTTTTTACAACGTAATATAAAAATTTGCTATTTCAAAAATGCTACAATATGCAAAACGTAATGGTGATTGCGATGGTTAGATCAAAATTTCAAAAAGAGAATGTATATAGACAAATATTTTTTGGAAATTTGCTTGTATCACATCAGTGAGACAGCTGACTATTGTAACTATTTTTAGCAATCCGCTTTCATTACGAAACGAGAGCGGTTTGCTTCGATTATTATCAGATAATTTAATTGAAATTAATGAACTTTATATTAAATAAAATATTTAAAACAAAACTTTTAACAAGTAGTTTTTTATTAATTGAGAAAATGCAATAATTTAAATGATATTTTACCACATTAGTTCTCTAATGTGTAATTTGCAATATTGTATTTTCAGAATCCCATATGTTGTTACACTTGGATACAAAGACCACAACTTTAATGAGAAGGAAAATTCCAAACATACAAGTCGGTGGCATCGGTGCGCGGAGCTGTTTAATGGAGCAAAAGTAATTTAGTAGACTTTTATTTAGTTTATGGTTGTGAAATATGACTTCAGTGAAATAATGGAATTGGTTTTTTGTGAATATAAAAACAAAGGTTTACCTCTAAAATTTATTTTGCTTTGGTCGCAGTATTTCATAATTTCAAGTTGGTTAAGTATTTGTTGAGTAAACATCATTTAAGTGCTCTGGCAAAACTGTATTCAGGATAGAATTAATTTTAACAACTAACCATTTGATATTAGAATTATATTTCAAAATGGGGCACATATCCGGCGATTTGGGCTAACACAATTGGAGTGAGTCCAGCAATTTAGTTGCATTACAATCGTTTTTATTTGTTATTATTTTGTTCCAGCTCGAACATTGGTCGCTAACATTATAATCCACAGAGCAAACGAAACCAATCACTTCAAAAATTACTCATTTACCAGCAAAACTATTTCAACAACATTGCTTGAAATATACAAGCTGTTCCAAATACTCATCGCTGTTTTTATTTTTATGAAAAGTTTATCACTGTATCAAAGTATGAAGATCCAATGGTAGTTAAAAAAAATAGATTTTGTAGTCCTCTGAGTTTAAAGAGTTTACTTCCTGTGTGTGTGTGTGTGTGTGTGTGTGTGAGAGAGAGAGAGAGAGAGAGTGTGTGTGTGTGTGTGTGTGTGTGTGTGTGTGTGTGTGTGTGTGTGTGTGTGTGTGTGTGTGTGTGTGTTTCCATAAACATCTCTGGAGATTATTATTGAAATTTGACAATTATGGATGAAGTCTGAAATTTAGGTCTCGTGTGTAGACGTCTCCGGAAATTTTGAGATAATTTTCAAAACAAGATTTTAAGACTCTTCTTAACAAATGTTCTTAAAAATTATATTTTATCAGGGTATGCATGAAATGCTTTAAATTTTGTTTTTAATGCATTCAATATAAACTCAAAATTTTAAAACGATTTAAAATTTCAAAAGTCTCAAAATGTCAGTCATGTGTGAAGTCATTGAAATAAATTAGCAACCATCGTTTAATTTTTTTACACATTAATTTATATTTGTAAAAAGAAATATATGGAGTATTTCTGTTAATGCGCGGGTTATTATGGGCAGTATTATTCGGGGGTGGTTTATTTTATATTTAACGGTTAAAAGTAAAGGGAAAATAATTTCCGGAAACGCTTCTTTTACCAGCTATCCGCCATTTCCTTTTTTCTTCTTTTTTTTGTTTAACGCTTTATACCTTTAGAACGGCTTAATCGATTGAGTTGGAATGTTATACTTTGCTCATTATATTAAATAATGCATCTTCTCGTGACAACAATCGGTTTCAGATTATCGGTCATTAAAACATTTTCAAGAAAATGAGTCAAAACCAATATTTAAAAAAACCTTTGAGTAAGTTTAGTAACCGTTTTTCATTTCCTATTCAATGGCATAAGTGCAAAAACTATAGAACAAAGAGTAACGGTAAAACAGAGTAAAACAGAGTTTGAAGCGTGTCGCTATTTGACATCTTACGAAAGCTAATTTTTAGAAATGAAAGAAACAACTACTAGTTTCTCTAAAATCTAGAAATTGAAAAGAACTATTTAGATGCTAATAAACTAACCTATATCTTGTTTTTCTTAAAGTGTTATTAAAACAAAACTTTGGTTGATGTTAAATTCACAAGAGTGCATAACAATCAGCTGATTCTTCTTCACTTTAAATACAGTAATTAGATTAACGGTCATATGATATGGCCTATACTTCTCGCAGTAATGCATATTAATGGAAACTGGTTTATTAGTACGCTTTGTTCACAGGCTACGAAAGTATATTCTTGGCGGATACGTGATAAAATAAGCAGTTCACGACATAAAACAATCTGTATTATGAGAGACGTTTTCGAGTTTGCAAAACTTATATCGTATTATGAAGATAAACAACTTACTTAGCCTAATACAACATTTCAAATCATACCAAATATTTGTAATCAATAACATCGGGATTTTGAATGAAATATATTAGAATTTAAAGCTTTTTAAAGAAAGATTTATAATAACGTTTAAAAATATATTCTTCCAATTAATTCTAAAACTGTAACCTTGCGAAGTGAGGTTTTTTAAATTATTCCGTTCAGAATTTGGTTTATGTGTTTGTTTGTTATGTTGTTTTGGCAATGACCGCAATGACCGATTGTTCTGAAATTTGATTAGGAGATACCCATTATGAACCTCAAAGGAAATATGTGTAAGATTTTTTCCTTTTCCTGAAGTGAAAATGATTTCAAGATGGCGGCCTCTGATTTACAAGAAAGAGCGTACGTAGTTTTTACCAAACACATTGACCGACTGTTATGAAATTGGATACATTGTATAAAAGCCAAATGATGTGTATGTAAGTTTTTCTCATTTAATTCTATTTTGAGGTAGCGGCCTGTGATTTAAAGATAAGGAGTGCACACAGCTCTGCCTAAACGCATTGACCAATTGTTTTGAAATTCGGTACAAAGTTAACTTATATAAAGCACATATGATATTTATAATACTTGTTTCGTTTTACTTCCATTTTAAGATGACAGCCTCTGATGCAACGTTGAGACTGTAGTTGCTAGTTACTTCCTGTAATACTGGCTAAACACTAAACAATTTGACCGCGTCATGAAGAAAGAGGATAATATTTCCAATAAAATTAGCCCAATAACATTTTCCGTATATATTACGGTTATCGGTTAGATCGACTGAAAAAATTACGAGCACTGTCATCAAGCTTGCTGTATATTCATTCAGAATATACTGCGATACTTTCTTTTTTTAAAATATACGAGTATACATAAAAAGTATGTCGTTCAGTAATTATGGTATTTCTGCATTATTAAATTGTAATGCGATTAGAATTGCATGCAAATTAAATCTACTTAATTTAAATCCATGAAGAATTCTTTAAAGTTGTGTAAATACTGTTGCAGAGTTAACTCTTCGACTAAACAATAAAGTAGAGCAATTTAAATAAGTGGCAATTCTCAGTGAAGCGACTAAGTGTTGTTTTGTGGCGCTACCTGCCTTGGGAAATCAACAATACATTACCTAAATACAGCAGCAAGGCTTTGTCGTCACTAGTAGCTCAAAGAAGAGTAGATCTCGCAGTTTATTCTTGATTAGTCCACAGAACGCTTAACGACAGTTCAGTAATCTTGATATATATAAACACATTTATTGGATCAATTTTATGTTCTTTCTACTGAAGCGGTAAATATTATGACAGATTTTGATGTTCGACCAGTATTACAAGAAATAACATGCACATGCAACTACACTCTCATCGTTAAGTCAGGGACCGCCATCTTGAAACGTAATATACAGGAAAAAATGTTACGCATAAGTAATACGGGGTTTACCTTCTTACCAAATTTCAAAGCAATCGGTCAATGCTTTTGACCAAAACGATACATTCGTCATCGTTAAGTCAGAGACCGCCATCTTGAAACGTAATATACAGGAAAAAATGTTACGCATAAGTAATACGGGGTTTACCTTCTTACCAAATTTCAAAGCAATCGGTCAATGCTTTTGACCAAAACGATACATTCGTCATCGTTAAGTCAGAGACCGCCATCATGAAACATAAGTAAATGGGAAGAAATCTTACACATACGACATTTTGGTCTTGTAAAAAGTATCTCCTTTCAAATTAAAAAAAAATGTTGAATTCGTTTGGTTAAGACTGCGTATATTCGTTATTGCAAATTGAAGGTCGTCAAATTTAAGGAAAAATGAAGAGGAAAAATCTTACATACCTGTCTTACGGGTTTTATACAAGGAACATATCATATTTCGAAACAATATGTCAACGCGTTTGGCCAAAATTGCGGAACAAACAAAGAAACACAAACGAAATGCGAAACGGTAGTGTTGAAACAGAGATTGGACATTAAAAGTAAAAGTTTCGATAACTGACTTTCAGTAACGAACCGTGGAAAGACAATATGTAGGTCTATATTCCATGATGACCTGAAGGGGTTATATAATTAATTATTTAACAGTTAATAATACATAAATGTGAAATTAAATTTTACTGTTCGGGATTTTTGTTTCTCTTTCAACTCACACTAGACTTTACTTCAGATTAACATTACTTCAAATTAGTTATAACTACATAAATTGTGAATTTTCAAATAACGCTAAAGTACTTTTGTAGGCCGATATTTCAGTTTTATTGATTACTCAAAAATGGACTTTTTCGGAAATATAGCTCTCTATTTTTTGCTTTGTTTTTGTCTATTACATTTAAACAGTTGCATCAAATTTTTTTCTTGATTTTTTGTTTTATGTTTGTTTTTATTTTGACATCTGGAAACTTATAACGATTTTGAGAAAATTTAATTTCTAACAACATTTTGACCTAAAAAAGTTTAAAAAATGTATTACAATTTTTAAAAAATGGTCTGAAAATATTTGCAAATCAGATCACCGTTAAATGTCATAACGGAAAAATAAATTTAATGTGTACGCGCAGCGAGTACACACATACACACACACACACACACACACACACACACACACACACACACACACACACACACACACACAGAAATGCGCACACTCAGACAAATATGAGTACAATCCACATATTTGTATTCAAAGGAAGAAGAAAATTTATGGGTTCATAAATATACTTAGTTTAGGTAGAAAAATAAAAAAATATTTTTCATAAACTTTTACTCCATTATTATATCTTTTCTTATTTTTTTAAAATAATATTTTTAATCCTCTTAATAGATTTATTTGTTAAACTAATTAATTATTAAATTTTAAGCAATTATTTTTCATTCAATATTAAAATGTTGTGTTCTTACGCGTATGCCTATAATGTATGACATGGTGCCTAAATAATATTATAAAGATTTCACTTAATTAAAACGAGAAAAAATCATGGTTCCTCATGGTACCTAACTGGGATTAGAAGCCAATAAATATCGGTTCGGAAGAAATCATGGTTCCTCATAGTACCTAATTGGGATTAGAATCCAATAAATATCGGTTCGGAAGAAATCATGGTTCCTCATAGTACCTAATTGGGATTAGAATCCAATAAATATCGGTTCGGAAAAAATCATAGTACCTAATCGGGATTAGAATCCTATAAATATCGGTTAGGTAGCAATTAGCGAAAACAAAACAAAAATCTTTATATACTCTGACCGGCTGAGAAATCACATTTAATATAATTTCACGTATTTCTTTGCTTTTCTCTAAGCTTCTACATTCATTAGTTCCAATTGTCGATGTCTGGAAAGAAAAAATGTTAAAATTCCTCTTTCTGCTAACCGAGTTTATGTAAAATACTTAGCTTATCGATGCCATCTTTCTGCTAACCGAGTTTATGTAAAATACTTAGCTTATCGATGCCATCTTTCTACTAACAGAGTTTATGTAAAATACTTAGCTTATCGATGCCATCTTTCTGCTAACAGAGTTTATGTAAAATATTTAGCTTCTCAATGCCAGTTTTCATTTAACAAATATTATCGTTAATTTATACAAACCATAGTTAACTAAATAAAGCACTGTTGATTGGTTGATTTTGATGGACAAAACGTTTCAGAATTCTATTAATATAGTTTCAGTAAATTCTATGATCGTTGTTGTAAGATACAAAGCCGGAATATGTTCATGATTCGAAAAAACACATTTTGTAATGCCTGTAAACTCTGTGCCATATTGTTTAAATAATTTGGCCTATTAAATATTTATTTTGATAACTGTTTGAACAAATTTCTTATAAAAAAAATCCATTCGAAAAATGGGTTTTTTTAACTTTATTTGTGAGCCCTATCATATTATTGGTTAATGATAGTATAAATTAATTTTTTAAATTTGTTAATGCACATTCCGCAGCTTTCTCGGTGAAGTGATGGAATCAAATTTCAGTATTTTTTTTTTTTTTAAATATGCAATTTAGTAGGATGACGCCGCTTACAGGCTCTCCTAACTGTAGGTTTGTTTACAATTTTAATATAACACTTTACAAACAGACTGTGGTGAATGTATAATAAACATGTTAAACATTAAGCTTCAAACATCTGCTTATGAATGTTATTTATTTCATTAACATTATAAAAAAAATTCGTAAAAAACATTTCGTTTAGCGCCAAATATTTTCAAGTGTCCTCTGAAATCAGTCGACATTTAGAGTGGCGTTTTCAAGCGAAATCTGAGTACGTATAACACTTTCGTTTAGCGCCAAATATTTTCAAGTGTCCTCTGAAATCAGTCGACATTTAGAGTGGCGTTTTCAAGCGAAATCTGAGTACGTTTAAAACTTTCGTTTAGCGCCAAATATTTTCAAGTGTCCTCTGAAATCATTCACCATTTAGAGTGGCGTTTTCAAGCGAAATGTAAGTACGTTTAAAACTTTCCTTTAGCGCCAAATATTTTCAAGTGTCCTCTGAAATCAGTCGACATTTAGAGTGGCGTTTTCAAGCGAAATCTGAGTACGTTTAACACTTTCGTTTAGCGCCAAATATTTTCAAGTGTCCTCTGAAATCATTCACCATTTAGAGTGGCGTTTTCAAGCGAAATCTGAGTACGTTTAAAACTTTCGTTTAGCGCCAAATATTTTCAAGTGTCGTCTGAAATCAGTCGACATTTAGAGTGGCGTTTTCAGCGAAATCTGAGTACGTTTAAAACTTTCGTTTAGCGCCAAATATTTTCAAGTATCCTCTGAAATCATTCACTATTTAGAGTGTTGTTTTCAAGCGAAATCTGAGCACGTTTAAAACTTTCGTTTAGCGCCAAATATTTTCAAGTGTCCTCTGAAATCAGTCGACATTTAGAGTGGCGTTTTCATGCGAAATCGAACTAAAAATGCGACTGATAAAAAATATTGAGAATTTTACATAGAATTATATACTTTCTCTTGTAAAATATATTCTGGAATTTGTTCCATTTGCAAAATATTCCGGTGGGTTTATTATACAATTTTCAAAAGAGGTAAAATAAAGAAAAATACTTTTAGAAATGTGCTACTATCACGTCAATGAGATAACTGCATGCCGCGGTTGTTGTAAGAACCAAGAAGAGTAATCAATTTACTCATTAGAACAGTTCAAGCAAAATATAATTTTTCTTTGCTTTACGTGTAAAAAATGTTTTTATTCAAATAACTTACAGTAGTTATGATTATTAATCTATTTCTCGATTATTTTTTTAGCACTGTGGTTCTTTAAAACGTTGTCATCCCAATGTTAAAAAATGGGACTAAAGCAGTTTTTCATGACTGGTATTTATAGAACCTTCAATTGGGGGAAGTTTGAATCACAATTTTAGTCTTTTCTAGGTGCATTACACTTATTTCAGTTAAGTTACGTAACGGTCATATAACACGATAACACGGCTGTTTGTAGTTTGTGTGCTTAACAAAAACATCTTTTATTTGAATATTTCATTTTTTCCTTTCCTGTAAGCGCAAACATTATGAAAAGAAATACATCAAACTTCGCAGTCATTTAATGTTTCTGCAAAAATTGCTTATATTGTTCAATAATATAGTTCCAAGGTTGTAAAATAATACAAGCAAAACGACATACTTCGGCGCAGGGATATTAATGGCGCAGGGAACGCCACATTCATACGCGATTTGTTTTACCGCGTGCTCTGTTTCTAATGCAGTGAACATGAAATACAGTTCACAGAGTTCATGGACCAAATGTAAATCGGCTTAACCCTTAGTGAAAACCATTTTATTTTATTGTGCCTAAAATAATGTCTGCATTTATACAAACTAATACCAAACACTGAAATTTTATTAATGTTTTACATTTAAGTTTCACGTTTATAATTGTATATTTCTAGTACAATACATGTGTAGTTTTGATGTTTCACTAATTCTACTATGCCTAAAACAAAACAATCTTATTGTTTATATTTAGCATTTTATTTAATGAAATCTTTTTAGGCATGCCTTGCATCTTGCACGTGTGCAATCAATAGATTAAAAATGTATGATTTATTAATATCACGCTCTTCACGTCCACACACACACACACACACACACACACACACACACACACACACACACACACACACACACACACACACACACACACACACACAGACAGACAGACACACACACACACACACACACACACACAGTTTTCAAATTTTATTTCTATTAAACTTTCTGAAGAACGAATAATAACAGAAAATGCCACATGATTTTGTTGTTTATCTGGACAAAATTTCCATCATTTGATTATATAAAACAATACGCGACGTTTTCAAGGTATGGATTTACTCTCGTCTTCATGTGCCTAACCTTAACATTTTAACCTACATTCAAGCAGAGATACCTAGAACTATGTTAAAATATCTAAACATTTAAAAAAACACTCTAGTCACATTGGATAGTAAATATTAGTGGTTTGTTTTAAGCAAAGTATATTCTCTAAAATTCAGGGTATCAACAATTTAATCTCAGGATAACCGTGGCATTGTCCTATCTGGGGTAAAATGTTTACAGTTAATTCTGGAATGGCTTTCAATACTTACTTACTAAAATTTAAACAAAATTCCCAAGGCATTATGTTCTACGCTTATGTTTTATTTGCTTGAGAACTAGAATTGATGAACAATCCCGAAGCGACAAATATTGGTCCGAATACAAAGAATGGAGAATGTTCAAATCCTTAGTAACATGCCGTTATTATTAATCCATTATTATGAAGAAATTATATTTATAAAACTCATAATTTATTGTTTTTAGGAATAAAACTGTTTCGTTAAATATGCACCAATATGTGCAAGACAAAGCGATAGTTAAAATTTTATTGCACTGTCGCTTTCAATTTTGGTCCAGTTGATTCAAATTTTGTACGAAACATTAAAATTTGGTATAACTTAAAAATAACATTTAAAACTTTTAAAATTAAATTTTTTATCTAACAACTTTATGCAAATCTGATTTAACTATTGTAATTAACTTGAAAATGTGAATACATTGGCATTTAAAATACTCAAGTTATATTGAAAATACAAAAATGGTATGATGTAGTACGGACAGGAGTATTTTTAATATTGATTTAAAAATTAAAAATGCTAATTTCGTTTCAAATGTTGTAAAGATATACGAAAATATAATTAAAATTTCCTTCCATCACGACAACGAGATGTGCTGCTATTATTTTTAAGGTTTCGAGGTAAACTAAAAGACTTTATAAACTCGTTTATGTTTCATTACTGCTGCACTCTGTGTTGTGTTTTCTTAAGTTATTTCTCAGCCAAATTCGCGACATCTTATTGCACATATTATTTTATTACAATATTAAAAGAGCTAACAAGTTCATAAGACGACTAAATATAACTACTAGTGCTTAATTTCTCCTAAAGTTTTCTTAATTTGAAGATTTGCCTAATTTCTCCAAAACTAAATTCCATGATTGGTTGAGTGTTTTGGAAAAAATTATCAGGCATTTCACCCAGGAATGATTAATCACCACTATCCAAATAAATACATCCACGTGACCCAGACAGGGTGGTTTGTTATTAAAGTGTTCAGACTTCAATAAAAAGCAGATTCACACGCCATTAATCACATATCAATAAGGGTGAAAGTTATCTCTGCTCTTTCACAAAGAGGGTACAGTCTAAGCTGAAATCTAACACAGGGTGTACAAGGTTATAACCAAGAGTAGCATAACTGATGTCATTATTAGAAAACCTAAATGTAATGGTAGATATTTACTTTTGTTCTACTTTAAATAATTATTTCTTTCAAAAATCTAATTTTTTAAGATATAGTCTATTTTATGCGAATAAAAAAGGTTAAACAAATGCTAAATAGATCTTAAATAAAAGTTGGCGACAAGTGACTGGTACATTCAGTCCAGCGGCAACATTTGAAGAAGCAGAAAGTTTTGCGCAGTATTTCATGCTGAGATTTGCGCAATCAGTCGCGCTACTTCAGAGTGCGGTAAGAAAGTGGAGCTACCAAAAAGATGGAGGCAATTCCTGCGTCACAATTACGAAAACGTCTTCTCTCGGGATCACATCCTGCTGAAAGAACACTTGTTCAGTTCAACAGGAGGTTGCTGAGAAAGATCGTTGCCACGATCACCTGACACAGGCTACATCCGGAGCATCTACGTAAGGTGGGAATACCATAAATATCACCTAGGTGTTGTCTGTGTGCGCAGGGAGGCTGAAAAGTGGCCCACATACTCTTCGAGTGCGAGGTCCTGAAGTCTAAAGAAGGAGGCTTTTTGGAACTCAGCCGCTGGATAAGAGGTTTCAAAAGGACAATCTATACAAGATTGTGGAGCTCGTCAAGAGTTCTTGAGTCAGTTTAAGGTGCCGACAGACCCTCAAAGTAAAAGTCAACATTAAGTTAACTTATAGTGTTTGATAGCCTCTAGTCCTGCTGCCGAAGCTTTTATTGTTCCACAAAGCCTCTTAGATACTAGTTCAATAGATTTTATGAGTTTAAGAAAAGTTTAACTAGTTATTACTTCTGCTCCCGGTCCTCAAGATCCTGGAAGACATACACCCTTCTGCAGGAACTGACAAAGTTTACCTACGTGACTCCAGTCGTATAATGTCCCAGTCTTGGGAGTACTATCTAACCAATCTGACATTGCAATGCAATTGTAAAATATTTCCTTCTCACATCAAGGTTCTCTTTGAAAGATTTTCTGCTTCCAGGTTTAATTAGAATCCTATTTGATATTGCCTATTCAAAATGCAAGCTAAAATGTCAATACATAAAACAATAACGAAGTATGAATTTATTTTATTAGTTAAGTAATCCGGAATAACATTTTAGTCTAATAACATAGTAAAGCCAGACAGAAGAAATGAAAAAACTTAAAAACTTAAAGTAAATTTAAAACTTGATTTTAGTAATGAGAGACACGTGTCTAATACTGCAGTAAAAGAGGTAAAATAAACTTACAAACAATAATCGTTATTTAATATAAATATAGTTTTATTAGGTTTTTTGTTTTCTTGTTTCCTTTTTACTGTTTGGCGTACGGGCGGTTTTACAAGCGAAGTTCAGAAATTTCAATAATCAATTATCAATTGTAGTGACACATATAACAAGAATTGGGTTGCAGGTTGCTTAAGAAGATTACTTTGAATAAGCGGCTTACAAGATAAAGTTGAAGGAATTATTTATCCTTTACTCCTTTTAATTATAATCCTCTTAATTATAGTAGCACATTTAATAAGGTGTTTCAGTCAGCGCTAATCTTATGTATTATTTATTTCCTTACTATAAGATATTGTTGTATTACTTTATTTCATCACATAAATACACAAATTGATTTAGATGAATCTGTCTAGTTTCATGAACCCTGAGTCAAAAGAGTGTTTTATTTTGAATGTTTGTCTGTGTGAGACGCGCACACGTGTGTGCATTTGTGCTTATAGAGGGAGATTAAATTAAATTGGAGTTTTATAAAATTTGTAATGAGTCTAGTTTGGGAGTTAAATTTGTTCATTCGTTTTATTTTTGCACAGTAAATTTATTTTATTTAAAATTTTGAAAACATTGACTTGAATTAGGTTCCTTAACATACTCGTATATGATCAAAACAGGTATTTTAATAAGGTTTGGGTTGTCCGTGCACTTTGTAGTATTGTTTATGTGGAAATGAAAAAAATTCTGTTTGACACGAGTTCCATTTCTTTCGTTAAAATCTCAATTTTCCCGCTGTTAACTACAGAAACCGACTACACAAAACATTTGTATTTCTGAAATAAAATGTTATACAGATTTTAGGCTACCTCTAACTTTCTTTGATCTATTTTAAACAAAATGGTGTGCATTAAAAATTATGTATTTTAAAAGATATTTACAAGAATCTAGCAGCTTGTGTGTAAAATTTTAGTTGTATGAGTTTTGGTTGGTATTTCAGTGTTTTTGGCCCAACAATCTGACTTACTTTGCCAATAAACGTTACTGTCTTCTAATATTGAAAATAACTTGTTTTGAAAACAAAATAGTAATATGAAACTTACTGTATCATACTAATGTATTACATTTAATATTAAAAAATTAAGTCAACTTTTAAATTAATCAGCTTAAATTTCTATTCCATATAAAATATCGTAGCAAAACACGAGTACACTGCTAGCTCATTTACCGTGCTCATTTAACTTATATTAATAATAAGTCGATGAAGAGAGAAAGTGGTAAAAAGGACATTTACGTTTCGAAAGCAAATCGAATAAAACTAAAAAAAATATTCCTGGTTTATTTATTTTTATTTATTCTCAAATCGTAATCAACGGAAAAGTTAGAACCATTTCTTAAATTAATTTTACAAAAAAATGACTCGAATAATCGCTTTTGATTAGTTAAAACAACTTAGTATCTACAAATCAGGCCAATATATATATATATATATATATATATATATATATATATATATTTATATAAATATTTCATATATATATATATATATATATATATATATATATATATATATATATATATATATATATATATATATATATATATATATATATATATATAGCCTATATATATATGAATTATTCTGTTATCAGCGATAAACAGACACACAATAAGAGAAACAAGTAAACACTACTTTTTGAACAATGAGACCTAAAAACGAGATATATTCAGCAAAAAGATTTGGAAGTCGATTATTTTAAAATTACTTTCTTTATACTTCTTAGAAATAGAGTTTATAATTAAAAAAAATACCATTTTGACGGTCATGAGAATCCCTGCTTAAGCGACCAGTAAAGTTATACTTTTTCAAAACACTGCAAACATGTCCGTGAATAATTAACACCCACCTTCAGTTGGATAATACAAAGTTAGCTTTCAGTTCACAATAAACTTTTTATAACTTTTTGTTTTGACGCTTTGTTCTGCTGACAAGTTGAAAATTTGACGGAACAGTTTTCATAAAGTTTGGTAATTTTTTCATTCCACAAACAGTGACAGTAAACACTCAATTTAACAAAGTTACTGTATTTAAAAACAAATAAAGTAAAAAAAAATATTCTTTTAATATTTTGTTTAAATTATTCGTGAATTGTAATAATTTAAACAGTAATTTTATTTCAGACCAATACTTTATAATTTTAATTTTATAATAATTTTATATAAAATTATTATTTATCATAATAAAAATTATATAAAATTCATCACAATTTTTCATTGCAAAAAAAATAAAGAACTTTCATTGCATAATTTATTTTAGAATTTTTAAAACTACTCGTGACGTAATTAAAGATTTTCTGAAAATGTTTTAAATTTTTAAACTTTACTATGATAAATGTAACATGCCAAATTTTATCTAAATCAGTCAATTCAATTTTTCACAAAACACTCATGCAATTTTCATTATTACAGTAATTTTAAGTAATGTTAAAATTTGTTATTAAATAGATTATTTTGTTTTATTATTACATTCAATATTTATTTAAATTGCATCAATAAAATTAAATTTCTTTGTAGAACTCAAAGTGAAATTCTCTAAGTATGTTCAGGTAATAATGTTGTTTAAATTTGGTAAGTGAACACACTTTGTCTGTTTTTAAGAGCGAACAGCGTAATAGCACCCTCATATTTGTGACAATCTCAAAATCTGATCCAAATTTGTTTTTGTTTTAGTTTTGTTAACGAGTAAATAAGAGAGATGTCCATTAAGTGTAGTTGTTGCTATTATATTCTTTATAACACAATTTCAAACGTCAGAATGCTGTAAGGCGTCTTTATACGCATGACTGACATTATTCGTACAGATTCAAAATATTTTAAATTCTAATGAGGAATGATATCTTTAAGTGGTAAAGTGGAAGAAACGTGTCACGTGTAAATTGACACCAGAAATGAGATAAAAGTAAAAACTTTCTCCTCCGATGAGTTGAATGACATTGATGGGCTTTTGCGCTCTCGCGTACTTTTAAATAAAAAAAGCAGAGCTTCACTTTGCATTCTCCGTTAAGTAGCCGCGTCATCAGTAATAAAGTCTTGCTTTAAAGTCTTGCCTTGTAGTACAAGCTGACATTGTTTACAGTCAGTTTTTATACTAAATTTAAATTATTCAAATGGGTGAATCTAGACAACTTAAGGACACTGGCGTGATAGAAGTGTAATTCCAACAATATTTTTATAATTATCTGTCATATTTTTTCAAAATATTTTTCCCAATTACAATAAACAATAAAATTGCATACATTCGCATCCTAAAACTTTCATGTTATATTTTTGATCGCTTTTGGAATGATTTGTATGGCCATTTTAAAGTGGATTACATTGTGAAGTCAGAATTTGTGTCAGTAAAATTTTACGACTTATTTAAGATATGAAATAGCTATTATTGTGAAACAAAAAAATAAATTTTATTTAAGGACATACTTGTTTATTACCAAAATCGATTTTTAGCCAAGTATGAATCAATTCTGATAAAAATATAAATATTTATTGAAAATAATTTATCAGAGCTACTATCAGGTCTGTATTGAAACAACTTGTGCTCTAAAACTTTACTTTCACCGTAAGTTATCTAAACAAAATAATCCTGTACGAGTAAACCATAACAACGCCCAAGGTTATACTAGAAAGCGTTAGTTGTTTATAGAGAAGAAGTGCAACAAAATATAAAATATAACCAGAACCAAAAGCAACCATTCTTGCACCGAACTGTCATCCTTTGTAATTGTCAGGTTAATCCATCTTGACAAAATAAAGCAATGATTATACATGACTTATTACAGTAATTGCTACCATAAGTTGATAATTGAAAAGTAAACGATTCCATCTAGTGGAATGAAATCAGAAATACTTCAAATAGTGTCAACAAATTCGGAAAGAAAGCATGAATATTTCTATTGAAAAATAAACACTCTCACAATATTTACGATAATACCATTCAGCGTATAAGTCGATCACGTAAAGTCACGTAAGTACTCTGTTACAAGAATATGCCTACTTGTCAAAAGTTGAACTATTGATAATGTTATGTATTATACTTATGTTTGCAAAATTTGTACAATATATAATTAAACTTGAATTGAAAATTTTAAAAATATCGCATTTTCAGAATAATAATAATAAAACATTCTGTGCTACAAATAGAGTATAGTATGTCATTTATATCGATCGACTTACGGGTGGTCTACTTCTGGGATAACCGTCACACCACCGGTCCTGAGGATGCCGTACTCGAGATTCTGCTGTACTTCGCGTAGCAGAGATTATTCCCAATAATTGTTAGGCTAAAAACGACCTTAGGCATATATAAATTCTAATGTATCTGTGTAATATGGGACAATAATAGCCCGATCATGTGTCCACATCTAAAGCATTCTACAAAATTACAATACAAAGTGTACGATAACTAACCTTTCAGCTGTCTGAAATCAATAAACACTGATACTTTCAGCCCGTCTGTTAAATTCACAACAAAGCCTATCCTTCACTAACAGCTTGTTTATCAAATACACTGCAATTTATTACAATGTAATTGTATAGCTCACCCGTTATACAATATACGCCCATTAATCTTACTGTTGTCAGCGCTCTAGTGTAAAGTAATGGAACTGTCAGGAGTTTAGACAAATAATATAATATTGACAGTGTGTTTTATAGTCTACTTGAAAATCTAAAGCGGAACTACATAGAAATACCAAAATTACAGTCTCGGTTCATTAGAAATACAAACGTGACTTGTGATATTACGAATTTAAGAAATTTAAACCTTAAAAAAATGGAAGTAATTAACATTATTAAGTTTAATCAAGATAAAAGTAACATTTTAATGTTAAACTATATTGAAATATTTTGCATTTATTGCTGCAAAGAATTTTAAAATATATACTTTTCCCTTATATCTTTTTGAAAACGTGACCATCAATATCTATCTACCCATCTATCTATCTGTATATCTCTATATCTATCTATCTATATATATATATATATATATATATATATATACATATATATATATATATACACACACACACACACACATATATATATATATATATATATATATATATATATATATATGTGTGTGTGTGTGTGTAATAATATAATATAATAATGTGTGTGTGTGTGTGTGTGTGTGTGTGTATCATCCAAATGAAATTGTAAATACAAAACTGATCCATGATCATGCGAGATTCAGTAAAGTAATTGCAACAAATTAGAAATTTAAATGTATTTTTTGCAGATTTTAACACTGATTACAACAATAAAATTACATTTAAAAAATAGCCAAAACAAATGTAAAAGGTTCTAAAAGGCAAATATTTCTAACAATATTTCTCTGGACTATAAATCGATTTTTGTGGTGCAAAGTTTTTTTGTTTTCCTTCTTTCTGCACTGAAACTGTCTTTCAATTGCCCTGTTGTATGAATATTATATAACTTTAAAACACATAATTAGCATTAATTAAAATAAAAAAACGTAATTAATTATAAGAATTGCAAACATAAGAACATTTCACAACAAACAATAACAATTATATGATGAAACAATGTATATAGGGTAATTCCGGGAGAGATGACCCCTCGGGTGAGATGGACCGATCGCATATTTCGGGAAACTATTCGCATGAGTTCGCCACTGGTAGCATGTTGGTGTAATGTCTGACTGTGTTGATTTGATTTGTAGTTTTCAGCCGTTTTGATCTGCTTATTTAGGAGTTATTGAAGAAAATAAAATTCAGGTGAGTGAAAATATTTTACAGAATATTTTAGAATCTTGTGTCATTATTTGTCAATATTTTTTGTTGTTGACCTCTGTAGAGTGAATAAATATTGTAGCCGTTCATTATAAAGTACTGCAGCGTCTCTGTCGAGGATAAAAGCAAGATGGTGGCCTGTCCATCTGTCCTAAGCACTCAGGAGAGATGGACCAGTGTTTTACAAAAGACTATGTCTAAAGTTGATATTTTCTTAAAATTTAATTACATTACCATAAATTTCATTTAAAAATAGTCAAAAAATATTATTCAAACATTATTTTGAACATAATTCACCAGAGACAAATTATTATATCTTTTTCGTTAAAGTTTGTGCGTGCGCGCACACTTGCGTGTGTGTGTGTGTGAGAGAGAGCGAGCAAGTACTACGACATTTTATCACAATGGTTGTAACTTAAAGTTTAAAACTACTTATTTTTCAAACCTTGTTTTGTTTTATTTTAGAAAAATTCCTACCTTTTGCAAAGAAGTACAGACAATGAAAATCTGCCAATAAATTTAGCTGTTCCTGGAACGTCTCTGTCGTTAGCAGGTAACACACAACATGATGAACAAAATCCTACTCCTACTAAAGCTCTGAACAAAATATCTCCAATACCTGTGCTTAACAAAAAGCAACTGCACACAGTATTCAGGCAAGAACACCTAAGGTATTAAACTCAGTGCGTAACATACAGAGTATCATTAGGGCAAAAAACAGAAAGTAATAAAATTGAAAGAGGACAAGAAGAGGAAACGGGACGCTAAGAAAGTATTGTTTCCACAGAAGAAAAAAGGAAGTGAAAAGGGAGTGGTCTTCAGCGATAGTAGTGATGGCAGTGAATGGGAAGAAAACCAATGTGTTGGCTGTCTCGAAGACTATGCCTCAACAAATAGCCAGGAAGATTGGATCAAATGCACTAAGTTTTCCAGATGGTACATGAGAACTGCACAAAGTTTGAAAATTTTTGTGACTTGTAGTAAAATAGAAAAAAAGAAAACAATAACAATACATTTGAAGGTCAAGAAAAATATTTTAACTCTACTTTTTCAAATTGTAATATAAATATTAAAAATTGTACGTGATTTTTATTATATTACTGTTAGTTAAATTGCTTAACTTTAGTTTTTATTCTAATTTTAGAAATGTTTACCTTGCTAATGTAGTTGGTAGTAATATTGGATGAATAAACTGCTATTTTTACCGATAAATATATGTTTTTGGCTAATTTTATTAATGGTCTATCTATCCCAATATGCTTGGTCTATCTCACCCATAGACTAAGGGTGAGATGGACCGATGACGAAAAATCTGTTTAATGTTTTATAGTTATTTTCATTTTAAAATTAAGTAATTTTGTGTGAGTTATTATTAGAGTAATCTATGATATCACTTTAGACCCGAGAAAGAAATTGATTACTCAAAAACAAACAAAGATATGAGTGTTACAAAAAACAGGAGCCATCTCTCCCTATTTGAATATGTCAATGAAAAACGTAATAAAGTTAACTTAATATTATATCAGAAACAGCGGTTTTAATAAACATGAACTCTATTATACACACGCAATCATCATCATAAAATTAAAATAATCTTATTATACATTAGAGGAGCCATCAAGGTTAGACACAAACCCGGAACATTGAAACGAACGCCAATCCTGACTTCATATATATATATACATATATATATATATATATATATATATATATATATATATATATATATTAAGGTTCATATTTTATGCCAGTTACGAACCTGCCACCTAACTTGACAGGGCATTAAAGTTATCATAAAGCTAAAGCAACAGGGAATAACTGCGATCTCAAATACAAAAAATTGATTATTTACACTTCAGAAACGTGACAGATTGACCGCATAGAAATATATATATATATATACATATAAATATATATATATATAAATTGAACCTTAGAAATTAAATGTAATATAGGTCAGCGTTCATTGTTTTATTATAAATAATATGTTTTAAATCGTAGTAAATGAATAGTTTAGTGGTTATTATGTTGGTGAACTCAAAACGAGTTTTCAAAAAGAGAATACAACTTAAAAAACATTTAAAATTCGCTTCCATCTCATAAACAAGACAGTTGTGTTATTTACGATTAAATTTTATATTAAACTCCTTGAATAGGTTAACATGTAACTACGTTTAGTAATTTACTTTAGGAACAGCTGATTATAAAATATTAATTATTTTTCTTATTTTTAAGTATTGTACAAAACTAAAAGTGTCAATAAAATACATTCAATTTCATCTTTTGACTTTTCTCTAGTCAATTATTTTCCTGCCAATTTATTAGGTAGTTTAATAGTTTAATAGTATTTAACAGTTCATCACTGTTTTGTTTAACATCGACATTTTAAGGATTAAAAAAGTTTTTAAATTCAAGATACACTTTATTATGAATAATAAATTAATATGTAAAACGGATATTTAATAAATTGCTTTATTGATAAAGTGTTTCAAGTAAAAGTAACATTATTGGTACACGAAGTGTGACGTCTACTTCAACAGGTTTATAAGTTTGTCTGGTGGAACGTCAATATTCCAAGACTGCTAATACAAAAATACAACAAATTGACTTTGGGTTGACAATTGAATTGTTTTGCACTCGGCACAGCGTTCCATTATTCATGGGCAGAGGGAATCGGTTATTTGTTTCTTGGGGACCACCACGTCACACGTTTACTCTGTAAATTTAAGCGAATAACTCAATCTGTCGCACAATTACTAGTTTTGTTTTTTTTTCGTTTATTTCGTTGTTTTAATTTTTAAATAAACTATCAAGAATTCTGTTTTCCTATGTACTTTATGCATTAACAAAACTTTGAGGATATTGAAAAACATGATTTTGTAAACTGCAAAGGGTGTAGATTAAGTTAAAATTGTACATGCACTTTTATTGTTTGAAAATAGTTTATCTTAAATTCTTTCGCACACAAACAAAGAAATATTTGCCGATCATTAGGAGCGTTAAGCGTTAAAACCTACACGTATTGGTACTGACAATGAACTCTTATGTTAATTATAAATCACACAAATTTTAACGCTCATTACCGTGATATAAGAGCTAATGGAAAAAGTTAACAACGAAGGCTTTGTCAGTTTTGAACAAATTTTCCTTCACTACGAATTTGTCAATTGCCAAAATCGATTTTTAAGCCACGTTTGGATCAAATCAAAACGAAATTGCAAAAGTGAAAGTATTAATTTTTTTCAAAATATGATCCACTGGTCAGAATCAACGCTCATTTTAATTTCAGTTAGATCTTTCTATGATGGCAGCTCTAATACACTTCATTTTTAATGAAAAGTAGTTAAAATTAGATTATAATTATATAAAGTTAATTCGAAAACCAAATTATATAATTTGTTCCAAAAAATTGATATAATTGATTTCAAATAATTATAAACGATAGAAACTAGTAGTTTTAATTTATATCTAAGTTTATATTATGCATACTTTAGATGCATATCATTTATAAATTAATTATAAGTTTTAAGTGAAAAGCAACATTAAATGTTAAAAACATTGAGGCCTTAAGAAAATGGTAAAAAGTAGGAAACAGTTAAGAACTCCTTTTAACGTGCACAGAAGTGGTTGCATGAGCAAACGAGCTTTGAAACAAATTTCCTGCAACAATATTTAATATTAAGTATGTTTCGCATGTTTCTCTTTGGTAATACAATACCAAAACGTACTGGACCTCTGCTGTACAATTAATGGATTTTTGTCTTACAAAATAAAAAATAAAAACAACTTTCTCACCAATATACTCAGCGTAAGAAACTTTATAAATTAATATTTATGTTATCAATTAAATTTAAATTTTTAGAAAAGATACATTGTTGGGAAGTACAATTTTAAAAATCATGTAGGCCTTTATGATTATACTGTATAATAGTACTAACAACTCTATGCATTGCGTTATGCAAGACCTTTCTTGTCCGCGTAAAAATTACAAAAAAATGTCACATGCTAAAAAGGTAGGTTTTATATGGTAATAACACACTCAGTAAGCTATTTCTGAAATGTGAATTTACGAAAAAATAGTCAAAGTGAATCTTGCCAAAAATTTTTGCTTACATTTTTTCGGAATTTTTGAGAAACAAATAACTTAAAAAGAGCACCAATCACGATCTTTATAACGTGTGCTAATGCATACTTCGTTCATATTCGGAAGTGCTAATTTATGTGATATTATTATATTTTGGGAAATTCTTTGGTCCAAGTCAGCAAACTAAACACCACTCGCATCGATGCTGCGATAATTAATTATATTAGTTACAATTTTTTCTAAAATTAAATACATTTTGGTCAAAAGCGTCGCTAGATAATAAAAGGTGTGAATTTTTAATTCAACATTTTATTTAAAACATTCTAATTCTAATATTTTAAAACCAGTATTCAAGGTAAGTTAACTAACCTTTTTTTTGATCACCTAAGTGTCAGGATTCAGCGAAGCACACACGCGTACAGAGAGAGCAGCGCTCAGAAACGTAGAAACAATTTCTTTTATTAATATAGAAGAAGATAAAACACGGTAGAAGATATTTTATAAATAGTAATTTTATCTGGTTTATATTTATAATAAATTTTATGTAAGACTCTGATTTCAGATCTGTATAATAACATTACTACTACTGGTTTTGTATAATAATTTACATGTTAAAAGTGTTATAATATTATAAAATCAGAGTTAAAATCTGCAAAAAATTACGCTTTATATTTTGAAATTCAATTGACATTACTGGAGTGAAACTCCTGAATGTAGCTAGTGTAACCATGTAAAGTTAGTGGATGAGAGTGGACATAGTGAAGCATTTGTTTAAAAAGAAAAAAAGAAAACACTGAAATTGGAGAAAGCTGTAACAAATTGATCTAGTATTACTGAGAAGCCTCACAATTAGCTAGATATTATGTTTCTATAGTTGAACTTAAGATGGAATTTTGTAAAGAATAAACATTTTCAAAATAGAACTTACTTATTGTCAGACATTTTGGTTTTCTTTAACAAAATAATGTTAAATTTTATTTTTCAAAGGAAGATTTTAATAAATGTATTTTGCGCCGTTAACGTAAAAACAACAATAGTTCCACGTCGCCTAAGCGATATTGTTAAGTCATCCCCATGTTTATAAAACTAATGGTTAAGCGACACAAGTAAACATACTTGGGCCCTCTGAACTGCATTAAGCCCAGCTAACAGCGAATGCGGCGTTTCGCTTCAATATCCTTACAACACGGCACGTGTGTGTGTGTGTGTGTGTGTGTGTGTGTGTGTGTGTGTGTGTGTGTGTGTGTGTGTGTGTGTGTGTGTGTGTGTGTGTGTGTGTGTGTGTGTGTGTGTGTGTGTGTGTGTGTGTGTGTGTGTGTGTGTGGACCATTCGTATATAATTAAATAATTGGGCTTAGGACCCACTTTTCATCGTCTAGTGGTCCTTAATTCATTTCATATATGCTATCGCTGTTTTGAAACGTCATACGTCCATCTTCAGGCGACTGGTAACACTGACGAGTGCGCACTGGTATCAGTGAAGACTCACGGTGAAGCAGACACACGGTTTTATCCTTTTAATTTTAATATAATCGTGTTATTGTGTAGTGTTGTGATATTTCTTTCAATGTTTTGTTAACCCTTATGATGAGCCCCGCCAGAGAGTTTTGACCAATTGTACGGCCTGATGATGAAACTTTGATGTTTGAAAACCTCGGTAGCCTATATATTGTTATTTAAAGACCACTAGAAGATGGAAAATAGGTCCTAGTCCTAACTGAAGTAATTAGCATTTTGTATATCCAAACCAAGTTGAAATAATATATTTTCCAATGTAAATATTTGAAAAATTAATATCGTAATAGATGCAGATTTTAATGCTGATTCTGATGGTGAAATTATAATTTCAAAAAGGGTAAAATAAAGAAAAATACTTTTAGAAATGTGCTACTATCACGTCAGCGAGATAACTGCATGCCGCGGTTATTGTAAGAACCAAGAAGAGGTAATCAATTTACTCATTAGAACAGTTCAAGCAAAATATAATTTTTCTTTGCTTTACGTGTAAAAAATGTTTTTTATTCAAATAACTTACAGTAGTTATGATTATTAATCTATTTCTCGATTATTTTTTAGCACTGTGGTTCTTTAAAACGTTGTCATCCCAATGTTAAAAATGGGACTAAAGCAGTTTTCCTTGACTGGTATTTATAGAACCTTCAATTGGGGGGGGGATTTGAATCACAATTTTAGTCTTTTCTAGGTGCATTACACTTATTTCAGTTAAGTACGTAACGGTCGCATAACACGATAACACGGCTGTTTGTAGTTTGTGTGCTTAACAAAAACATCTTTTATTTGAATATTTCATTTTCCTTTCCTGTAAACGCAAACATTATGAAAGAAATACATCAAACTTCGCAGTCATTTTAATGTTTCTGCAAAAAGGTGCGCATATTGTTCAATAATATAGTTCCAAGGTTGTAAAATAATACAAGCAAAACGACATACTTCGGCGCAGGGATATTAATGGCGCAGGAAACGCCACATTCGCCGCGATTTGTTTTTACCGCGTGCTCTGTTTAATGCAGTGAACATGAAATACAGTTCACGGAGTTCATGGACCAAATGTGTCGCTTAACCCTTAGTGGGAAACCATTTTATTTTATTGGCCTAAAATAATGTCTGCATTTATACAAACTAATACCAAACACTAAAATTTTATTAATGTTTTACATTTAAGTTTCACGTTTATAATTGTATATTTCTAGTACAATACATGTGTAGTTTTTGATGTTTTCACTAATTCTACTATGCCTAAAACAAAGAATCTTATTGTTTATATTTAGCATTTATTTAATGAAATCTTTTTAGGCATGCCTTGCATCTTACGTGTGCAATCAATAGATTAAAAATGTATGATTTATTAATATCGCGCTCTTCGCGTCACACACACACACACACACACACACACACACACACACACACACACACACACACACACACACACACACACACACACACACACACACAGACAGACACACACACACACACACACACACACACACACACAGTTTTTCAAATTTTATTTCTATTAAACTTTCTGAAGAACGAATAATAACAGAAAATGCCACATGATTTTGTTGTTTATCTGGACAAAATTTCCATCATTTGATTATATAAAACAATACGCGACGTTTTTCAAGGTATGGATTTACTCTCGTCTTCATGTGCCTAACTTAACATTTTAACCTACATTCAAGCAGAGATGCCTAGAACTATGTTAAAATATCTAAACATTTAAAAAAAAACACTCTAGTCACATTGAATGGTAAATATTAGTGGTTTGTTTTAAGCAAAGTATATTCTCTAAAATTCAGGGTATCAACAATTTAATCTCAGGATAACCGTGGCATTGTCCTTATCTGGGGGTAAAATGTTTACAGTTAATTCTGGAATGGCTTTCAATACTTACTTACTAAAATTTAAACAAAATTCCCAAGGCATTATGTTCTACGCTTATGTTTTATTTGCTTGAGAACTAGAATTGATGAACAATCCCGAAGCGACAAATATTGGTCCGAATACAAAGAATGGAGAATGTTCAAATCATAGTAACATGCCGTTATTATTAATCCCATTATTATGAAGAAATTATATTTATAAAACTCATAATTTATTGTTTTTAGGAATAAAACTGTTTCGTTAGAGTATACGCAATATGTGCAAGACAGAAGCGATAGTTAGAGAAATTTTATTGGCACTGTCGCTTTCAATTTTGGTCCAGTTGATTCAAATTTTGTACGAAACATTAAAATTTGGTAATAACTTGAAAATAACATTCCAAAACTTTTAAAATTAAATTTTTTTTTATCTAACAACTTTATGCAAATCTGATTTAACTATTGTAATTAACTTGAAAATGTGAATACATTAGCATTTAAAATACTCAAGTTATATTGAAAATACAAAAATGGTATGATGTAGTACGGACAGGAGTATTTTTAATATTGATTTAAAATTAAAAATGCTAATTTCGTTTTCAAATGTTGTAAGATACGAAAAATATAATTAGAAATTTCCTTCCATCACGACAACGAGATGTGCTGCTATTATTTTTAAATTTCGAGTAAACTAAAAGACTTTATAAACTCGTTTATGTTTCATTACTGCTGCACTCTGTGTTGTGTTTTTCTTAAGTTATTTCTCAGCCAAATTCGCGACATCTTATTGCACATATTATTTTATTACAATATTAAAAGAGCTAACAAGTTCGCAAGACGACTAAATATAACTACTAGTGCTTAATTTCTCCTAAAGTTTTTTCTTAATTTGAAAATTTGCCTAATTTCTCCAAAACTAAATTCCATGATTGGTTGAGTGTTTTAGGAAAAAATTATCAGGCATTTCACCCAGGAATGATTAATCACCACTATCCAAGTAAATACATCACGTGACCCAGACGGGGTGGTTTTGTTGTTAAAGTGTTCAGACTTCAATAAAAGCAGATTCACACGCCATTAATCACATATCAATAAGGGTGAAAGTTATCTCTGCTCTTTCACAAAGAGGTACAGTCTAAGCTGAAATCTAACACAGGGTGTACAAGGTTATAACCAAGAGTAGCATAACTGATGTCATTATTAGAAAACCTAAATGTAATGGTAGATATTTACTTTTGTTCTACTTTAAATAATTATTTCTTTCAAAAATCTAATTTTTTTAAGATATAGTCTATTTTTATGCGAATAAAAAAAGGTTAAACAAATGCTAAATAGATCTTAAATAAAAGTTGGCGACAAGTGACTGGTACATTCAGTCCAGCGGCAACATTTGAAGAGGCAGAAAGTTTTGCGCAGTATTTCATGCTGAGATTTGCGCAATCAGTCGCGCTACTTCCAGAGTGCGGTAAGAAAGTGGGCTACCAAAGATGGAGGCAATTCCCTGCGTCACAATTACGAAAACGTCTTCTCTCGGGATCACATCCTGCACTGAAAGAACACTTGTTCAGTTCAACAGGAGGTTGCTGAGAAAGATCGTTGCCACGATCACCTGACACAAGGCTACATCCGGAGACATCTACGTAAGGTGGGAATACCATAAATATCACCTAGGTGTTGTCTGTGCGCGCAGGAGGCTGAAAAGTGGCCCACATACTCTTCGAGTGCGAGGTCCTGAAGTCTAAAAGAAGGAGGCTTTTTGGAACTCAGCCGCTGGATAAGAGGTTTCAAAAGGACAATCTATACAAGATTGTGGAGCTCGTCAAGAGTTCTTGAGTCGGTTTAAGGTGCCGACAGACCCTCAGAAGTAAGAAGTCAACATTAAGTTAACTTATAGTGTTTGATAGCCTCTAGTCCTGCTGCCGAAGCTTTTATTGTTCCACAAAGCCTCTTAGATACTAGTTCAATAGATTTTATGAGTTTAAGAAAAGTTTAACTAGTTACTTCTGCTCGAGGTCCTCAAGATCCTGGAAGACATACACCCTTCTGCAGGAACTGACAAAGTTTACCTACGTGACTCAGTCGTATAATGTCCCAGTCTTGGAGTACTATCTAACCAATCTGACATTGCAATGCAATTGTAAAATGTTTCCTTCTCACATCAAGGTTCTCTTTGAAAGATTTTCTGCTTCCAGGTTTAATTAGAATCCTATTTGATATTGCCTATTCAAAATGCAAGCTAAAATGTCAATACGCAAAACAATAACGAAGTATGAATTTATTTTTATTAGTTAAGTAATCCGGAATAACATTTTAGTCTAATAACATAGTAAGAGCCAGACGAAGAAATGAAAAAACTTAAAAACTTAAAGTAAATTTAAAAACTTGATTTTAGTAATGAGAGACACGTGTCTAATACTGCAGTAAAAGAGGTAAAATAAACTTACAAACAATAATCGTTATTTAATATAAATATAGTTTTATTAGGTTTTTTTTGTTTTCTTGTTTCCTTTTTACTGTTTGGCGTACGGGCGGTTTTACAAGCGAAGTTCAGAAATTTCAATAATCAATTATCAATTGTAGTGACACATATAACAAGAATTAGGTTGCGGGTTGCTTAAGAAGATTACTTTGAATAAGCGGCTTACAAGATAAAGTTGAAGGAATTATTTATCCTTTACTCCTTTTAATTATAATCCTCTTAATTATAGTAGCACATTTAATAAGGTGTTTCAGTCAGCGCTAATCTTATGTATTATTTATTTCCTTACTATAAGATATTGTTGTATTACTTTATTTCATCACATAGTACACAAATTGATTTAGATGAATCTGTCTAGTTTCATGAACCCTGAGTCCAAAAGAGTGTTTTTATTTTGAATGTTTGTCTGTGTGAGCGCGCACACGTGTGTGCATTTGTGCTTATAGAGGGAGATTAAATTAAATTGGAGTTTTTATAAAATTTGTAATGAGGTCTAGTTTGGGGTTAAATTTGTTCATTCGTTTTATTTTTGCACAGTAAATTTATTTTATTTAAAATTTTGAAAACATTGACTTGAATTAGGTTCCTTAACATACTCGTATATGATCAAAACGGGTATTTTAATAAGGTTTGGGTTGTCCGTGCACTTTGTAGTATTGTTTATGTGGAAATGAAAAAAATTCTGTTTGACACGAGTTCCATTTCTTTCGTTAAAATCTCAATTTTCCCGCTGTTAACTACGAAACCGACTACACAAAACATTTGTATTTCTGAAATAAAATGTTATGCAGATTTTAGGCTACCTCTAACTTTCTTTGATCTATTTTAAACAAAATGGTGTGCATTAAAAATTATGTATTTTTAAAAAGATATTTACAAGAGATCTAGCAGCTTGTGTGTAAAATTTTAGTTGTATGAGTTTTTGGTGGGTATTTCGGTGTTTTGGCCCAACAATCTGACTTACTTTGCCGTAAACGTTACTGTCTTCTAATATTGAAAATAACTTGTTTTTGAAAACAAAATAGTAATATGAAACTTACTGTATCATACTAATGTATTACATTTAATATTAAAAAATTAAGTCAACTTTTAAATTAATCAACTTAAATTTCTATTCCATATAAAATATCGTAGCAAAACACGAGTACACTGCTAGCTCATTTACCGTGCTCATTTAACTTATATTAATAATAAGTCGATGAAGGAAAGTGGTAAAAAAGGACATTTACGTTTCGAAAGCAAATCGAATAAAACTAAAAAAAAATATTCCTGGTTTATTTATTTTTATTTATTCTCAAATCGTAGTCAACGGAAAAGTTAGAACCATTTCTTAAATTAATTTTACAAAAAAATGACTCGAATAATCGCTTTTTGATTAGTTAAAACAACTTGAGTATCTACAAATCAGGCTAATATATATATATATATATATATATATATATATATATATATATATATATATATATATATATTTATATATATATATATATATATATATATATATATATATATATATATATATATATATATATATATATATATATATATATATATATATATATATATATATATATATATATATATATATGAATTATTCTGTTATCCAGCGATAAACAGACACACAATAAGAGAAACAAGTAAACACTACTTTTTTGAACAATGAGACCTAAAAACGAGATATATTCAGCAAAAAGATTTGGAAGTCGATTATTTTAAAATTACTTTCTTTATACTTCTTAGAAATAGAGTTTATAATTAAAAAAATACCATTTTGACGGTCATGAGAATCCCTGCTTAAGCGACCAGTAAAGTTATACTTTTTCAAAACACTGCAAACATGTCCGTGAATAATTAACACCCACCTTCAGTTGGATAATACAAAGTTAGCTTTCAGTTCACAATAAACTTTTTTATAACTTTTGTTTGACGCTTTGTTCTGCTGACAAGTTGAAAATTTGACGGGAACGGTTTTCATAAAGTTTGGTAATTTTTTCATTCCACAAACAGTGACAGTAAACACTCAATTTAACAAAGTTACTGTATTTAAAAACAAATAAAGTAAAAAAAAATATTCTTTTAATATTTTGTTTAAATTATTCGTGAATTGTAATAATTTAAACAGTAATTTTATTTCAGACCAATACTTTATAATTTTAATTTTATAATAATTTTATATAAAATTATTATTTATCATAATAAAAATTATATAAAATTCATCACAATTTTTCATTGCAAAAAAAATAAAGAACTTTCATTGCATAATTTATTTTAGAATTTTTAAAACTACTCGTGACGTAATTAAAGATTTTCTGAAAATGTTTTAAATTTTTTTAAACTTTACTATGATAAATGTAACATGCCAAATTTTATCTAAATCAGTCAATTCCAATTTTTTCACAAAACACTCATGCAATTTTCATTATTACAGTAATTTTTAAGTAATGTTAAAATTTGTTATTAAATAGATTATTTTGTTTTATTATTACATTCAATATTTATTTAAATTGCATCAATAAAATTAAATTTCTTTGTAGAACTCAAAGTGAAATTCTCTAAGTATGTTCGGGTAATAATGTTGTTTAAATTTGGTAAGTGAACACACTTTGTCTGTTTTTAAGAGCGAACAGCGTAATAGCACCCTCACATATTTGTGACAATCTCAAAATCTGATCCAAATTTGTTTTTGTTTTAGTTTTGTTAACGAGTAAATAAGAGGAGATGTCCATTAAGTGTAGTTGTGCTATTATATTCTTTATAACACAATTTCAAACGTCAGAATGCTGTAAGGCGTCTTTATACGCATGACTGACATTATTCGTACAGATTCGAAATATTTTAAATTCTAATGAGGAATGATATCTTTAAGTGGTAAAGTGGAAGAAACGTGTCACGTGTAAATTGACACCAGAAATGAGATAAAAGTAAAAACTTTCTCCTCCGATGAGTTGAATGACATTGATGGGCTTTGCGCTCTCGCGTACTTTTAAGTAAAAAGAAGCAGAGCTTCACTTTGCATTCTCCGTTAAGTAGCCGCGTCATCAGTAATAAAGTCTTGCTTTAAAGTCTTGCCTTGTAGTACAAGCTGACATTGTTTACAGTCAGTTTTTATACTAAATTTAAATTATTCAAATGGGTGAATCTAGACAACTTAAGGACACTGGCGTGATAGAAGTGTAATTCCAACAATATTTTTATAATTATCTGTCATATTTTTTCAAAATATTTTTCCCAATTACAATAAACAATAAAATTGCATACATTCGCATCCTAAAACTTTCATGTTATATTTTTGATCGCTTTTGGAATGATTTGTATGGCCATTTTAAAGTGGATTACATTGTGAAGTCAGAATTTGTGTCAGTAAAATTTTACGACTTATTTAAGATATGAAATAGCTATTATTGTGAAACAAAAAAATAAATTTTATTTAAGGACATACTTGTTTATTACCAAAATCGATTTTTTTAGCCAAGTATGAATCAATTCTGATAAAAATATAAATATTTGTTGAAAATAATTTATCAGAGCTACTATCAGGTCTGTATTGAAACAACTTGTGCTCTAAAAACTTTACTTTCACCGTAAGTTATCTAAACAAAATAATCCTGTACGAGTAAACCATAACAACGCCCAAGGTTATACTAGAAAGCGTTAGTTGTTTATAGAGAAGAGTGCAACAAAATATAAAATATAACCAGAACCAGAAAGCAACCATTCTTGCACCGAACTGTCATCCTTTGTAATTGTCAGGTTAATCCATCTTGACAAAATAAAGCAATGATTATACATGACTTATTACAGTAATTGCTACCATAAGTTGATAATTGAAAAGTAAACGATTCCATCTAGTGGAATGAAATCGAAATACTTCAAATAGTGTCAACAAATTCGGAAAGAAAGCATGAATATTTCTATTGAAAAATAAACACTCTCACAATATTTACGATAATACCATTCAGCGTATAAGTCGATCACGTAAAGTCACGTGAGTACTCTGTTACAAGAATATGCCTACTTGTCAAAGTTGAACTATTGATAATGTTATGTATTATACTTATGTTTGCAAAATTTGTACAATATATAATTAAACTTGAATTGAAAATTTTAAAAAATATCGCATTTTTCAGAATAATAATAATAAAACATTCTGTGCTACAAATAGAGTATAGTATGTCATTTATATCGATCGACTTACGGGTGGTCTACTTCTGGGATAACCGTCACACCACCGGTCCTGAGGATGCCGTACTCGAGATTCTGCTGTACTTCGCGTAGCAAGAGATTATTCCCAATAATTGTTAGGCTAAAAACGACCTTAGGCATATATAAATTCTAATGTATCTGTGTAATATGGGACAATAATAGCCCGATCATGTGTCCACATCTAAAGCATTCTACAAAATTACAATACAAAGTGTACGATAACTAACCTTTCAGCTGTCTGAAATCAATAAACACTGATACTTTCAGCCCGTCTGTTAAATTCACAACAAAGCCTATCCTTCACCAACAGCTTGTTTATCAAATACACTGCAATTTATTACAATGTAATTGTATAGCTCACCCGTTATACAATATACGCCCATTAATCTTACTGTTGTCAGCGCTCCTAGTGTAAAGTAATGGAACTGTCAGGGTTTAGACAAATAATATAATATTGACAGTGTGTTTTATAGTCTACTTGAAAATCTAGAAGCGGAACTACATAGAAATACCAAAATTACAGTCTCGGTTCATTAGAAATACAAACGTGACTTGTGATATTACGAATTTAAGAAATTTAAACCTTAAAAAAATGGAAGTAATTAACATTATTAAGTTTAATCAAGATAAAAGTAACATTTTAATGTTAAACTATATTGAAATATTTTGCATTTATTGCTGCAAAGAATTTTAAAATATATACTTTTCCCTTATATCTTTTTGAAAACGTGACCATCAATATCTATCTACCCATCTATCTATCTGTATATCTCTATATCTATCTATCTATGTATATATATATATATATATATATATATATATATATATATATATATATATATATATATACACACACACATATATATATATATATATATATATATATATATATATATATATGTGTGTGTGTGTGTGTGTGTGTGTGTGTGTGTGTGTGTGTGTGTGTGTGTATCATCCAAATGAAATTGTAAATACGAAACTGATCCATGATCGCATGAGATTCAGTAAAGTAATTGCAACAAATTAGAAATTTAAATGTATTTTTTGCAGATTTTAACACTGATTACAACAATAAAATTACATTTAAAAAATAGCCAAAACAAATGTAAAAGGTTCTAAAAGGCAAATATTTCTAACAATATTTCTCTGGACTATAAATCGATTTTTGTGGTGCAAAGTTTTTTTGTTTTCCTTCTTTCTGCACTGAAACTGTCTTTCAATTGCCCTGTTGTATGAATATTATATAACTTTAAAACACATAATTAGCATTAATTAAAATAAAAAAACGTAATTAATTATAAGAATTGCAAACATAAGAACATTTCACAACAAACAATAACAATTATATGATGAAACAATGTATATAGGGTAATTCCGGGAGAGATGACCCCTCGGGTGAGATGGACCGATCGCATATTTCGGAAACTATTCGCATGAGTTCGCCACTGGTAGCATGTTGGTGTAATGTCTGACTGTGTTGATTTGATTTGTAGTTTTCAGCCGTTTTGATCTGCTTATTTAGGAGTTATTGAAGAAAATAAAATTCAGGTGAGTGAAAATATTTTACAGAATATTTTAGAATCTTGTGTCATTATTTGTCAATATTTTTTTGTTGTTGACCTCTGTAGAGTGAATAAATATTGTAGCCGTTCATTATAAAGTACTGCAGCGTCTCTGTCGAGGATAAAAGCAAGATGGTGGCCTGTCCATCTGTCCTAAGCACTCGGGAGAGATGGACCAGTGTTTTACAAAAAGACTATGTCTAAAGTTGATATTTTCTTAAAATTTAATTACATTACCATAAATTTCATTTAAAAAATAGTCAAAAAATATTATTCAAACATTATTTTGAACATAATTCACCAGAGACAAATTATTATATCTTTTTCGTTAAAGTTTGTGCGTGCGCGCACGCGCGCGTGTGTGTGTGTGAGAGAGAGAGCGAGCAAGTACTACGACATTTTATCACAATGGTTGTAACTTAAAGTTTAAAACTACTTATTTTTCAAACCTTGTTTTTGTTTTATTTTAGAAAAATTCCTACCTTTTGCAAAGAAGTACAGACAATGAAAATCTGCCAATAAATTTAGCTGTTCCTGGAACGTCTCTGTCGTTAGCAGGTAACACACAACATGATGAACAAAATCCTACTCCTACTAAAGCTCTGAACAAAATATCTCCAATACCTGTGCTTAACAAGAAAGCAACTGCACACAGTATTCAGGCAAGAACACCTAAGGTATTAAACTCAGTGCGTAACATACAGAGTATCATTAGGGCAAAAAACAGAAAGTAATAAAATTGAAAGAGGACAAGAAGAGGAAACGGGACGCTAAGAAAGTATTGTTTCCACAGAAGAAAAAAGGAAGTGAAAAGGGAGTGGTCTTCAGCGATAGTAGTGATGGCAGTGAATGGGAAGAAAACCAATGTGTTGGCTGTCTCGAAGACTATGCCTCAACAAATAGCCAGGAAGATTGGATCAAATGCACTAAGTTTTCCAGATGGTACATGAGAACTGCACAAAGTTTGAAAATTTTTGTGACTTGTAGTAAAATAGAAAAAAAGAAAACAATAACAATACATTTGAAGGTCAAGAAAAATATTTTAACTCTACTTTTTCAAATTGTAATATAAATATTAAAAATTGTACGTGATTTTTATTATATTACTGTTAGTTAAATTGCTTAACTTTAGTTTTTATTCTAATTTTAGAAATGTTTACCTTGCTAATGTAGTTGGTAGTAATATTGGATGAATAAACTGCTATTTTTACCGATAAATATATGTTTTTGGCTAATTTTATTAATGGTCTATCTATCCCAATATGTTATCTATCTCACCCATAGACTAAGGGTGAGATGGACCGATGACGAAAAATCTGTTTAATGTTTTATAGTTATTTTCATTTTAAAATTAAGTAATTTTGTGTGAGTTATTATTAGAGTAATCTATGATATCACTTTAGACCCGAGAAAGAAATTGATTACTCAAAAACAAACAAAGATATGAGTGTTACAAAAAACAGGAGCCATCTCTCCCTATTTGAATATGTCAATGAAAAACGTAATAAAGTTAACTTAATATTATATCAGAAACAGCGGTTTTAATAAACATGAACTCTATTATACACACGCAATCATCATCATAAAATTAAAATAATCTTATTATACATTAGAGGAGCCATCAAGGTTAGACACAAACCCGAACATTGAAACGAACGCCAATCCTGACTTCATATATATATATACATATATATATATATATATATATATATATATATATATATATATATATATTAAGGTTCATATTTTATGCCAGTTACGAACCTGCCACCTAACTTGACAGGGCATTAAAGTTATCGCAAAGCTAAAGCAACGGGAATAACTGCGATCTCAAATACAAAAAATTGATTATTTACACTTCAGAAACGTGACAGATTGACCGCATAGAAATATATATATATATATACATATAAATATATATATATATAAATTGAACCTTAGAAATTAAATGTAATATAGGTCAGCGTTCATTGTTTTATTATAAATAATATGTTTTAAATCGTAGTAAATGAATAGTTTAGTGGTTATTATGTTGGTGAACTCAAAACGAGTTTTCAAAAAGAGAATACAACTTAAAAAAACATTTAAAAATTCGCTTCCATCTCATAAACAAGACAGTTGTGTGTTACGATTAAATTTTATATTAAACTCCTTGAATAGGTTAACATGTAACTACGTTTAGTAATTTACTTTAGGAACAGCTGATTATAAAATATTAATTATTTTTTCTTATTTTTAAGTATTGTACAAAACTAAAAGTGTCAATAAAATACATTCAATTTCATCTTTTTGACTTTTCTCTAGTCAATTGTTTTCCCTGCCAATTTATTAGGTAGTTTAATAGTTTAATAGTATTTAACAGTTCATCACTGTTTTGTTTAACATCGACATTTAAGGATTAAAAAAGTTTTTTTAAATTCAAGATACACTTTATTATGAATAATAAATTAATATGTAAAACGGATATTTAATAAATTGCTTTATTGATAAAGTGTTTCAAGTAAAAGTAACATTATTGGTACACGAAGTGTGACGTCTACTTCAACAGGGTTATAAGTTTGTCTGGTGGAACGTCAATATTCCAAGACTGCTAATACAAAATACAACAAATTGACTTTGGGTTGACAATTGAATTGTTTTGCACTCGGCACAGCGTTCCATTATTCATGGGCAGAGGGAATCGGTTATTTGTTTCTTGGGGACCACCACGTCACACGTTTACTCTGTAAATTTAAGCGAATAACTCAATCTGTCGCACAATTACTAGTTTTGTTTTTTTTTCGTTTATTTCGTTGTTTTAATTTTTTAAATAAACTATCGAGAATTCTGTTTTCCTATGTACTTTATGCATTAACAAAACTTTGAGGATATTGAAAAACATGATTTTGTAAACTGCAAAGGGTGTAGATTAAGTTAAAATTGTACATGCACTTTTATTGTTTGAAAATAGTTTATCTTAAATTCTTTCGCACACAAACAAAGAAATATTTGCCGATCATTAGGAGCGTTAAGCGTTAAAACCTACACGTATTGGCACTGACAATGAACTCTTATGTTAATTATAAATCACACAAATTTTAACGCTCATTACCGTGATATAAGAGCTAATGGAAAAAGTTAACAACGAAGGCTTTGTCAGTTTTGAACAAATTTTCCTTCACTACGAATTTGTCAATTGCCAAAATCGATTTTTAAGCCACGTTTGGATCAAATCAAAACGAAATTGCAAAAGTGAAAGTATTAATTTTTTTTTCAAAATATGATCCACTGGTCAGAATCAACGCTCATTTTAATTTCAAGTTAGATCTTTCTATGATGGCAGCTCTAATACCTCATTTTTTAATGAAAAGTAGTTAAAATTAGATTATAATTATATAAAGTTAATTCGAAAACCAAATTATATAATTTGTTCCAAAAAATTGATATAATTGATTTCAAATATAATTATAAACGATAGAAACTAGTAGTTTTAATTTATATCTAAGTTTATATTATGCATACTTTAGATGCATATCATTTATAAATTAATTATAAGTTTTAAGTGAAAAGCAACATTAAATGTTAAAAACATTGAGGCCTTAAGAAAATGGTAAAAAGTAGGAAACAGTTAAGAACTCCTTTTAACGTGCACAGAAGTGGTTGCATGAGCAAACGAGCTTTGAAACAAATTTCCTGCAACAATATTTAATATTAAGTATGTTTCGCATGTTTCTCTTTGGTAATACAATACCAAAACGTACTGGACCTCTGCTGTACAATTAATGGATTTTTGTCTTACAAAATAAAAAATAAAAACAACTTTCTCACCAATATACTCAGCGTAAGAAACTTTATAAATTAATATTTATGTTATCAATTAAATTTAAATTTTTAGAAAAGATACATTGTTGGGAAGTACAATTTTTAAAATCATGTAGGCCTTTATGATTATACTCGTATAATAGTACTAACAACCTCTATGCATTGCGTTATGCAAGACCTTTCTGTCCGGTAAAAATTACAAAAATGTCATACAAAAGGTAGGTTTTACATAATAACACACTCAGTAAGCTATTTCGAAATGTGAATTTACGAAAAATAGTCAAAGTGAATCTTCATTAAAAATTTACCTACATTTTTTCGAATTTTTGAGAACAAATAACTTAAAAAGAGCACCAATCACGACCTTTATAACGTGTGTTAATGTATATCAGTTCATATTCGGAAGTGCTAATTTATGTGATATTATTATATTTTGGGAAATTCTTTTTAACCAAGTCAGCAAACTAAACACCACTCGCACGATGTTGCGATAATTAATTATATTAGTTACAATTCTTTTTCTAAAATTGAAGTATTTTTCAAAAGGGTCGCTAGATAACAAAAGGTGTGAATTTTTAACTAAATATTTTATTTAAAACATTCTAATTTAATATTTTAAAAACCAATATTCAAGGTGTTGTCCAACCTTTTTTTTGATCACCTAAGTGTCAGATCTGCGTGCCACACACGCGCATGCAGAGCAGCGCTCAGAAACGTAGAAACAATTCTTTTTATTAATATAGAAGAAGATAAACACGTGGTGGAATATATTTTATAAATAGTAATTTTATCAGATTTATATTTATAACAATCATTTTTTAAGACTCTGATTTCAGAGATTCATAATAACATTACTACTACTGGGTTTTGTACAATAATTTTCATGTTAAAAGCGTTATAATATTATAAAATCAGAGTTAAAATCTGCAAAAATTACGCTTTATATTTTGAAATTCAATTGACATTACTGGAGGAACCCTAGCCGAAATAGTGTAACCATGTAAAGCTAGTGGATGAGAGTGGATTGCGAAGCATTTGTTTAAAAAGAAAAAAAAGAAAAACACCGAAATTGAGAAAGCTGTAACAAATTGATCTAGTATTACTGAGAAGCCTAATAATTAAAGAGATATTATGTTTCTTATGGTTGAACTTAAGAAGGAATTTTAAAGAATAAACATTTTCAAAATAGAACTTACTTATTGTCAGACATTTTGGTTTTCTTTTAACAAAATAATGTTAAATTTTATTTTTCAAAGGAAGACTTTAATAAATGTATTTTATACGTTAACGTAAAAATAACAATAATTCCACGTCGGGTTACGATACGTTAAGTCATCCCCCATGTTTATAAAACTAATGGTTAAGCGACACAAGTAACACACTTTGGGCCCTCTGAACTGCATTAAGCCCAGCTACCAGCGAATGCGGCGTTTCCTGCTTCATTAATATCCCATAACACGGCACTGGGTCGGTTCACTTCACTTTTTTCAAAAATTGTTAGATTGCAATATTAAAAGTTATTATTTCATTACAAACAAATAAAGTTTATAGCCTATAGTTATAAAACGTTAATATTGCGATAATAACCGTTATCTTACTTGGTCATGGTATCAAATATTTCTTATGTACAAGAGGAAAAATCGAAGTAAAAATGGAAGTAGTTGAAGTACATACAACATTTGTCAGCTGAGAGATAAGTGCATGAAAATTACTACTGCTGATAATGATTAATTCTACTAAAACACATAGCTTTTCTCATGAATTAACAGTAAAATATATGTATAGTTTGAAATATATATATATATATATATATATATATATATATATATATATATATATATATATATATATATATATATATATATATATATATATATATATATATATAGTTCCTCGCCGTAAGGGAATAGCTGATTAATAATTTAAATATTGGAAAAATACTCGTAAGCTTTGGACATCTTGGCGCGTGAAACACTCAGTTTTTTAGCGGATCGTGACAAAGATTTTTTGGCTTTTACTTCTTAGCTTTTTGAAGGACGACCTGAGCGACTTGCATCCTTAAAACTTTCAGTACTTTAAAATTTATTTAAAATAATTTAATTCCCAGTTTTATCGTCCAAATTTGGTCCAGGATGGATTATCCTACTCAGCTGTTATATTTCGCATCCTTCTATTCCACTCACAAATCGGTATCGTCTCAATACGTACCACTAAACTTTTCATAAAGCAAAAGTCGAAAAACACATAACCTTACATGTAAAGGTTTTGTTAACAATGTGTTTAAAAATAGTTGATAAGTAATATTTAAATAATTAAAACATGATTATGGATAAAACAATGTATGCAAGTATTTGTATATATTCAGCTAAGTAATATAATATTCATCTTTGTCATACGTAAAGGTAATTCAGTGAAATCGTTTTATGAAGTTAAGACAATATTTGATTTATTTTTCAATATACAGTAGTCCCTGATGGAGTTAATGCATTTGTCCCATTCAAGATTCACTGAAAATTAATATCCTTTCCAATAATCTACCACCTTCAATTGTAATATAACGATTTTTGTGTTTGATGTATATGCGAAGTCTTTGTGATGACCAAAAAGCTCTTTTGGAAACCACGAAAAAAAAGTTTTGCGGTTATTAAGCTTGAAGAGGACAATACAACACTCACGTTAAGTATTTTGACAATGTGTTTCACTCTAATTCGTCAATCATTTTTAATAACAGAGTTATTGTAACATTCCATTGGTTTTCCAGAACATCATTGTCTAAGGCACACACTCTGCATTGCAGGGGAACTTTGTGTTAGTTTTACACTTTCTGAAAACCACAATCATAGCAAATAAAGCACTATAGGTTATGTTTGAACAAAAATATAAATTCTTAGCAATGAACAGCTGGAATGTCAACTAACAGTAATACAAATTACAAACAGCTGATGAAAATAATTTATGCTTTGTGGTTGTTTGTCTAATTACTTACTGATTGACACAATGTATGTCCTGACATTATAACTAAGCAATCTTCTTCGAAAATATTGGTTCTTCATTTTAACAAATATTATTATATTTTTCAAAGTCAAATATCATAAACTTATTTAATTTAATTCTTTTTATTTTATTTTATTCTTTTTAAATTATAAATCAAAAATAACTTTGCCTATAAGTCTATTAAGACTTTATTTTATAAGTAAAATGAACAATAAGTCTATTGTTTAGGATTTACTACTTAGTTTATCTTTTAATACAATGTCGTAGTTAATAATATGAATACCTTGGCGAAGAAATTGTCTTACCATTTTAAGACAATTGCCTTGCTAAAGGCGATTCTTTAAAACCAAAAATATGCTTTTAGCTTTGAAACATGTTATTTCTGTATTAGAAGCTCCCACGCCATTCTGCTGAAAGGATACATTGTCAATATTTTATTTGTCTAAACTCTGACAGTCCCATTACTTTACACTAGGAGCGAGTGTATTGTTTCGAGTGTACGTTCTACAATTAAATCGTAATAAATTACAGTGTATTTGATAAACAAGCTGTTATTCACAAGGTAACATACGCGTAGCTGCATAGGCGGAAAGTAACAGTACAAACCGTAGACTGAGGGCCTTATAACAAGGATTGGTCTAGAACTTAAGAACAAATATTACTTTAAAATATTCAAGCATAATGTACAGTAAATAAGTTATCGAAATAAATATTAACATAACTGAATACGAATCTAAATATAGGCTAAACATAATAATAAGTGCTAACATAAATATAAATGCAATTATACGAGGGCTATTCAGAAAGTAGATTACGTTTTTGGATAAAAAAAAAACTAAGTACAGGAAAAAAATTTTATTATATACATTTGAAAGAGGAACTAAAATACTATTTTTCGACATAATCGCCAAACAAATTTAGACATTTGTCATATCGGTGAACTAGCTTTGAAATTCCCGTGTCGTAGAATTCCGCCGCCTGTGACGCCAGCCAGTCAGTCACGCCCGCGCGGAGATCTGCGTCGTCATCGAAGCGCTGTGTTGCAAGCCAAGTCTTCATCTTCGGGAATAAGTGGAAATCATTAGGTGCCAGGTCCGGACTGTAGGGTGGATGAGGGAAAATCTCCCACTTGAAGGCCGTCAAGACGTCTTTTGTTGATTTGCCGTGTGAGGGCGGGCATTGTCGTGCAAAACAACACTTTTGCACTCAGTTTTCCTCTCCGCTTGTTCTGGATAGCTCGTCTTAAGTTTCGTAATGTTTGGCAATATCCAGAACAAGCGGAGAGGAAAACTGAGTGCAAAAGTGTTGTTTTTGCACGACAATGCCCGCCCTCACACGGCAAATCGAACAAAAGACGTCTTGACGGCCTTCAAGTGGGAGATTTTCCCTCATCCACCCTACAGTCCGGACCTGGCACCTAGTGATTTCCACTTATTCCCGAAGATGAAGACTTGGCTTGCAACACAGCGCTTCGATGACGACGCAGATCTCCGCGCGGGCGTGACTGACTGGCTGGCGTCACAGGCGGCGGAATTCTACGACACGGGAATTTCAAAGCTAGTTCACCGATATGACAAATGTCTAGATTTGTTTGGCGATTATTTCGAAAAATAGTATTTTAGTTCCTCTTTCAAATGTATATAATAAAATTTTTTTCCTGTACTTAGTTTTTTTTTTATCCAAAAACGTAATCTACTTTCTGAATAGCCCTCGTAAATAGAAATTTCATAAATTATAAAATAGTCGTTTTTTGACAAATTTACTTTTTTTAATTACAAATTTGTTTTTTTCTTCCAGGAAACAAATATTTATTTTGGAATATGTATTTCAGGCAATGTATTTTTGGAATAGCACAAATATTGGCCTGTATACATATACCACATATCACAAACAAATAAATGCATATATTACAGCAATCATGCATTTAAGTTAACATTGTTTTTCTGAACTTTAAAGCTGTTGTCACAAATATAATTATGTTATTAATTTTTTAATTTTTATCTTAATTTATTAAAAAACAAATATCTTTTTTTCATCCTCGTACTGTAACTTTGTAGAAAACATTAGGAGAGACTACAACACTTGAAGATGTCTTCAAGAGGTGACTTTTTTTTAACACACGTTTTAAAAATATAAGTTTATATAACTGTTTAATAGCTAAAAAACTTTAACTTTAATAAAGTCCATTTTTAGCGAAATTCATCAAAATTAATAAAATGTTGGAACAATTATATTTTTTATTTAATTGTTTTGTTCAAAACTGAATTTACAAATGTTCTTAAAATTAAAATCTCTTTAAATTTAGATTCAAGGTATTAAAAGTCTCTTGAATATAAAAAACCGACTTCAGACATGTATGAGTTTTTTCGTATTTTGTAGACAGTTTGGAAAATTTATATATATTGAATATATATATTTATTTATTATATATAATATATACATATATATATATAATATATACATATATATATTATATATATATATATATATATATATATATATATATATGCATAAGCAATTTTAAACTCTGATTATTATAACGAAAATTTAATTTTAAAAATGATTCAAATGATTTTTTTTAAATAGCATTAACTTAATGAAATCAGATAAAAATCTGTTTGACGAAATTAATATGGATTATAATTCTGTTAAAATCATTATGAAAATAAAATTGATAAAATAATAGGCTAAGCATTTCCGCAAGTCTATTATTGTGTTTAAACTTTAGACTTACATTTAATTTTCACTGAGTTGAATGTTTCGGAATAGAAAACTCTAAAATTAATGAACTACTACCAAATAAATAATCTTTCAATAGGTTTATCAAGGACATGTAAAATAAAAACGACCCAATTTTGAAGTTGGCATAACGTTTTACATAATGACGTCACTACAAAAGTAACGTCACATATACGGAAATTTCAATATGCAATCACACTAAAATTTTATAAAAATGAATTTTCATATATATATAGCATTATATATATATATATATATATATATATAACAAATTAAAACGTGTTGTAGAGTTCAGGATCTTACTGTCCAATTGAAAATTTACTAAAAATAAAATACACATTGCTCTTTGATTATTTAAGTCTTATCTTTTGTGTACAAGTGACAATTCTTTTTAAAGTATTATGTGTATACCATGTTAGACACTAATTAACATTGTAGGTTTGTCGGTATCTTTACAAACTAATATTGCTTTGAGTTCATCGGTAATCCCTGGTTTTCAAAATCAATATTTGCAGGAGCTGGAGCGGAGAAGCGGCGCCGAGACGTTTGTTTTCAAAAAACAATGATCTATGGGCGACTACGAGGCGCTTAGCCCAACACATACTGCAAATTGAGCAGGAGGTTGTTAAACGCTTTGTGGAAGGAGGAGAAGCCGCCTCGGTGGCCTAGTGGATAGCGTACTAGGCTTTCACCCCGAGGACCCGGGTTCGATTCCCGGCGAGGGCTTGGCAATTTCATAGGCTATAAATCATCCCATCGTCTGCATTAGCCCAAGTGTGCACAATAGTCGGACGTTAAACACCAAAAAAACTTCATACGTTCGCAGCTTATATTTCAGATGTTTTTTTTCAATGAAAAAGGCCACTTTATATACATGAAATTAAAAAAATTAATGAAGATTATATAAAAAATAGGGAACAATTATTTCTAGACCACTGGTTGAACATGTAAGCTCTTATCTTACACATTTTGTTGAATAGGATATTTATTTTATTTATGACACCATAGAAATCTTTAAAACTATAATAACACTTACGGAAAGGCCCTACCAAATTTTCTGCTGGTGTATTATACTGACAATAAACATTTTTTGGGGAGTTCTATTGAAAGCTTAAGTGTTATTTTCTTACACATGAAACACTTTCCAGATTGTCTTATTAATTTTCATATATAATTCTTATGTTTTTAATTCGGTAATATTTACTGAACATTTCATTTTCATTTTTTCATGCGTAGAGTGAATGCGTTTTGAACGCATTGGTTTATAATTGATGTAAAAGGTACAAATACTTTGAAATTTTCAATAAATGATTTTATCTAATTGCAGAATAACTAGATACCGTATGTGTGAGCATCATTTATTAAATATAAGCCAACCTTAAACTAACGTAAACATTAACATAATTACTGTTTTCCGTTTACTTCAAATTTTCCCAGTTTGAGCCCTTATATCTCGTAATTAAACTATTTGAATAAATCCCCCCATGTGACTAAAAAAATTAAAATATTGTTTATTAACAGTGTAAAAGTTAAAGCTCTGTTGTCAGAATAAGAGTTGAAGTCATATTAAAAATGGCGGTTTATATATATATATATATATATATATATATATATATATATATATATATATATATATATATATTTATATATATATATATATATATATATATATATATATATATTTATATATATATAATTTTATTACGAAAGAAAAGTAGGTTAGCTTCTTCATTTGAAGGTTTTGTTCCTATGATAACGGTGCCACCTACAGTTGTAATGAACTTACATACTTTGTTCATATTATCTTCAGTTGTCATCATTGTTCATGAAACTCTCAACGTTTACTTTACTATTACTTGAGTCATCATTGAATATAAATGTAATTTTCTTTTAGTCCAAAATTAAATCATATAACTAACAGGTTGAATCGAATCAAAAATACCTATTTTTAATTTAACGTTGATATTTGCACAGAATTTCCACTTCCGGTTCAACACTTCCTGCTAACTACGACCCCCCATGACCTCCGTACGTTCCTTGCGCCGCTTTTGATTTACAAGTCCCGCCTCGCGCAGTAAAATTTACAGCCTTTCTTCCATGTTCCGTTCCACGTATTAAAATGCACGCGAGCTTCACCTGGGTTGTGTGCTTCGCTTTACTTACTCATATTGGTTTTATTAAATAATGATGTATTTGCGGCTATTGGAGTTGTCGTCGTTATACGACCCAGACATAAAGGCGATCTGTCGCTCAGTGGCTACATTTCTGTACCAGCTGCTGGAGATAATGAACATATATTGGTCATTACTGTACTTGCTATATTACAGGCGATCTGTCGCTCAGTGGCTACATTTCTGTACCAGCTGTTGGCGATAATGAACATACATTGGCCATTACTGTACTTGCTATATTACAGGCGATCTGTCGCTCAGTGGCTACATTTCTGTACCACCTGTTGGCGATAATGAACATACATTGGCCATTACTGTACTTGCTATATTACAAGCGATCTGTCGCTCAGTGGCTACATTTCTGTACCAGCTGTTGGCGATAATGAACATACATTGGCCATTACTGTACTTGTTATATTACAGGCGATCTGTCGTCCAGTGGCTACATTTCTGTACCAGCTGTTGGCGATAATGAACATACTTTGGCCATTACTGTACTTGTTATATTACAGGCGATCTGTCCTCCAGTGACTACATTTCTGTACCAGCTGTTGGCGATAATGAAGATACTTTGGCCATTACTGTACTTGCTATATTACAGGCGATCTGTCGCTCAGTGGATACATTTCTGTACGAGCTGTTGGCGATAATGAACATACTTTGGCCATTACTGTACTTGCTATATTACAGGCGATCTGTCGCTCAGTGGATACATTTCTGTACGAGCTGTTGGCGATAATGAACATACTTTGGCCATTACTGTACTTGCTATATTACAGGCGATCTGTCGCTCAGTGACTACATTTCTGTACGAGCTGTTGGCGATAATGAACATACTTTGGCCATTACTGTACTTGCTATATTACAGGCGATCTGTCGCTCAGTGGCTACATTTCTGTACCAGCTGTTGGCGATAATGAACATACTTTGGCCATTACTGTACTTGCTATATTAAAGGCGATCTGTCTCTCATTGGCTACATTTCTGTACCAGCTGTTGGCGATAAAGTTAAAGATACAACAGAAAAACTACCGAAATCCATCCTGAAAGTTAACGTGTGGCGTGCAAGCTATAAATTAACGAATCTATGTCAACCCATATTAATTTTACTTATATGAATTTCCAGTACTAATGAACAGTAAAATTATTCCATACATAAAAGAAGTTGCTTATTTGGGAATGAATTTGGAATCGAAACTGAATTGGAAGTCAAATATTACAAAAAAAACCAATTTTGAGATTAAGTTGAAAAATATGTATTGCTTATTTATATATAAAATAATATTACGAATAAGTATTAAATTAGTTTTACAAAATAAAGTTTTTGAGTTAGTGTGGACCTAATGGCTTGACATTTGGAGAAGAACCAAGAGACCTAATATGAAGAAAATTCAGATTATTCTAAACAAATTACTTCGGTTAATTGTAAATAAGCTGCGGTACATACACAATTAAAATATTTACGAAGAACATAATATTCGTAAAATGAACACAATTTTTGACGAAATCAAGGCTGTAGCAACGAAGCATTAAAAATGACTGGTTTTATGTTGTGCTACACATAGACATTCGAATTGGTGCAATGATAGCATATAAAACTAAGCATAAGAGGTACTTGACAACCAGAGCCATGCAATTCAAAGAAACTTTTGATTAATTAACATTTGCTTCAACTTCCATATTACTACTAAAAATTAATATTTATATTAAATAACCTTATATAGTTTAATTATTTAATTATTACTTTGACTACAAATTATTACTGAACTCAAACTGATGAATAGTAGCACAAATAAAACTGTCAGAGAGCTGTTTAGCTTGAGTACAATGGATCCATACCAAACCATGGCAAACACTTGCCTCGAGACGTTTGGTTTCTTTCGGTGTGCGGCCAACCATTCAGCCAAAATGTTTCTGGAAAGTGGTTTAATAAATATAATAATCAATTTACGAGCAAACTACAAAGCATAACCAATAACACCAATGTTTTAGTTTATATTTAATATAACTAACAAAGTGGTTATATCTGTGTTATAGGCACATTCCTTGTAAGTAAATAATAAGAAAATATTGATTACAGTTTTCTTCCAGTTTCTTGATTTCAGGAAATGAAAGCGACAAAAAGAAAGAGACAGAATATCTGAGATGGGGGAAATGACGGAACTAAAGTTGGAGTATTTGTTACGTCACTGATACTGACTCTGAAGTCGCAACAATGAAACTTTATTTAGAAGCTCCGCCCTTACCTTGTCATGTCTGCAAAATTCACAGAACAATTGTTTTATTTTTTTATCGTCTTTCAACTGTCAAACTCTACTTCATTTATATTTACAAACTCTTTTATTTTAAACAGTTCTATGTTGGTAAACAATGCGATTGAATAATAGTTGTTAACTCTTCGTTAATTTCTTTCACTAGGCAAAATATTATTTTTTTTACTGCTGTAATAAACTTGAACAAAGGGGTAACATTATTATTATTTATGTTTATTTCCGTTTTTAATATTATTGTTTACACAAAGCCGGATTACATAACTTTTATATTTTTAAATATAAAACCAATTTAAAGAATTAAAGGTACAATTAAAGAATTGTAGCCCAAATTGAGTTCAATGGGCCACACACTGATAGAAACTGAAAACGAATTTGGAAGTAAATGCAAATATTCACATACTTCAACACAGGCATCTTCTCTAAGACAGATGGACCTGATGGAAGTTTATTCAACATTTGTGCTTATGAAGCACCACACGACGTTTCGGAGTATAGTTAAACAATCGTTAGTAACAGATAAAGCTAAACATGCAACAATAACCTAAAACTAGATGCCTATCTTTAAATACTTAAATAAACCTTACGGTCAATCCCTGAGTGATCATAAACTAGAAATAAAATTATGACTAAATAAAAAGTACACGAGTGGAAGCGAAGCTTTTGTTAATTATATGTTTGCTAAAGACATAATTAGATTGAAGATATCTATAACTACTTCAAAATATCTAGTTTTGCTTAAATGAGTAAATGCGTGAATCTAGCTTAGATATCATTTACTGTAGTTATAGTAAGAGATCAGTTGTTTTATTAATCCGTAACGATCAGCTGATTTCAGTGAATAGCCGATAGGTTATATTAAGTTTCAGGTATCATATTAACAATTATTATAAACGTGTGCATTAATTTCAAATGTATTATAAAGCGTTACAAGGTGCACGTGTATTTTTCTATTAAGGAAAAATACCGAAACCAAAGCAACACAACGTTTTCATATAATACGCGTGTACTGTTATTCAAAAGAAGGAAGAAAAGAAAGAGACGAATTTTGTTTGATCGTTCGTTCAATATTTCCGTTATATTTTTCTGGTCGGCAGACTTTTTTCTATTCACTCATCCTCCACAAAGCTAACATTAAAAGCTTCGCTCCAAAATCTCGGAATAAACTGAAACAATAACATAAATATTCTATTATAATTATTAACTGTTGGTAAATATTGCAACTTACTGCTTCACTCAAAGTAAATTTATAAGTGTGGCAAAGCGCAACGAGAAAACATTATTGAAATAAAAAGAAATGATTGTGTATAAAAATAATTTTGTTTGTTATAACTTTATTAACAATCAATATTAATATTAATTAATTCCATCACTTTAGCTCCCATTTAGTATTAGCGAAGTAAATAATTTGGTGTATTAATTTATACTTCTTTCGTTAAATCACAAATTTGTAGCTTAATACGCTTTCAGTGTATACTATGAGCAGTTTATTTATTTTTAAAGTGTTATTTAATGGTACAAAAATATATTGTTACTGTAATTAAAGTTGGTTAAATTTATACTTTCGTTAAATGTAAACAAAAGATATAAAAATTGTTGTGCCCTATTCGTGATATTTATTATTAAATACAGAATGCATTAGTAAATGAGAACTATACCAAGACAACGGTAAATTATCTTTTGTTAGTTGGCACTACTCTATGTTGAATTTACTTGTACATTAAACTGTACATTAAAATATAAACAATCCTGGGAAGTATCTGTGCAAAGTTAAATTGAAAAGTGCTTCTTCCAGTCCCTTAAGGGATCAAACTATGTTCTGAAACATTGTGACTGAAAAAATAAAAATTAATTTATTGTCCATAGCTTTGTATTTGAACATGTATAAAACTCCTGAAAGTCACTAACATAGCAATATTTAAAAACAAATCTTTCATAATCATATGAATTTTAACTACTCTGCTAAAATATTTCTAGAAGTACAAAATTTATAATTTTTATCATACGTAATATAAAAAACGTATACAATCATACGTATTTCGATTTTAAAAAAACTTATGCCATTGTACTCACAATATTTTCTCTGCATTCTGGAATTAAAATTCAACTAATGGACTTGTTATATTTCCATATGCCTATAAAGTGTAGGGCATAACATTTTTAATAAAAATGAGTAGGATGTGATTTTAAGGAAAAACATTTTAATTTCAAAAATTGGTTTGCCAATTTTATTTAAAATCTTAAATGAAAACCTTTATGTATATGAAATATTAGTGGCATTTAATGTTTTTAATTCATAATAATAAAAACTGAGATCAACGCAAAACACCGAAATGCCTACCTAGTTGTAATAGGGCCTACCTAGTTGTAATAGGGCCTACCTAGTTTTGAATTGCCTACAGGCTCAAATCGCCTACCGAGCTACTAGAATGAACAATAATAACATATTCACTCTGTTCAAATTACTAGAAACCCATTCCTTCGCGTAAATAAAACAGTTTAATTAAAATGTTTCTTTTATTAATCAATGTTTTAGTTTTAAAAAGGTTATTTCTTAATTTTGTTCTTTAAATGACTTTATTCGGGCTTTTCAAAAATAATACTTATTGTTTTTTTACGTACCAATATTTTTGAAGTAACGTTTGTTCAAAATGTGTACAAAAAGGGTAATTATTTTTCCCGTCGAGTTTTTCACGATATTCAGAGCAGCATGAACATTCTTAAAAACTCTAACACTTCTCTCCTTGTATCACTGTAACAAGCGCATAATGCACCTCTTTTCCATTAACTTTAAGCATAATATTACTAAAATGTCCCATGGTAAAAACTCTAACACTTCTCTCCTTGTATCACTGTAACAAGCGCATAATGCACCTCTTTTCCATTAACTTTAAGCATAATATTACTAAAATGTCCCGCGGTAAAAACTCTAACACTTCTCTCCTTGTATCACTGTAACAAGCGCATAATGCACCTCTTTTCCATTAACTTTATGCATAATATTACTAAAATGTCCCGCGGTAAAAACTCTAACACTTCTCTCCTTGTATCACTGTAACAAGCGCATAATGCACCTCTTTTCCATTAACTTTATGCATAATATTACTAAAATGTCCCGCGGTAAAAACTCTAACACTTCTCTCCTTGTATCACTGTAACAAGCGCATAATGCACCTCTTTTCCATTAACTTTATGCATAATATTACTAAAGTTGCACATCGATATTGTTTCTATATGTCATGAAAATCAAAAAGCTGTTATTTGTTGTACTAGTCTGTCTAAAGTCTAATCATCTGATTAATACGAATCCAGTCTTATACAAAAACCAAACAATTCGTACAATATTTATTCTAACATAGGTGAACAATAAATCCAATATGCATTCATTAGCAATATATAACACAATACGTTTCCCCAACAGCACAGCAAACAAATTACTGTATTGATTAGAAGATTATTCATAAAAACACATTGTGTTGGATCAATTCTTCAGGAAATATATACAAGTTAATGGGAATTTGTCGCCATTACTCACACAGTATGGGACTGATTATAGTTAGTATTCAATAGCTCGGAAATCAATCATTCTATTCAATGACGAATTTGCCACGAGTTGGACACACAATTTTTCAAATTATATTATTTACTCGTTTTAACTGTATTACTAGATATGAAAATAGTGATAACTAATTTCAATGTTTATTATACAACGTATATTAAAAACATTTGAAGCTTAAAACTTTTACGATGGCGTATTCAAGAAGTGTTTATTTTTTCTAAGGACAATCCTTTTCGCTATTAGTTATTTGTCGTTGAATTTAAAAAAGTTAATTTTTCAGAAAAATTTGTTCAACCGTTTTGGTTATTTAGTATAAGAACCGTTTCGGTTTTGTAGAAACTTATGAGTTTTAATTCCAAAATCTAAATTCACCATTGTAGTAAGTGTGAAAAGTTATGTAAAATAGGCTTTTTCATTTAAAATACGAAAACAAAAAATATTCAAGGAATGTAATGTCAAAATGAAAATTTTAACTTTAATTATGATGGTAAAAACAGATATGGAAAAAGTGTTAAAAAAATAATATTGTTTAAGGAAGCTATTGTTCGTTTTTTGTATTTTTTTATAAAGTACACAAATATTCGCGTATTTATATATTCGTAAATATGTAATATTACTTGTTGTTCCTTTCAAGTAATTTGCTACCATCACGTCAGCTATATATCTGCGTCAAGCGATTATTTTGTTAGTCCTGAATATTTAGAAAAAATATTAATCAACATCTGCAATAAAGGCGGTAGCTCCTGAGCTGCCAAAGTGTTTACATTCACGTCCCCCACTTAGTGTTTGTACACATTCATGCAATTTCTCTAAAGGATGTCAACGTATGTGTTAATTAACTGTGAACCCTCCCGCCTTCTCTTCTCTCCCCTCTCCCCTCTCCCCTTTAATACATTTTTTGTGTTTTGTATGTTAGTTTTATTATACTTCTATTATGTAGTTTATGTACGCCTAACTACAAGTTTAGCTTTTTATTTAATTTTTATTTTTGATAAGTAAAAAAATAAAACATATAATTTATACACAATGGTTTAAAACAAACTGAAGAACATATATAAGAAAATTAGTTATTTAGGGGCCATTATGGTACAGTCTTAAATTAGGGCCCGACAGACAGCGCCGATTCTCACCTCTAGGTTACTTTTGAGGGTGAGTTAATATACAGGGTAATATATTATTTTTTGGGCTTAACATTCTCATTTTTGTTCTGATTAAAACTTGACTCAAGTAGTGATTTTAATGATGGTCTGATCAAGGTTGTTAACTAATAAAGTTAGTTAAATAGTCTCAAAATGGGGCCATTACAAATCTTCAGATATGTACAATGTTGTTTACTATTGTAATCATTATTTAAACTGCATCCCCTAAATTAGTATTACGAATTTCAAAACATCCGTTAAAATTAAGAATATAACTTTGATATCAGTTAAATTCCTTATTTTGAATGCAATTTGAAAGTTAAAAAAGCTAATATAAGCTATGTAATGTAATGCTAACTCTAAGGGTAAAATTAGAGTTTCATAAACATTTGTTAGGAAAACTGTCGGAAACTGACTTCCATCACGTTGCGTTACGCGATTATATTATAATAATGGTTTTAATATACACAATAGATTAAAAAAAAGTAATAGAACTCATGTTACTAAGTCTTCACCCAGCTCACTCACTAACAGTTGCCATTAGTTGTTTAAAAATCCCACTTGCAGAGCACTACATAGGAATGAATAATTTGGAGTTTTGTTGGGGAGAATGTCTGCTCTGTAGATACCACACACTTTCTGAAAGTGAATCCCTCTTTAATGACAACAAGCCACATCCGTTCTAACCGTTACTGTCTTGAGTTTGGCAGAAAAGTTGTCACTTCTTAGAGAAAAGCATTATCGTTTATTTCCGAAATCGTATAACCTATGATTTATAGTGAAACATTCACTGTGTTTCTCTGCTTTTGGAATATATTTTAACCTATAAACCGTTTCATTCTATGTAAGCAATCAATACTGTTGCTAAGACAACAACGACTGAAATAATAGATATATGCCATATGGTTATACGTTTCTGTGTCGCTTGTTTTGAGCCAAACCTGTACTACAACTTAAATATTTCTAAGTTTCGCTAATTTATTACTACATAAAATGTCAGCATAACATTTTTTCATTCGGCTTGTACACGTGTATGCAGAAAGGCAAAAAGATATTATCAGTGAAAAAAATTCATTAATATATCGTAAAATAAGTGCATGCTTGTCACATGCTTTGTAAAGGTTATGAAAATGTCGTACAAATGTTTTAGAAAACCTTCATTGAAAAATTCTAAATGCTTAACAATAACTGAATGGAACACGGAATAGGGGAGATAAGGTATCGGTAAAACACTTAAGTAGCTGTCAATAAGTATGGACAGTTAAACAAAAATAATAATAAAACTTACCATGGAATTAAAACGTCCATATTTGAATAAAGTCTTCTCTGAATTCCTGATTACAATCAGACAGACAGTTCAATTAACAAAGCAAAGAAAATATAGTCGATACATTCAAATGTAATGCATGCTGCAATGCATACATTATATATATAATAAATAATTTAAAAAAATATATCGCCAATAATAATGCATGCCTTTTCTTTTAATTTGACTATTGTTTGTAAAACGTTTATATTTTCTTAAGAATGCGTTACCGAAAAAGTGTTTTTGTGTAAGTGAAATATATGAAATATACATTTTTATTAAGTGACTTTAGTGTTTAAATAATATCAATTTGGCATTTGTTTATCTATTTTAAAACTTAGTTACTAACAAAATAAAGTTTGTTCAAACACTACGGGACATCTCCTACACCTTATTGCTTTTGTCTTCTAAATAAATAATTTTAATAATATTTAATCATTTCAATTAAGTTCAAAGTTATTAGTCTTAAGTAACTCAGAGAGCTGTTTATTTGTATACAATATAATTATGCGTTATTTTGTTAATTGGAATACAATTATTTACAATAATGGTTTTAGTTATTTGCATTTCTACTATAAAAATCACACACACACACACACACACACACACACACACACACACACACACACACACACACACATTTTAATGTTTACTGTTGAATTACAGTTAATAGTCATTAATATCTAATTGTTTATGTTCATCGCTCATCAAAATTGACTCACGACTTTATCGTGAAAAAAAACATGTATCTCAGTTGAGTATTATTGAAAAAAAAACTGATGTGCAAAATCAGCTGTAATTATATACTGCACTTCCACAACGGAACATTTTCCATCAAATCACCTAAAACATCAAATTTGACACGCGTTCATTCGCAAAAGCTGCCGTTTTTTTGTAAGACATCTTATGTACGTAATACGGAATATCGGCTGAAGGACGATAAAACTTTTTCCCATTTTTTTCATTTAGTTGAAAGTTTTTCCACTATGGAAAAACTCCCAACTATACTTTTTTCCCAAATGCACTTTTTTAGTTATTTTATTTAAATGGTTAATGTTCGAAAAAAGGAAATAAGTTTGAAAATAAAGCTGCAGAAATAACGGTGAACTTATTACAAGAGAGGATTATTATAGTAAGTTTTACAATATCAATAACCTACTTAGTTCCCATTTACAGTATCAAAGAACCACTCCGAGGTTAAACAATTCATGAATTTTAATAACAATTACTTCCATTTGTAATTAAAGTAATAGTTTATAGGATAATTAATATTTTATTAATAAAACCTTAATATAATTCTACATATTTTCAATAAATATTAAAAATTTGTTCATTAATTGTATAATAAAGTGTGTGTTTGTGTGTGTGTGTAATTTATCTATTCATTAAGCCTAATAGAATAATGTTTGATACAAAAAATTTGCAGACCGTTCGGAACTAGACTTTCGGTATTTTTGCATAATAATAAGATTGTTACGCGATCGCCACAAAATTATAAAAAAAACATAAATATTTAAGTTATTCTTGTTATTGAAAATAAATATTGATGAAACATCGTAAACAATGTTACAATAAGCATAAATAAGAATGTTAAATTTTCAAATGTCATTGGAAATAATAGAATGACATTTCTTTACATTATGTAACGTTTCTTACATTACGCACTATGCCATTTCCCCTGAAATAACCCATGGGTGTTCTCCTTGAGAAACGTTATGTTAGACTGGCGCACAAATTTACTGCTGGTTCTGTTATTTTATTTATTTTCATACCTAACTGTTAAAACATATAATCATTTAATCCATTCATTATTCACGGATATGAATATTTTTTGGTTATTGGTAATTAAGCCTAAAACGAAAAGCTAAAACATAATTAATTATAAATCCACTCGAATAAAGTATTATTAATTTCTAATAAATTTTCAATTTTAAAGTTCAAATAGCTATTCCAATGTTTAAGGTTACATTATTTACCGTGAATCTATTTTATTTGTTTGTTTCGCGTGGATTGCTTTTTTGCTAAACGCAAATCTAATTGTTGAAATTCAACAAACAATAGAACTGTGTGCACTTGATGTCACCATATCACCTATCACGAAGATAAATTTATGAACTATTGTTGCTCCGAAATTAAATTATACCCGACAAAGCTTTACAAGTATTCACAAAATTCAGATGAAAATCTAATTTATGTCAAAAATATATTTACGTTTGTCCGGAATAGAAATATAAACTACTACGTGAATAATTATACTTTAGTACGGGGTCAGGTTTATGTTGCAATATATCGAAGTGATAATTGCTTAGTTATAGTCATAATTCTGTTGTAGTGCAGTCTGCCTGAATAACTTACCGATCAATATTTTTCGGTAAATTTGATCAAACTTGGAATTCGCAGATTTTTTTATTATATTTTAGTTGTTCCATTGCATTGACGGTAAATATTAAAATACCACAGAAAAGCACTAATATTAAGCTTGTTTAGTATAAAACTCTACTCTCTCTCTCTCTCTCTCTCTGCCTCTTTTTTACTGTTCGACTCCTCATAGAATCTCTGATATAACCATTTTATACTGTCATTACTCGTAAATAACAGAGAGACAAGGAGATAAGTGACATGCTATTGGTCTTCATGAGTAGTGTTTACATCATAATCAAACTTTTATTTATTATAGCAAACAATACTAACTGCTTCTTTAAGCTATTAGTAACAAATTTCGTTACAGAAAGCTTCAGAAAAAAACAATTTCAACGTCGCAGTAAATACTTTCCTCGTAGTCTGTATAATAAAATAGCCCTGATCTTCCGTCAAACAGGAAGCGAGAGAAGACGTTTCCTGCTGCTCAGCAACAATGTGAGTGATTTACAAGTAGGGCGAGTTTCCTTCAACAAAGCACAAGGCATTGTTTCTGCCTTGTGCTCTCCACCAATACGTTAGTTGTAAAGAAACTTGTAGAAATAACGTGTTTTTATTTTGGGAATATTTGCTATATATAAATTATTATTTACAAAATTATACGTTAAACTTTAGTTTTAACGAGAATACAAATATAATTCATAATTTATAATTTTTAACAGAAATCGTTATAGCTCTTCCTTCGAAAAAATGTACTATTGCTTACGATAAATAATTTCAATTTAGGTAGGATTTTGTTGCTACTGTTTGTGAAGAATATAAAAAATAACAAATAATTAATCGTTATTCTGATCACAATGTGTTAGGATAAGAGCCTGAACCTAATAATCCAGTATATATTTTTGCATACATTCTTTTTAGGATTGTAAGCCTAGGCATATTTGTTGTGTTTATTATGGTTACGTCGCTTTTTAGATTTATTGGGCGTAAGCCTAGTTTTGTATTTATTCTGAACTCATTGAGTCCATAATAGTTGCTTTATTGTTTTATAGTTCCTAACAGCTTTTGTCTACGTTTAAAAATACCTTTTTTAAGTGGCACACAGAATATTTGCAATAATCTTTTAAAATAGAATTTTCAGTATAACTAATTAAATAAAATTGAATTTGTAATTATTTACATTGCAGTTGCTTGGCATACACAAGTTACAGTACAATATATATACGAGTATTAAATAAAATAATGAAACTAAACTAATAATCATAAAGTGGTTTACATCATGTTATTTTAAAAAAATCACCAAAAACATCGTTTGTGTTTAAAAAGCCCAAATTTATGTCAAAACGGGTCTGCCTAGGATTAGACCTAGCTTTACGTAAAATCACAAAATCCTGGCAATTCAATTTCACGCAGTCTGAGTTCATCCTTCGGTATCCTGCATAGGCTACCTGCGCTGCACTGCCTGTATTGGCATCTTTTTAAACGATTCTGTCCATCACAGTCGGTCTGTCCTGCCTCGCTTTATTCCCTGAATATTAAACATTTCTTATTTCATTGTAACATTTTTTTATTTGTATGTAATATTAATGTTTATTGTGTAGAGTATTGATTTATTTTGAGCTGAATTAGTGACTAATGGCCGATACTTTGATCATAATTTAGAGAATGTGTGTGTGTGTGTTTGTGTGTTTGTGTGTGTGTGTGTGTGTGTGTGTGTGTGTGTGTGTGTGTGTGTGTGTGTTTGTGTGTGTTTCCTTTCTCAAAACTGAAATAAAAACGTAATAACAGATAAGATTTAAGTTTTAAGTGTTTATATTTCTTCAAATGCATTTAATGCTTGTAAGCACAATACAATACTAATTTTTGAAATCCCAACTTATTCGTTATTGCTCTTAATGCACTCCTACATGTCTCGTAATTATTTTGAAACGTGAAAATACAGACATAAAAATCAATAACATATTTTATAAAAAAACAATTATTTTCGTTGTTAACATAAAAAGCATGAATCGTGTAATCTGTGTAAAGAAGATAAGTGCCGTACAAACAAACAAACACCTGAAGCGTGACGAACAGTGATTTGGATTGAAACAAATGCTGCGCTTGATGTATTTTTTTTTAACGTCCGACTATTGTGCACACTTGGGCTAATGCAGACGATGGGATGCCCAAAGCCCAGTACGCTATCAACTAGGCCAACGAGGCGGCTGCTTGAGCACAGTAGGTCTCGCAGTGTAGGCCTATACTTAGCCACCACTCTGTAAGGCCGCACTGACGCACTTTAAATGTGTTCCGCTAATTTAACTTATAAACCTATTATTTAGAAAAAAATGTTACCGGGCCAACTTTATTGGAAGTTTTGTACCTTTTACCATCAATTAAAATTATTACAGGACTTACCATTCAGCCAGTATTATACTAAATAACCACCAACTATACTTGTCATTGTTAAACGAGGGGCCGCCATTTTGAATTGGAAGTGTATCTGACAAATCAGTTAAATCTACACCTTCGTATCGAATTTCAAAGCAATCGGTGAATGTATTTGGCCGAAACTGATTGCTATGTTCGACAACGAGAGAACGCCATCTTGAAATTGGGAAAATCTTATAAGTACGACGTTTCGGATTTATAAAATGTATCTTCGTGCAAAATTTCAAAACAATAGGCCAATGTGTTTTGCCAAAACTATGTACAGTCAGAGTGACAACCTTCCCAACCTTTCCGTTATTCCCACAAGTTGTTTTCTAATCCATTTTCCTAGCGAAACTTTTCAGTTTTTCTGTGATCTTTAATCCTGAAAACAGTCTTACATTTCAATAGAATACTTTGGTTAACCTTAAATTGTTATAGTTCATTTATTGTAAGATTGTTTACCCTCACTCGCACACTTTCATGCAGTATCTTTGATGAGATTGTTTCTGTTATCTTGTCTATAGCCATTTTTTGTATCTCGCACTAGTTTGAAAAATCCGTTTATGGCACACATAAATGATACTATTTTATCAATAGCTAACCATGTAACGTGTTTAATACAGAAGGAAGGGTAACTAGAAATTTCAGCCAATAGGAAAGAACCCCCATTTTGTACAACAAACATTACAACCCCTATTGCGGCGCCGGTAAGGCGAGTCAACAACACAAGTTTTGGCAGGGAACCGAAATCAATACTTTTTGGATTTTAGAAGCTGCAGTATTTCCTCGCTCACTTACATACTGTTACATTTTACTTTTAGACGCTTAAATTTTATAAACGTTTAAGCTTTGTTCGTTTGAGTAGATTTAATGATATCGAAGAATTTAGCTTTAATAATATAAAAGTTTACGTTAATAGCTCTGTCGCTAATTCCTAGTTTTGCCATTTCAAGAAGTTTTTTACATAAATTCGTCCTTATAGTTATTTTACCATTTATTACGTGTGCAAGTTTTTATATATCTTTGTGTTGTTTTTTTTCTCTGTTCCGCAGGACTTACTAAAAGACTTTTTGCTTTCAACCTGTTAACTTTATTTTAAATATAATTTAATATTATTTTTAGAAAACATATATGTAAACTAGTTTGATATTTATTGTAAACATACAGGTACTTAAATTTTACAGTTAATCATGTATGTATTAATGTACATAATTTAAATTGGAGAAAGTACTGTAATAAAACAAATAACACATTTTAAACGACTTAAGCCTAGAAGTTATTTTATTACTTCCATGTAAAAACAAAAATAAACTTTTTCAATTTAGTTACTTTTACTTTTAATTAATTACTTCAATTACTTTAATTACTTCAAATTAATTACTTTTAAAGAAATCTGCTTTGTAAACTATAGTTATCAAAGTGTAAACTATTGTAAACAACCGTTAGGATTTGCTCACAGACATTTTTTATTTTGTCTTGTGTACACGTGCAAGATTATTTAGATTATCCCTCTGCATGCGTATTATAGAGATCTACATATTGTGTAAAAATTTTTGTTTTGTTTTGTATATTTGAATGCGCCTTACTTTGAACTATTAGCTCATTAAAATATAACTGAACGTTTCAAGTTATCACAAGAAACACAACCATTTACAGAACAACCATAGAACTCGAATCAGAAACGTTTCAAGTAATCACAAGAAACACAACCATTCACAGAACAACCATAGAACTCGAATCAGAAACGTTTCAAGTAATCACAAGAAACACAACCATTCACAGAACAACCATAGAACTCGAATCAGAAACGTTTCAAGTAATCACAAGAAACACAACCATTCACAGAACAACCATAGAACTCGAATCAGAAACGTTTCAAGTAATCACAAGAAACACAACCATTCACAGAACAACCATAGAACTCGAATCAGAAACGTTTCAAGTAATCACAAGAAACACAACCATTCACAGAACAACCATAGAACTCGAATCAGAAAACATTTAGTGAAATATATTTTAAAAAGTATCGATCAAAAAGGCAAAATAGATAAACAGTATTCTTTTTTAAGTATTAAACTCATTAATGTTTACATGATGTGTAAAAATTTCAATTAATATTTTACAAAATCTTAAAATAATTTAAATTAAATTACCATAAATGTTTTGGGTAATTGATTGATCAACAAAAACACTGTTGCAATAATCCATTGAGAGGCTAAAGTTTTATAATTTTAAAATGCAATGTTTAAAAAAAATAAATTAAAAATATTTAATTACATTATCTCCTGGAGTTCTGAAAAATTCTTGATGGGTGATAGAGTGTAATATTTTTGTAATGATAAACCTTTAAATATACTTTATTTAGAATCGTGTATCGATTGATATTTTATTACATAAAATGGCTAAAATTTCATAAGATTTATTTAGATGCTTCATTGGATTATAAATTAAATTTTTGAGTGACTGTTCTACATTTTTATAAAATTTTATTTAAATGTGATACTTTAAATATACCTTTTCTACATATTCACGAAAGTAGCATTTACAATGTTATTATTATATACAATATTCTAATTATTTATGAACATCGAATATTATTTGAAATCGGCTTTGTAATAAATTTATTATTAATTTAAATATTTTTCATTTACGGAACAATTATCTCTAATATATTTAACTAAGAAGACACTGTAAGTAAATCACAATTGTCTCACGAAATGGCATTAGGATAATTAAAATATTATTTTTCAATTGTTTTTACAATTTCTCAGGTACTGTTCATGTAAAAAAGTATTATAAATAATAAGCACAATAAGAGAAAACAACACATTTTCGTTCAAATACAGAAAATTGCCGACCGCTTTTTGAGCTGCGCTTAATAAAATAGTCCCTTTGTTGCAGAATTCCCATTGCGTCACAATGCATATATTATTAATGCGCCAGTCATCGGGTTCTCCGATGTAAGCGAATTTAAGATTGCCTCTAGTGTTACTTGTCAAAGCTAATCTTTAAAAACTTTTTAAAACTCCATAAGGCTCATGAAAATATTTCAAATCATATCATAGTAGTAAATCAAAGAATAGTAGACATCGCAGTATATTCTTAATTAATATTCCATGAATATTAATATGAATGAATTAATATTCGCAGTATATTCCATGAAAGCAGTCGCCAATTTAAAATCGACTCCATGTAATTTGTTCAGAAAACTAACCGGTAACTGTGATATTTAGCACTACTTGAAACGTTACTGGACCAACGTTATAGAAAATGTTATGTTCTTTCTTCATGAAGTAGTAAACATTATAATATAAAGGGTTATGCCCTTCAAACAATATTACAGAAAATTACCAGCTACCACTTTCTCAAATTTGAATCATAGCCCGCCATTTTGAAACAGAAATAAATGGGGAAATTCGTATACAAACTTATTTTGGGTTTTATTCAACGTATCTGTGTACCACATTTTAAAACTATCGGCCTATTCATTTGATTAAAATTGTGTACATAGGTAATCGTTATGTCAGAGGCCGCCAAAATATATCTCCGTAGCGAAATGCAGACAATCGGTAAATTCGTTTGGCTAAAACTGTGCATACATACTAGTTACTGTAAACAGGAGACCGACTTCTTGAAGCAGGAGTGAGTGGGGAAGGTCTTACATATATAACTTCGGGCTTTCTACATGGTATACTCGTAAAAAATTTTAAAACAATCGGTCAATACGTTTGAGTAACATTGCGTACACTCGTCATCGTTAAATGAGGAGTCGCCATCTTGAAAGTAAATGGAAGAAATCTAACAACGTACGTAATTTGGGTTTTACACAATGTACCTTGAAACAATAAGTGCATTTGGGTAAAACTACGTACACTCGTTATTATAAATCAGAGGCCGCCATCTTGAAACGGAAGTGAATAGGAAAAAATCTTTCATTTATGTCGTTCGGTCTTTACACAAGGTACCTCCGTATCCAATTTCAAATCATCGATTAATACACACAAACCAAATGCCGAACTGTCGTGTTGAAACAGGGATTTCTCTTCTCTTGTTCAATAATAAAATGTCATTTTTTAAAGCCACAATGTGCTAACAAGAGTAAATTAATTTCTTGTATTTGGCTTTTTATATTTCCGCCGTGTATAAATATTTTTTGTAATATTTTTAATTTATAAAATTGTAGCAATTAGCTCTCTCGCTGCCTTGAAAATGTTGTTTAAAATTACATAAATAAGGTTAACATTTTTGTAATCAAAATTAATACTGACCACTTTAGCATTCGCTTTTTTATACGAAAAATATTTTTAAAATGAAATTTCACATTTTTAACTAACTTTATTACCAGATTATATTATACTGGCTCTTTATAGTTACAACATTTTATTGCAAATACGAAAATAAAATCAGGCTTTTACTTTCTCTTGATTCAATGAAATAAGAAAAATCGTGGTTATAATAGTGATTTAAGTAAATATAGTCAATTTGGAAAGTGTATTAAACTATTTTTTGAGATTTTGAGAAACCGTCATTTGAAACAGTATTGGACGATATCTTTGAGTAACCCACTCTATTATATAACAAAAATCAATTTTTTAACTGTTGAATTTAACCGGAATAGGATTAGGGGAACTGGGCTGCTGTCCGAATACACACACACAATCACATTAGGGGAACTGGGCTGCTGTCCGAATACACACACACAATCACATTAGGAGAACCTGGCTCCTTCAACTGGGCTGCTGTCCGAATACACACACACAATCACATTAGGGGAACTGGGCTGCTTCAACTGGGCTGCTGTCCGAATACACACACACAATCACATTAGGGGAACTGGGCTGCTTCAACTGGGCTGCTGTCCGAATACACACACACAATCACATTAGGGGAACTGGGCTGCTTCAACTGGGCTGCTGTCCGAATACACACACACAATCACATTAGGGGAACTGGGCTGCTTCAACTGGGCTGCTGTCCGAATACACACACACAATCACATTAGGGGAACTGGGCTGCTTCAACTGGGCTGCTGTCCGAATACACACACACAATCACATTAGGGGAACTGGGCTGCTTCAACTGGGCTGCTGTCCGAATACACACACACAATCACATTAGGGGAACTGGGCTGCTTCAACTGGGCTGCTGTCCGAATACACACACACAATCACATTAGGGGAACTGGGCTCCTTCAACTGGGCTGCTGTCCGAATACACACACACAATCACATTAGGGGAACTGGGCTGCTTTAACTGGGCTGCTGTCCGAATACACACACACAATCACATTAGGGGAACTGGGCTGCTTCAACTGGGCTGCTGTCCGAATACACACACACAATCACATTAGGGGAACTGGGCTGCTTCAACTGGGCTGCTGTCCGAATACACAAACACAATCACATTAGGGGAACTGGGCTGCTGTCCGAATACACACACACAATCACATTAGGGGAACTGGGCACCTTCAACTGGGCTGCTGTCCGAATACACACACACAATCACATTAGGGGAACTGGGCTGCTTCAACTGGGCTGCTGTCCGAATACACACACACAATCACATTAGGGGAACTGGGCTGCTTTAACTGGGCTGCTGTCCGAATACACACACACACAATCACATTAGGGGAACTGGGCTGCTTCAACTGGGCTGCTGTTCGAATACACACACACAATCACATTTTTGTATTTCGCAGGCCATTATGTCTTGTTTACTTTCTTCTAACTGTACGTGTTCACCAAAAAGGCTTAAATATTTACAAATTTTATAAAAGATAAGACAACTTTGGCAGTAATATTTTTGTCAAAATCTCTGTTATATCATGGGAATACTATTCTAAAATAGCCCCAACAAGCTTTAGAGTTGTTGACATTATATCGAAATATCGAATATCACACGAATGAAAAAGTAACACAATTTGTTGTAGTTGTTTTTCTAAATAAATAGTTCCAAACAGCCAATAGGACTTAAGGCTGGTGAACAGTTACCAGCGCCTATGTTCAGGCTCCACTATTTCACTTCGCTCAAATATTAACCAACCACGCCAACTCTCTACTAAAATATTCTCTTTAAGGAATGAACAAAGCTTGCCATTCTGTAATTCATAATTCCGTTCCATTTCGTTCTAACGGCAATAAATAATGTAGGCAATAATAATGTTCGTTTCTTAACGTCTATATTTCGTGCCATTTATAGTAACGGTAACTGGTCTCGAACCCACAACCTTGATATGTTCTGTTCAGAGATGCAGTAGCCATATCGACCACCGAGCTATAAATACACAGATTTTTAATGTCTGGGTTTTAAAAATTCAAAAGTTATATAAAATCCTTTGAGTATAAAAGGCAAAATATAAATTTTAACGCAATGTTGCAGATTTTATTTAAATGAATCTAACATTAAAATATTTTTCGTCATATCTACAAAAACATAATCTATAATAAAAATCAGGTCTATAATCTACGGTTAAGGAAAGTCAAAATGTTTGCTCAAATCTCTCAAAATAAGGGAATTATTTTTTTTCATAAATTATACTTGAGTATTATGACTTATACTAATGCCAGTTTAACACACTTTAAATAATTCAATTAAATTGTAACAAATTCCGACGCTAGTCAGAGCTGTTTTAGAATTACCAACAAACTAAAAATTAGCCTACGTTTATGTTATTAGTTTGACTCACAGGTTTCAATTATAAATGTTCACGTAAAATCAAATATTTTGTAAAAAAACTGAAGAACTAGTTTAAACACTTTAATGCCAAATTTTTCTAGATATGTACGATTTTTTGAAAATTTGTAGAATACATGTGAGTAAAATTCAATTTATCCGTTACATAGTAGTTTTCCAAAAAAAAAAAAAATGCACAGAGAAATGAGAAAATACACCACAGATGCCAAATTGAATGCAATCTGTCAATGTATTCAATGCAATCCGTCAATGTATTCAATGCAATCGGTCAATATATATGTATATATACATACATATACATATATATATATATATATATATATATATATATATATATATATATATGTGTGTGTGTGTGTGTGTGTGTGTGTGTGTGTGTGTGTGTGTGTATAAGAACCTACAAAACTGTGCATTAATCACAACAAAATTCTCTTCTTTTATTAATCATGAAAAATACAGATCAGTGTTTGATATGGAAAATTAATTACTACTTTATTGATGAATTATTTAATTAAGAATTAATTGTTGAATGGAGTGGAACCTTTAAAAGTAAAAAAACAGGAGATAATACTCAGTAATCAAATAATAAATAACAACATTTTTATAAAACCTAACAAATCATTTTAAAATATAAGAATTCAAAATAAATAGACTCTATACTGAAGGTAACAAAGCAACAAAAAAAAATCTACATAACGTGCAACAATGCAAAAATAAAATATTCTACATTACATTGTCGACTGGTGTAGATTTAATATTATCAATTGTTTTATTTTGTAGTTTTACCTAATTTTAAACGTGTTATTAAAATAAATCGCTTTACAAATCTTAATGTTTTATAGAAACATCGTCATTTTATATCTATCATTCGTTTAATTTTTAACTAAATTTAATAATTTTTATCTAAATAACTTTGGCTAAATTCTATATATAGAATTTATTAATATTAAACAAATTTTGGTACTTTCATTATATTGAATTCCTTTTCAAATAATTTTAGTCTACGTTGCTAAAATATCTTAAAACAATACGGAAGTTTTACAGAAGACATGTTATTAAAAGTTGGTAAACAAATAAACAGCAAAGTCCTAAAAAAAATCTAACAACTGGTTCATTTTATTTGCAACGGATTTTATTACTCTCGTGGAAACAAGACCCTAAAAACTTTGCACACATTACCTGCAGAACAGACAGTAAGGCGTAGCGACATCCCGCCAAACTTTGCTCCCCATATTGCTTTTCTTAATTTAATTTAAAAGTATTTTTTTTAAATATGTATTTAAGTGAGGTATTATTTAATATAAAAACATTAGCATAAAAATGTAAAAAAGTATGTATATTAGGGTACGGTGGTCGGTGTGGTTAAGGTACCGGTCAGAATGCTGTGACTATGAATTAAGCACTTGAAATCATGGATTTGACACTTGCAGTTACTGCCGTGAACATTAGGTACAAGGTATGTATATTAGGGTACGGTGGTCGGTGTGGTTAAGGTACCGGTCAGAATGCTGTGACTTTGAATTGAGCACTTGAAATCGTGGATTTGACACTTGCAGTTACTGCCGTGAACATTAGGTACAAGGTATGTATATTAGGTACGGTGGTCGGTGTGGTTAAGGTACCGGTCAGAATGCTGTGACTTTGAATTGAGCACTTGAAATCGTGGATTTGACACTTGCAGTTACTGCCGTGAACATTAGGTACAAGGTATGTATATTAGGGTACGGTGGTCGGTGTGGTTAAGGTACCGGTCAGAATGCTGTGACTTTGAATTGAGCACTTGAAATCGTGGATTTGACACTTGCAGTTACTGCCGTGAACATTAGGTACAAGGTATGTATATTAGGGTACGGTGGTCGGTGTGGTTAAGGTACCGGTCAGAATGCTGTGACTTTGAATTGAGCACTTGAAATCGTGGATTTGACACTTGCAGTTACTGCCGTGAACATTAGGTACAAGGTATGTATATTAGGGTACGGTGGTCGGTGTGGTTAAGGTACCGGTCAGAATGCTGTGACTTTGAATTGAGCACTTGAAATCGTGGATTTGACACTTGCAGTTACTGCCGTGAACATTAGGTACAAGGTATGTATGTTAGGGTACGGTGGTCGGTTTGGTTAAGGTACCGGTCAGAATGCTGTGACTATGAATTAAGCACTTGAAATCGTGGATTTGACACTTGCAGTTACTGCCGTGAACATTAGGTACAAGGTAGGTATATTAGGGTACGGTGGTCGGTGTGGTTAAGGTACCGGTCAGAATGCTGTGACTTTGAATTGAGCACTTGAAATCGTGGATTTGACACTGACAGTTACTGCCGTGAACATTAGGTACAAGGTATGTATATTAGGGTACGGTGGTCGGTGTGGTTAAGGTACCGGTCAGAATGCTGTGACTTTGAATTGAGCACTTGAAATCGTGGATTTGACACTTGCAGTTACTGCCGTGAACATTAGGTACAAGGTATGTATATTAGGGTACGGTGGTCGGTGTGGTTAAGGTACCGGTCAGAATGCTGTGACTATGAATTAAGCACTTGAAATCGTGGATTTGACACTTGCAGTTACTGCCGTGAAAATTAGGTACAAGGTATGTATATTAGGGTACGGTGGTCGGTGTGGTTAAGGTACCGGTCAGAATGCTGTGACTTTGAATTGAGCACTTGAAATCGTGGATTTGACACGCAGTTACTGCCGTGAACATTAGGTACAAGGTATGTATATTAGGGTACGGTGGTCGGTGTGGTTAAGGTACCGGTCAGAATGCTGTGACTTTGAATTAAGCACTTGAAATCGTGGATTTGACACTTGCAGTTACTGCCGTGAACATTACTGCCGTATGTATATTACATTGTGGTTAAGGTACCGGTCAGAATGCTGTGACTATGAATTGAGCACTTGAAATCGTGGATTTGACACTTGCAGTTACTGGTGTGAACGGTGGTGGGTAAGGTATTACCGGTGTGGTTAACCGGTCAGAATGCTGTGACTTTGAATTGAGCACTTGAAATCGTGGATTTGACACTTGCAGTTACTGCCGTGAACGTTAGGTACAAGGTATGTATATTAGGTACGGTGGTCGGTGTGGTTAAGGTACCGGTCAGAATGCTGTGACTTTGAATTGAGCACTTGAAATCGTGGATTTGACACTTGCAGTTACTGCCGTGAACGTTAGGTACAAGGTATGTATATTAGGTACGGTGGTCGGTGTGGTTAAGGTACCGGTCAGAATGCTGTGACTTTGAATTAAGCACTTGAAATCGTGGATTTGACACTTGCAGTTACTGCCGTGAACATTAGGTACAAGGTATGTATATTAGGTACGGTGGTCGGTGTGGTTAAGGTACCGGTCAGAATGCTGTGACTTTGAATTGAGCACTTGAAATCGTGGATTTGACACTTGCAGTTACTGCCGTGAACGTTAGGTACAAGGTATGTATATTAGGGTACGGTGGTCGGTGTGGTTAAGGTACCGGTCAGAATGCTGTGACTTTGAATTGAGCACTTGAAATCGTGGATTTGACACTTGCAGTTACTGCCGTGAACGTTAGGTACAAGGTATGTATATTAGGGTACGGTGGTCGGTGTGGTTAAGGTACCGGTCAGAATGCTGTGACTTTGAATTGAGCACTTGAAATCGTGGATTTGACACTTGCAGTTACTGCCGTGAACATTAGGTACAAGGTATGTATATTAGGGTACGGTGGTCGGTGTGGTTAAGGTACCGGTCAGAATGCTGTGACTTTGAATTGAGCACTTGAAATCGTGGATTTGACACTTGCAGTTACTGCCGTGAACGTTAGGTACAAGGTATGTATATTAGGGTACGGTGGTCGGTGTGGTTAAGGTACCGGTCAGAATGCTGTGACTTTGAATTGAGCACTTGAAATCGTGGATTTGACACTTGCAGTTACTGCCGTGAACGTTAGGTACAAGGTATGTATATTAGGTACGGTGGTCGGTTTGGTTAAGGTACCGGTCAGAATGCTGTGACTTTGAATTGAGCACTTGAAATCGTGGATTTGACACTTGCAGTTACTGCCGTGAACGTTAGGTACAAGGTATGTATATTAGGGTACGGTGGTCGGTGTGGTTAAGGTACCGGTCAGAATGCTGTGACTTTGAATTAAGCACTTGAAATCGTGGATTTGACACTTGCAGTTACTGCCGTGAACATTAGGTACAAGGTATGTATATTAGGGTACGGTGGTCGGTGTGGTTAAGGTACTGGTCAGAATGCTGTGACTTTGAATTAAGCACTTGAAATCGTGGATTTGACACTTGCAGTTACTGCCGTGAACATTAAATACAAGGTATGTATATTAGGGTACGGTGGTCGGTGTGGTTAAGGTACCGGTCAGAATGCTGTGACTTTGAATTAAGCACTTGAAATCGTGGATTTGACACTTGCAGTTACTGCCGTGAACATTAGGTACAAGGTATGTATATTAGGGTACGGTGGTCGGTGTGGTTAAGGTACCGGTCAGAATGCTGTGACTTTGAATTGAGCACTTGAAATCGTGGATTTGACACTTGCAGTTACTGCCGTGAACGTTAGGTACAAGGTATGTATATTAGGTACGGTGGTCGGTGTGGTTAAGGTACCGGTCAGAATGCTGTGACTTTGAATTGAGCACTTGAAATCGTGGATTTGACACTTGCAGTTACTGCCGTGAACGTTAGGTACAAGGTATGTATATTAGGGTACGGTGGTCGGTGTGGTTAAGGTACCGGTCAGAATGCTGTGACTTTGAATTGAGCACTTGAAATCGTGGATTTGACACTTGCAGTTACTGCCGTGAACATTAGGTACAAGGTATGGACATTATATATATATATATATATATATATATATATATATATATATATATATATATATTCATATTTTTTATCAACAGCGTGGTTTTAAGCTACTATTTTCTTCACAACCTTTCTGTACTTTTCTTTACAGAGATACGATGTTATTGGTCAATGCACAGCCTAGGAGATAAACTCCAATCTAATTAAAACTTTTCCCCTTCGAGTTCCTTGTTGATCAATCAATATGCTAGCCTTAAGACTTTCTTTTATTCTCGTTTTACTCTCTTCTAGTAGATATAATTTAGATAAAATAAAGTGGAAATTACGACAATGTTTTAGTTACAAAATAATAATTAAAAAAATAAAATAAAATAGAAAAATACTTGGTTTAATAAAGTAATAAACTAGCATACAGTTAAAAACTGAAAACAGAAAATTAACAGTATTGATTTTCTATGGCTTAATACATTTATACATTATATATTATTTTAATAAAACATTACATGTTTATAATATTAATTTACAGCAATTACGTTTTACATATGTACAATGTTTAACGTTGTTTGTATAGTGCAGGCTTCCCAAAAATATTGGCATCAAACTTACGTTCACGTTTGTTCATTCGTTACAGTTCTACCTGACTCAACAATGCTGAACAACTTCAAATCCATAGTGCAGGCTTCCCAAAAATATTGGCATCAAACTTACGTTCACGTTTGTTCATTCGTTACAGTTCTACCTGACTCAACAATGCTGAACAACTTCAAATCCATAGTGCAGGCTTCCCAAAAATATTGGCATCAAACTTACGTTTACGTTTGTTCATTCGTTACAGTTCTACCTGACTCAACAATGATGAACAACTTCAAATCCATAGGTACATTATTGGACATTTAGAAAACCAGATATAAAAAAAGATTCGACAGGCTGTGGATCTGAAACTGTCTAATTATTCACTTAAACCTCTACAATAAAGTATTTTTAATTATCACAGTAAGTGGTAACAATTAAAACTTAATAATACTTAAACTAAATGTTTTATTGAAAGCACAGTCGGTGCTCGGTGTTAACAGTTATATTGTTTCACAAAACCTTTTCATTCAGTGACTTCTGTTCCGCCGTGAGGCATCTTCACACATAATTAAACTAAAAATAATAAAAAGGGAGAAGATAAATATTGGGAAGACTAACAAGAAGCCTAAGGATGAATGTCAGCGACCAGCAGGTTGGGAAAACTCCAAAATTGTAGATTTGAGTAAATAAGAGGTGTTAAAGTATGTGTGTTCATTTAATTAAAATTGGGGTTTTACATATATAGACCTATACTTTTTTTAAATTTATAAGTTATTTAGTCTTACACATTTTTGTTTTTATAGATTAAAGCGATATTGTCCAAATTAAAGAAATAATGAGTTCGATTAAATGATTCGCAAAATTTGAGTAATTCTTTCGTACTTTAAAAAAAATTTGAAACGTTTTTACCTCGAGTTTCTTAGCTTTCCCAGATTTTCCCACGTATTCACAGACAACTTTATATACACCATTTTTTAGTAAAAGCTCTATTATTTCCTTATTATGTTTTGTTTTCCTTAAGTTCGTTGTCCAGTAAAATGCTTGAAAATAAATAGTTCTATTAAAGTTTTAATCTATTTTAATAACTTACACTATTCAAAAATTTCATTTTACAGTATTTTTTCTTTAATTAACTTATTTTTCATTGTGTAACATACTAGTTACTAAAGGTTCCTGCTTTCTAAGCAAAACCCTATTCACAAAATTAACTTTGTATTTATTTTGACAACAATCTGTTTTATGGTATTTGATTCATCATTAAAGTTATCATAATACTAGACCTATATAAGAACCTTGATAATTTGTACATGTACTGTGTCCCAAGCTGAAACAGACATCATTAAATAAAAGAATGTTTGTGAAATATTTTGGTGTTATAATTAATCTAAAATTAATAATTATAATATTGTTTAGTATTATTACTATTTGTACGTTTAATCTTTATTAAATGCATATACAATAAACTTACCTATGATATTAATTTAAAGGTACTTAATTTATAGAAAACAATTTTTTATCTGTAATGTAATACTTATCAACTCCTTTATTCTTTGTTCAAATAACAAGTATTACATTACATATAAAGTATTTCAATAAGTTTTATAATAATAATATTAATAATAATAATAATAATAATAATAATAATAATAATAATAATAATAATAATTATTATTATTATTATTATTATTATTATTATTATTATTATTATTATTATTAATATTACAACTGAATTAGAACCCGACTATTAAATTAAATTTAATAAATAAGAACAAGTTGTAAGAGATGTAGCCCAGTGGTTATTTTCTATTAACAAGCGTCCAAGATATCAGAAGGCCAAGTTCATCACAGTGTATTTAATTAAAAGGCCGTCATTTTAATTAAGTAAAGTTAATCTTTCGAAAAATAAGATATCATTAAGGTTACTTCTTCTCTTTAAATAACCATGACATATAACAAGTAGTTACCACTTAAATCTTTTGAATTGCTTTAGAAATAAAATAAAATTAAAAAAAACAAATTCATATTAATGAGACAATAAATTGCATTAAAAATTGTATAAAAGTTAAATGAATATTTCAAAATTTCTAATCTTAGAATTGCAGAGGGAAAGAATTCAACTGAGAACGTTTCCTTCGCAGTAATAAAATAAAATATGTTAATCTTGGATTAAAGATAAAGAAAGAGTGCAAAGACAGGATTACCTTCAAAATGGCGTTTACTTGAAAGTTTTAAGCATGAAACATGGTTAAATGTTTTTTTAAAGATATATTTTATTTATTGAGTACAAATGTGGCAGTCGAAAGGCTGGCCGACAGAATTGAAACTGTATATATAGTATAATATCGTTAATTATAACTTAAAATATTTATTATTGGACTTACTTACTTACATAATCTTATTGAAAAAATATTATTGGAAAATTAAAATGTATTTTTTTTAATTTACGTCCTTTAGCTATATAAACAAAAATAACACCAGGTATATATGCCTATTATTCAAATGGTAATTTTAAAACGGGAAATGTACGTCGGGAATCATTAATAATGATGAAAATTTTTATGAAAAAGATAATGCAGCCTTTTCATATAATCATTGAAAATTACCTAACACGCATTTCATTAAATACCCATCTACCGATTAAAGTTAGATTAAACGTGAAACAACCAAGTAGAGTTAGGTATGAAATTCTTTTATACATATTTATATAGGCTATATTCTTGTTAATTTGAAGTTATATTGCCCAAAAAGCAACAAAACACAGACATTTGTTTAGATAAGTTAGGATTGCTGTACTGATACACTTACTTCTTACAGTACTTCTGCACTTTCACTTTTTTCTTATGTTCGTCTAAGAAAACACATCAAAACAATAAAACTCGTGTTTTTTTCATTTAGAGTCATTTGGCATCCAAAATTCTGACATTTTTTTGAACGAGATGAAACTCCGTGTTCGTATAAAAAATTCTGCAAGCGATTCTGATTTCCTGATAACACGCTGAAACACATAACATTATTATTGCAAACTTGCTAAAGGAACGAATTCACCATTGATAGCAAGACAGACCGCGTGCACTTTGGAATTCCTTATCAGTCGGTGAGCCAATCTACAAGGTGTTCTCCTTATGTATAGGCCTATTGTCTAACTGGAATGTGAAAACAAAAAATTGAAGTTAACCAGAATCCAAGTAGAAACAATCAGTTCGCCGGTAGACACGTCAATAATTCTAATAATGTGTAACGCTTTGTACAAGTGGTATCGTGGTATCGTGGTATCGCGAGCTAAACGTTTTCTCCCAAATTGTTACGCTCGCCTAAAGAAATTTTTAATTCAAAGAAATTATAAATTATTACAACATACAATTTAATACATGATTAAAATGTAATACTTTTTATTAATATTACCTTCATAAATTTGTTAAGCTAAAATACTGTATTTTTATTAATTAATGTAAAATTAATGTAAAATGGGTATTTTTTTCAATGAAATTATATGAAAACACTGTGAAATAAAAAAAAATGAAAATTTTGATAAATAAATACATATAAAATTTTGTTTCAGTGTTTGTGTTGTGCTCTCGACATTAAACTAGATAAGTGATTTTTGTGTTCGTATTTCAAGTTCTACGATAGCTATATCATAAAAAATCATTTGTAACTGGTTTGTTTAAAAACTAATATTACATAAAAAGGGATATTTTTAAAGTCCTGTTTCAACTTTTTATCAATTATTTTGCTAAATACATTCAATCAGAACGTATAGGCCGCTATTACCAAAAAATACAGGTTTGTAGCTAAATAAATGAAAAGAAAAAATAAAACATATAGCTAATTTTGTAGTCATTTCATGGAATTGCTCAACTTTAATTAAATGTGTATGCAACATATGATATCAAGAAGTTTAATGTTTCGGTGTAAAGACCCAAATAAACTCCCTCGGATTTTGTATGATTTATGAAAGACTTCTGAGTGAGATTTAATGAAGAATCTTTTGAGAACTTGAGCCAGTTTGTGAGTAATTTGCTCAGTACTTATAAGTAAATAATTATTTTTTTAAAATGTTTTTATAAATTTTTAAAAATTTGTTAAAAAAAACACACATTTAAATGTTCAGGTAGTGCTTGTTGCTCAACGTGAATAACAATTTTTTAATAAAAAAATATATAATTATTTTTTATATTATGAAATTAAAGCAGGTTAAGAATGCAACAAACATTTAGGCTATAGACAATCACGTGTGGCATGTTGAATTTATTTCAAAATATTTAGATTTTAACTTGTATTATTAAAATTCCTAAACGAGTAAACGACAAAGTACATATTCCTGCAATGTTTCAGTAAAGTTACAATGTCTTATTAGGGGGAGGAAGGTAGGGAGGGAGAGAAGAAGAAGAAGAGAGAGAGAGAGAGAGAGAGAGAGAGAGAGAGAGAGAGAGAGAGAGAATAGAGCTATTCACGCATTAGACTCCGAATTGACTTTTAAATATATAATTCATTTTGCTAAATTTGAATATATAAATATATAATAATAATAAATATATAATATATAAATGAAATATATAATAGCAAGGTCAAATTTGATTTGTAGAAAATTCAGTTTAACAAATTCAAAACGGAGCCCATTCAAATTTTAAAAAAAATTGTATAACAAAAAATTAAGAAATTATTTTATTATTAAATTTATGATCTTAAAAATCTGCAATAATAATCATTTATGTTTTTTTTTAAATTGAAAGTTAAGGAACTAACGGTGGTTATGGTAAAAGTACAAAACAAAAATTTAGTCAAAAATACTGATTGTGACGGCAAATTCAGATTATAAAAAAAGAATAAAATTAAAAACTTTATTGAGGAAATTTGCTTTTATCACGTCAGCGAGAAAGCCTTGTGCCGTGATGATTGACATGTTATCCCAATCTTTACTTCTTTGCAGTTTTTATACGAGCGATCTTTAGTCAGCTTCGTCTTCTCCTAATGCCATTAAGCATTGCTAATGTAGTACTAAAGTACTAAGAATGCTATGACGCAACGAAAACTTTAAGCCAACAAACATAAATCTACTTCACGATGTTTATTTGTTTCGTTGAAATTTAACATACAAACAAATGAAAGATTTCTTTACGTGCATTAGCATTATCAGTGATTTACTACATTACCCGTTAATGTGCTTATTAAATTATATTTGTGTAAAATAAATAGGAACATTTTTTTAAATCAAAAAAGATACTGTTTGGTAAATTTATGGTGTGCAAAAGACGTAAGAGTTCCGCATAAAACAAACTATAAAGACTAAAGTAAACTAAAATTACTTAAACATGACGTTTTATTTTTATCAAAAACTTACCGCTCACAGTAACAATTTGTAAGCTGTAATACTTTGTTTTATTTGTGATAAGAGAGAGTCATTAGAGGATATATTGTAGCGGTTTTGTTCAGCGAATACAAAATGGCGATATCACTAATTCGCTTTGTAGCTATTGTGTCCCTATCTGTAAGTATTTAATTATCAAATTTAAATTCTATCACGTGACAAAAGTAATTTATTTTAACACTGTAATTTTAATATACAATTTAAATTTGTAATTATAAATTTTTTTATTGAAATTTATAAGTACAGTGACAAACAAATTTATTTGTTTTAAAACTAAACTAATTAATAATTTGTTAGCAATTATGCTTTAAAAACAGTAGTACTACTGTCAGGTGGCAAAAGAGAAAATTGCTGCGAATTTGGATGTGTCATACAAAGAAAAATATATTTTTGCTGTTTTCAAGAGTGTTGTAGTACAAATTTTGGATTTAAAAAATTACAATTCAGAAGTAAATTGAAAAATACGGGTTTCATTTCGGTTCGTTCCAAATTAGTTACGCTGACTTAACAAAATTATTAGTAACAATTTCAGTAAATGTAAGGAAGACGTTTAGAGAGATTTAGTGAATTTTTCATTTTTTTTTGTCTCGATCCCAAATTTATTTGTAATATATTTACCAAATTATTTACTCTTCGGTAGTAACGAACTGTTACATTTAAGCAAAAGTATTTTAAAACGTTTTCAGCTGACTTTGAAAAAGTCGATTTTTAAATTCCTTTTACTTTTAGACACTAGTAAAAAAGGCTTCAAAAGTATTAACTTTTTTGAAAATCGAAAAATGTATTTGTTAAAATACCAGACCTACATCTTAAATATCATTAAAAGCAATTTATTTACCCGTATAATTATACAATTTCATGGGATGAACGTATTATTATGTAAAGTATAAATATTGTTTAGAAATTAATACATAAAAATAAATTTAACTACATTTATCCTGTGATATTTGCCGTAATTACTGTTTGTTTTTATATATTGTATAGTTTTGTAAAATAAATAAGTTTTATATAGTTTCTACACTATGTAACGACTATGACACATAAGTTATAGTTTTTATATATTGTGAAAACTATAACCTCACTGTTACAGCTACGAAATATTTTACTTCAATGTGTATATATATATATATATATATATATATATATATATATATATATATATATATTGGTTTAGAAAATGTCTTTGGTCCTAGTTAAATATTTAAAATAAAATACTTTTTAAATGATAAGCTATTTATCTATGAAGAAAAATTGGTAATAAACCTTTCATCCAAGTTTCACAGTCAGCTGTTCCTGCATCAAGGTTATCTGCTGCATGATTGTCTTCAATCTTCAGTTCACAACTACTTTCATGCCAAATTGTTTTCCAACCAACGCACAAGTATTCTAAGTTTCAGGCAACTTTTACTCTTACAGACAAGTTCCTGGCAAATAGTTTGCGACTAACGTATATTTTCGTGTTAAAGAAATCATTTATTTCACAAAAATTACCTTTAAAAGAAAGTATTCTTTTCTTATTAAACGTACTTCACAAATAGTACCACTTACTTTTTTATTTACTCTTTCCTCAAATTTTAATAATTCTAGGAAATAATAAATTAACTATTGTATATTTAATTAATTAATTAACAATGTTACTTAAGTAATAATAAATTAGCATTTATTATTTAATAAATAAATATTTATTTAATGATGACATAGAGTGGCCTAAGTACTAGATATTGTTCTGTTACTGGACACACTGGCACGAGCTCTAGTTATTCAATTAAGAAGGCTAGATTTACAATTTTTAAACTGGTTCCTTTATAAAATGTTTTGCTGTTTAATTAGAGTAACAACTTGAATTGTCGGCGCTATTTCCATAAATTTGTAGAAATTGTTTTGTGATATTTATAAATGTGTTCATTTTTGCATATTTTTTTAAAATTTAGCACTTGTGCTGTCTAAATGTTGTTTCAGATGTTGTTTCTGCCCAACAATACATCAGCTGTTAATCCAGGAGTTCAAAATATAAAAGACTTTGTTGCAGAAGTTGAATTAAAGATTAACAATACGTACACATCATTTAAGTATATTGCAAATTCCCTCAACGGTTTGTATGAAAACATAAATATAGCGATCAGAGTTGCGTGGAGAGATGTAACACAAGAAATAGACTGGATTGAAGAATACGTTCAATATACAAACTGGACTTACGAGAATGTCTTGTGTGTTAATGCTGCAAGGCAAACAGTTTATAATCAAGGTAATGTTTTACTCGCTTAAACAGCATTTATTAAAGGGGTCACGCTTTACTGATTTTGTAAATTTTACAAATTTTTGTAAGTTCCTAAATTTGGAGTAGTTTTTCTGATACTACAGGAAGAGCTAATGGATACATTAATTTTTTAATTCATTTTTCTCATTAACATAATGTTACGTTAGTACTTACATAAGACTTATTACGTAATACGAAAATTTAAAAAAATGGCTGATAGGTTCAGCGAAAAATTAGCTTTTTTAAAAAAACAAATACTTATATTATGTAAATAACAAACACACACACAAACACACACACACACACACACACACACACATATATATATATATATATATATATATATATATATATATATATATATATTTGTAATGATAAATCCTACAAGAAAGGGAAACCAGTATATAAAATATTATTTTATTTGTAGGTCTGAATATTAATATTATAAAAAATGTACTATAAGTTTGTAAATTAACATTTTTTTCTTGTCAGACCATCTTGTAGTAAACTATAATATTAATTTTTGCTTTTATCTTCATTATTAATAGGTCTTACATTCTATAGTAAACAAAACAAAAAGAAGGCCTGAAATCGTAATTTTTGTTGTTGTTATTTTAAGGCGAAAAGCACATTGAGGCTATTATCGCCTCCCTAAATGTAAGTATGAGTGTAAAGTGTTAAAGTCGTAAGTGTAGTGTTGTAAGTGTAAGTGTGTGTTAGACTCGGGTGCCGCGAGGGACGTCTAAATCCTCTCAATAGGTTCAGCCAGTCTGCACGCGCCTGCGGGGATTTTAAATCGTAAAGAAAACAAGGTTGTCTGATTTTTATGCAACCTCGTAAAATATTTTTGTAAAATACACTTTGGACACTTTTGTAGCCGTAAGAGGGTGAGGGTAGGGTGTGTTTTGTGTTTTTAAGTGATGAAATTGTTTTCTTGTGTGCCTGTTTAATAGTTAAAACTCTATAACTATTACAAATAAAAACAATTTTTTCGTCAAAATTACAGCTAATTGTAATTTATTTAAATTTATTGTTTTCTTTTTTACTGTTGTGAAGATATTAACGGAGATATTCAAGTTGACAATTGATATCTTTCAAAATCACATCTTAGGTTTATATTTTCTTAAAAACGATCTTTTTGAATTACCAAATTTTGCAGGAGAGTGCCTAGTTCGTAAGATAAAATAGTCCGGATTGTTTAAGCAAGCTATGGTAATCCATATCGAACCATTTTATAGGGATTGTGAATCAACATTTATGATTGTTTTAAAAATATTTTGCATATTATTAGTCCCACAGGAAATTTTATTCTTATCAAAATTATATATTTTTTTAATTATCTTTAATTTAGCCTGTTTTTATTTTTGTATTGCCAGCGGTTACCGAGAGAAGGCCCTACACGATTTTTAAATCACTTTTCAAATTCATGAAATGACTTTATTTGAATATTTCGAGTTGAACGTACTTACATATTACGCCATTTGGCCCAAATAAAAAATATTATACTGTAAAGAGCATTTTGAAAATGTTAAAAATATTTTAAACAAATAATTTATAAAATTCAATAAAAATTGAAAAATATAATAAAAAAATTAACTTCAAATACTCTCTCAGTAACCGTTAGTACACAAATTTAAAAAAAACGAATTAAAAGTAATAAAAAAAGATATAATTTTGATAAGAATGAGATTTTCTGTACATCTAATACTTCTAGCGATAATTGCTGTAAAAGTGGGAAAAGTTTTATTATTCCGTACGTGAAATAGGCCTACTCGTGAATTGTTTGATCTTGTAAATATAACGTTTAACTTTACACGCGTTTTTACGTGTTTTAGAAGTATTACTGTAATCAATATTTCAATGCGCCCTCTTTCGTTAACCGCTGATTGTACAAAAAAGGGAACATCAAATTCAAGGTAATTAAAATCTACAACTTTGAACAAAAAAATTGTGTGGAAATAGTGCTTTGAAAAACAAAAAAACAAAAATGTTGATTCTACACTATTCCACCTTCTATTTTCATTACTTTAATTTTGACAAAACAAAATCTTTGTACCTTTTGAGAGTTACCAATGCCTGCACATTTAACCGTCCCACACTCCCTAAATGGTCCGAGCTTCTGACGATACCAATGCCTGCACATTTAACCGTCCCACACTCCCTAAATGGTCCGAGCTTCTGACGATACCAATGCCTGCACATTTAACCGTCCCACACTCCCTAAATGGTCCGAGCTTCTGACGATACCAATGCCTGCACATTTAACCGTCCCACACTCCCTAAATGGTCCGAGCTTCTGACGATACCAATGCCTGCACATTTAACCGTCCCACACTCCTAAATGGTCCGAGCTTCTGACGATACCAATGCCTGCACATTTAACCGTCCCACACTCCTAAATGGTCCGAGCTTCTGACGATACCAATGCCTGCACATTTAACCGTCCCACACTCCCTAAATGGTCCGAGCTTCTGACGATACCAATGCCTGCACATTTAACCGTCCCACACTCCTAAATGGTCCGAGCTTCTGACGATACCAATGCCTGCACATTTAACCGTCCCACACTCCCTAAATGGTCCGAGCTTCTGACGATACCAATGCCTGCACATTTAACCGTCCCACACTCCCTAAATGGTCCGAGCTTCTGACGATACCAATGCCTGCACATTTAACCGTCCCACACTCCCTAAATGGTCCAAGCTTCTGACGATACCAATGCCTGCACATTTAACCGTCCCACACTCCCTAAATGGTCCGAGCTTCTGACGATACCAATGCCTGCACATTTAACCGTCCCACACTCCCTAAATGGTCCGAGCTTCTGACGATACCAATGCCTGCACATTTAACCGTCCCACACTCCCTAAATGGTCCGAGCTTCTGACGATACCAATGCCTGCACATTTAACCGTCCCACACTCCCTAAATGGTCCGAGCTTCTGACGATACCAATGCCTGCACATTTAACCGTCCCACACTCCCTAAATGGTCCGAGCTTCTGACGATACCAATGCCTGCACATTTAACCGTCCCACACTCCCTAAATGGTCCGAGCTTCTGACGATACCAATGCCTGCACATTTAACCATCCCACACTCCCTAAATGGTCCGAGCTTCAGCAGAGTTTATAAACAACTTAAAGAACATTTTTTTTCAAAAAGTTATATAAAAGTCAGACCATCTCGTTTTATTTTTAATTGTTAAATGCTTCGTATAATAGACTAAGTGTATGCTTACCTAATTTGTGTGACTATTACTGTGAATTATTACATAATGACCTTTTTGGAGAACCAATTAGAGTGAGAGACAAACGCGAGGTCATAAAATGTGAAGTGATCTTATTCCCAAGAATACGTTCATTGAATATTAAATATTTAAAAGTCAAACTTTTCTATTTAGCAACATCTGATTGAAACTAAACGTGAAAATCCAATTTTGTTTAATCAGTTCGCCATTCAATATTGTTGAAATACGTTTTCGTAATTAATTATAAAATTTAACTATACAATTTTAGCTTTTAATATTTCAAAATTCAATTTAAAATATGAAAAATTCAATGGCGGCTCTTGCAAATAAATGGTTAAACCGTACCATAATGAATGATCTGGTAGCTTTAAACAATGTGTTAAAATTGTACTTCGTTTAAAATATATAACAAAGCACTACTTACATCCTTTCAGACTCTTCGGATACGAAGATTTGCGTTACCAACGCTGCAAAGAGCCTGAACAATATCCCCGTAACTATCAGTCAGGCTGAGGCACGCTTGAAAGCTCTTCTTACCAGTGCTCCTGCAGACGCCGAATTTTGCTCCTGTTCTCCACTACAAGTTAAAGAAGAGTCTGTAACACAATGTTTAGCCGATACTCTGAAACAACTTCAAATCTCGACGTCAGATGACTTGGCGGTTTTGGAAGAGTCCATCAAATCTGCAAATACTCTTGTAAGTGATGGCTATGGGTGTATGAACAATGAACGGACTCGTGTCGCGCAGCAAAGAACACCAATTCTAGATAATCTTAACAGATGTTTAAACAAATGAAATATGATTTCCCTAAAGTTAACATAAAAATGCAAAAATAATATATTTCATTTTTAATATAACAATGGCTGACTTTAATGAAATAAATTTTTTTTAAATGCAAATATATTTTTCATTTCCTGTGTTTTTACAAATTTTAAAAAAATATTGGTGATAATTTTTTGGTGGCATTATGATATTTTTGATTATTTGTACGTTTTTATTACGACAGACGTTTTTCGGTTTACATACGTATTCAACAGTCATTGCTGATGTATTTGAAAGAGCACAACTAACAGAATGAAATAAATATAACCGCGCTGTAGGTCAGTGCGCAACCTGGCGGTAAATACTCGTACTAGACTCAAGCAGAGTAGAGGGAAGCACATTGAGCAATCGGACAACTTCCTGCCCGTAACAATATGCAAACGTAATAAATAAAACTATAGCCAACAAATGTAAAAGTGCATTAAACTAAGGTATTAATTTTCGCTTCTTCAGAACACATAAAACAGAATGAACTTACTTTGAATGTAATCTCTAAATAAGAGAAAATACGCAATCATCAGCAACTACCAGTGAAATACTGGACAAGGAATGCAAATACAATGCAACTGATATAAAATAATGGATACTAAAGTGAATTAAATACTTAAGTGAACTAAAGCAGTTGTATTTGTTAGTGTATATAAGTGAAACTTGTAAATGCATAGGAAATATTGTATAGTGCGCTGGCGTATCCAAGTCAAATATCATATAAAACAAAAGGGTTTTGTAGCTTAACCCACACCCTCCCACAGTCTTAATTGGAAATTTTATTACTAAGTTACAGTACTGTTTCAGAAATTCAGATAAATGAGAGCTCTTGTAATTACATGCAAAAAAACATCAGCCATGTCGATACATATTAAGGAGGGAGTTAAAAAGTAGGGTTGCCTTAAGCAGTAAAATAATGTTATTAAACCGAACACCAGAATATTTGTTGGGTCAATTAATAACAACATTGAACACAATGTTAGGCTCGTATTAGTACTAATGTAGACTTCGGGAAAAAATAATTAAAATTGTAAAATTTAATATATCTGTAATTATCTGAAATCGCATAAAATTATATAAACGTTTTCTTATAGCATACATTCGTAAAATCTGTGTAAACCCACTAAACTTTAATATCACTTTTATTTAGTGGACACACATAAATGGCTACAAGTTGTTGGCTTGTAAATCTGGAACAGCAACATTATTATTAGGGAGATAGCGAAATATTCAAGGTTCAAACTTAACTCAATGAAGGCAAGAGATCAGAGATGGTTTCAACCTCGCCCACATTCACGGTAAGTATTAAATAACATAAAGTACGTATTATCTGAAATATATTCTGCTTTCACTGTACGCGTGGTTACACTGTACATACAATTGAATCTATTAAAACACTTATATTTTGGACTCCACTGTTTCACTTCGTTCAAACGTGAACGATTTTTTGTTGTTGTTATTTTAAGGCGAAAAGCACATTGAGGCTATTATCGCCTCCCTAAATGTAAGTGTAAGTGTAAAGTGTTAAAGTCGTAAGTGTAGTGTTGTAAGTGTAAGAGTGTGTTAGACTCGGGTACCGCGAGGAACGTCTAAATCCTCTCAATAGGTGCAGCTAGTCTGCAGTCTGCACCCCCTGCGGGGTCAAACATTGACGAGTCAGAGCCATGTCTTTACTAAAATATTGGCTTTAAAGAATGAACAAAGTTTGTCATTCTGTAATATATTATACGGACTCAAGTTGAAGAGGAAGTGTGCTGGATATAAGGGACCTAGCTGACACCATTTATACCAAAATAAACGTTACTAAACAATATTTTATAAAAAAAAACTTGAGCTTATTTTACCATTAATACAAATCCACCCTAGAAAACTGTTAACGAGATCTTCCCTCCTTACAAAACAAAAACTCTGAACACATTATGTCAAATTAAAGTGAAAAATAAATAAAAAAAAACTAAGATTTCTGAAAACAATTAATTAAAGGAATTTTTATTTAAAAAATTATTAATATAAAATGTTATATTATATTATCTAGCTCACATACACACACACACACACACATATATATATATATATATATATATATATATATATATATATATATATGTGTGTGTGTGTGTGTGTGTGTGTGTGTGTGTGTGTGTGTGTGTGTGTGTGTGTGTGTGTGTGTGTGTGTGTGTGTGAGTGAGTGAGTGAGTGAGTGAGTGAGTGAGTGAGTGTGTGTGTGTGTGTGTGTGTGTGTGTGTGTGTGTGTGTGTGTGTGTGTGTGTGTGTGTGTGTGGTATTTGAAGAAGAACTCCTTAGAAGACATATGCGAAAATTCATTAGTTAAATTAAGGAATTAATGAATTTATGTACATCAAAGAGTACATAAAATAAAAAAAACTACCTTTGTTTTTATCTTAATTTACTAAACTTCAAAGTGGGATCCATTTGTTGTCCTACACACGTCGAAACTATATTCAACTTCTCGCCAACACATCAGGTGTATTGCCGATGTCCTTTCCCGGAAATGGTTGCTGGCACGGATCAGTTTAGCGTACTTGTATACTGTCTATATGTTCCAAAAAGAGAAAGTCAAGTGGAGTTAAGTGTGGGCTTCGTGGTGGGCCACCTTCCCGGAAAGCGAGTGTCAAGAGCCGTGCGCACAAGATTACTCTAATGAGATTGGGCGCCATCTTTTTGGAAAAATCCAAGCCCATTTCCACCTCAATATCTTCCATTTGGGGAAAGACATAATCTGTCAAAATGTCACAGTACACTTTCCCCGTTTATTGTTCTTTGTACGAAAATGAAAGGACCAATCACTCGATCTTCCATCAAACCGCACCAAACATAAAGTTTTGGAGTCACGTTGATGCCGAATAACGACATAAATTCTGTTTTTAAACATTTGAAAAACACCAGCAACATAGGCCTGTTTTGCGCAAATTAAGTTGAGTTAGCCCAGTTACTTTTCACGCTTCAAATTCTGCAAGATTAAATCTATAGTTTACTTTCCGATTGGGCACCTGGTTTGTGCTATACAATTAGCAGCAACATGGACGTATTAATCATACAAGATACTTGTAAATTTACCAACTTAATACTAATTAATATTTACAATAATTCATAAATTATTTCTACCTCTTTTTTATAACAACATGTTTTAGCTCTGAAGTTATTAGGCCTACTGTACATTACACTTCAATGGATTAACAACACCTATGTTCAGGTAGAAATGAACAAAACTTGCCATTCTGTAAGTCATAATAATTCCGATCCATTTCGTTTTAATGGCAAATAAATAATATAGGCTCAGGTCTGTTGTATTTATAAACATAACTTAGATAATAGTTTTTTGTATTTATAAATATAACCAAATATATTTTTGGATATCCGTTTCTATCATATCAGTGAGAAATTTTAGTGCAACTATTATTGATATTCGATTATTTTATCCGTTACTTCTTTCAATTTGTTTCGAATGATCACCGGACATCAGTATACGTCATCAAATCGGTGTAAATCCCTGTACTTCTCGCTTGGTATAATAAAAATTCTAAAGCATTTAGTTCTGACTAACAAAGGTATTTAAAACTAATAAATAAACTGAATACTGAATATTTGAGGACATTACATTTCATTCTTTGTAATGTAACAAGAAGAAATACAACAATTAATTCATTACGTGCATTTTTATCAGTGATTTAATGCTTTACAAGCTAATGTGGTTATTAAGTTATATTTGTGGATAAATTAATAAGAAAAAGTTTTAAAATCAACAAAGATAATATTTGGTAAATTTATGATGTGCGAAAGACGTAAGTGTTCCACATAAAACAAATTATAAAAAACAAAATAATCTACAATTACTTACCAATGTTACGTTTAATGTTATGATTTACAGTAACAATATGTAAGCTTTAAATTTGTGTTAGGAGAGAAACGTTAAATATAAGGTGTATTGTTGCAATTACGTGCAGCATATTCAAAATGGAAAGATCAGTAATTTGTTTTGCAGCTATTGTGTTCATATACGTAAGTACGTAATTTTCTAATTTAAATGTAATCACTTTTCCTAAATATTCTATTTTAACACTGTGATCTTAATATACAATTAAAATTGGTTGTTATAAAGTTTTTATTGAAAATTATAAGTATCAAAGAAAATGCATTTGCTTTCAAAGTAAATACTTAATAGTTTTGTTTTGAACTATGTTTTAACACAATCAAATTATTACCTTATAGGGAAGAGCAATTATCAGTGAATCTTGCTTGCATTGATATTAAGTAAAATATACTTTTGCAGCTTTCACGAGTGTTAAAATGTATACCAACACATTTGTAATTTTAAAAAATTGAAAAAACCACAGGGGCTTAGTTTAATTTTTGGTTCAATTCGAATTAGTTAAGAAAGGAATTTTTTCGAATTAGATAACTAATTTAACAAACGAATCTTAAAATTTATTAAAATTATTTTGAGAAATTACCAAATTTTGAGAAAATATAAGACATATATTTTTAAAGACTTTATAATTTTTAATTTTTTTGTTTTCGATCCGAATTTTTTTGTATTATAGTGACCAACCAATTTCTTTAGTTTTTGGTAGTGATGCAGTTTTAGACAATTTTAGACAATTTGCCAATTTTTTCTTAAAACTCTTTCAGCATACTTTGAAAAAAATATTTTAAAATTGCTCTTACAATTCGAAACTAGTAAAATATTTTTCAAAAATATTAATTTATGTAAAATTAAAACAAAATTGTAATTTGAGAAATTACTGGACCAACATCCTAAATATTATTAAAATCGTTCCATTAGTTTAGTAATAGAGATGTTTAAATGTGGATTAATGCAGAAAACACACACACACACACACACACACACACACACACACACACACACACACACACACACACACACACACACACACACAAAGAAAGAGAAGAGAGAGAGAGAGGGAAAAAAATACATAAATATTCTTTTTTAGATTTCGGCCAATCTGAAATCTGAAATCCATCAAATTTAAATCCACTTTAATTAACGACACAACTTATTTTATATTAATTCTTTAAGCAATTTCGTTTCAGCTTATTATGTCGATATTTTACAATTAATTGATGTACAAACAATTGGTGCATAATTTTACATCATCACTTTTTTAGATTTACAGAAAAATATATAAATACAAATTATCACTATAATTTATAAATAATATTTGAACAAATTACCAGTTCTATTTATATGAAAGTATTCATTTCTTTAGAATTACCCCTTTGTTTGAGAGGAGCATTCAACCAATTTACGTGAGATAGACCCATACATGTCAACTTGATGCTTAAAATTGTCTACTCAATAAAAAAAATATAAATGCGATATTTTTTGTCCTTTAAGTTATTAAATGATACAAATGTTATGAGCCTTTAAGCCGTTATGTTGATTTTATACTAATTTTACATAGCTGCTGATCCATTGTTGCCGTGGCAAAATTTTATTTACATCTGTTGAGGCCTAGTTACCCTGCAACGCTTTACAATTTAATAACGTATATTAATTGCGGAAGTGTTACGCAGAACTTTACAGTTCCTAGGATAATGAAAAAATTTGTTGTCGCTAAGCTGCATTCAGCAAATTGTCAGGCTATTGCAGACCTTCTTACTCAAGAAACAGAAACTAACGGACCATTTGCATTACAAGCAGTTTTAAAGAGACAATTTACAAACGGTAATTTTGCAAAGACATTATTGTTCACTGATGAGGCACTTTTTTAGACACATCTAAGTTAAAAATGTAACTGTCGCACATTGAAGTCAGCAAATCCTTGCAAAACCCATCTCAAAGTAACATATCCGAAAAGATTTGAGCTACGTAATATGGATTTTGAGCTAGTGAAGTTATCGGGACTTATGTTTTGAAGATAATGGTAAAACTGTCATGACATAATGGACAATGTTTTAGAAATAGGTTAGGCATAATTTTCATGTATACTATTTTGTATACAATAGCAACATTTAACCTTTGTATTTATGTTGAAATATGTTACATTATTGAAATACAGAGTACTTCGTTCCACACTAGAAACTGTCGTTCTTACAGGGTGAATCAACTACAACGAAGCAGATCGTCAATGCCCATATTAATTATCCGTTTAATGTACAGACAATAAACAAATAAATAACGTATTAATTATTAATTATTAATTAATTTATTAATCTGCTGCGTAATGGTCTAAATTTAAAGTCCACAATCACTGTCATGCCAAGCACCAGCACTTCACCTTTCATCACCAAAAGACAAGACTTTGCCTTACATTTTCGTCTCAATGAAATTATTTATTGCACACGGACTAACATTCAATTAAATAAATTTTTTTGCAATCTATCCTACTTTTAAATTATACGAATTATTTACTTCTTACTCTTTCCTGAAGCTTTACCTTGAATTAGTGTTGCCTTAGAATGGCCTTTGTGATATTTTTGTGTTACTAGACACACTGGCTACTGCCCCAATCTAGCACTACCTCCCGTTATTCTACTCGTATTCCTAAAACTAGATTGAATATATTTTTTTACTGGTTTAATATGTCAATATAATATTTTGCTATTTAATAAAAGTAAATATTTTATTTTAATTGTCGAAACTATATCCAAAATATTTATAGAAGTTGTTTTGTGATGATGGTAGTTATTCTCCATTATTACATGCATGGAGTGTATAATAATGGAGTGTATATTCATTGATAATATCGCCTCAATATTTGCACTTGTGCTGTTTAAACGTTATTCGTTTCAGATGTTGTTTCTGCCCAACAATACATCAGCTGTTAATCCAGGAGTTCAAAATATAAAAGACTTTGTTGCAGAAGTTGAATTAAAGATTAACAATACGTACACATCATTTAAGTATATTGCAAATTCCCTCAACGGTTTGTATGAAAACATAAATATAGCGATCAGAGTTGCGTGGAGAGATATAACACAAGAAATAGACTGGATTGAAGAATACGTTGAACATACAAGGTGGACTTACGAGAAAATGAGGTGTATTGATGCTGCAAGGCAAACAGTTTATAATCAAGGTAATGTTTTACTCGCTTAAACAGCATTTATTAAAGGGGTCACGCTTTACTGATTTTGTAAATTTTAGGAATTTTTGTAAGTTTCTAAATTTGGTAAATTTGGAGTAGTTTTCTTAATTTGTTCTGCTACTGTAGGAAGAGCTCATTGGTACATTAAGCGGAATTAATTCATTTTTTTTATTCATTAACATAATTTTAGTGCTTACACACACACACACACACCACACAAATATATATATATATATATATATATATATATATATATATATATATATATATATATATATATATATACACAATATAAGCACTAACATTATGTTAATGAATAAAAAAATGAATTAATTCTGCTTAATGTAACCATTAGCTCTTCCTACAGTAACAGAACAAGTTAAAAAAACTGAAAAACAGTAGCAAAACACAGTATATACGCATATATATATATATATATATATATATATATATATATATATATATATATATATATATATATGTATATGTATATATATATATATATATATATATATATATATATATATACTACTAGATTTTAATTTTGAACATTACAAAAGAATTATTTACAATTTTAAAAGTTACTGAAAAAAAAGAAATTCAAAAAAATATTTTGCGAGACAACGACTCTTAAAAGTAATATTTGCTTAAATCTTCAGTTAATACGTTTTTACATAAACGTAGGCCTACCTGAAATGTATGATTTATAAATGTAAATATAAATTATTCATATCACTTTTAGGTATATAAGGAGATAATAAGCTATTGAGAAAATAATTTTTTTTAGAATGTTGTTTCACATTTAATTCCACAGTATAAATACGTTGTTTAATCACCTAAATTTGAAAGATCATTTTTAAATGTGAAAATGTCTATCGGCTTACTTGCAACATGCAGTAAGTGGTTAACGTTTAGCGTAGTTGGTTACATTTTGAATAGAATTTGAAAGTTGTTAACAATTTTCTATAGAAAATTAACACAGATTACGATGAAAATATAAACAATAAGCCAATTTAAGGGATACTTTGTGGTTTTAAAGAATTTGTACCTGCGACAATATGAAAAGATTAACAATTATTGTTTGTGACGTCCAAGTTTAATGCAAAACGGATTAAATTTTGCTAATATGCAAGCATAATGTGATGAAACTGAAGCATGTTATAGTGCTCAGAATCAGTGCACATTTTAGTATTTCCGGTAAATTTGGAAAATATTTTTATTTTTGAATTCGGGACTCAAAATACTTTGTATTACTCACGTTTTTCTTTTAATATATTGTAAATTGATTTGTAGTGATACAATAATACTGTTATAGGCTAAGTAAATAAATAAAACAATTGTTTTGTAAACTCGAGTACAAAATTATATCTAATAACTAAGCATCATCACCTACTTAAGGTCTCGTGGAAATATTGCTGACGTAACCGATATTCAGACAATTAATGTTCTGATAACTTTAAATCAAAGGTTAAGATTTCTACTTCAGGGTTAAGGTTAATATATAACCTACTTATATTCTTTCAGACTCTTCGGATACGAAGATTTGCGTTACCAACGCTGCAAACAGCCTGAACAATATCCCCGTAACTATCAGTCAGGCTGAGGCACGCTTGAAAGCTCTTCTTGCTAATGCTTCTGCAGACGCCGATTATAATTGTTCTCCACCGCAAGTTACAGAAGAGGCCGTCACGCAATGTTTAACTGATACTCTAAGCCAACTTCAAATATCGGTGTCTGACGATTTGGCCGTTTTAAAAAATGCCATCAATTCTGCAAATACTCTTCTAAGTGATGGCTATGGGTGTATGAACAATGAACGGACTCGTGTATGGCAGCAAAGAACACCAATTCTAGATAATCTTAACAGGTGTTTAAACAAATGAAATATGATTTCCCTAAAGTTAACATAAAAATTTTATATAATTAATTATTAATATAACAATAGCAAAACACAATAAAATTTCAAAAAATGCAAACATATTTTTCCTTTACTTTGTTTGTTCTCTCTAAACACAAATTTCAATAAAATATTTTTTGTAACATAAGTTTTACTGGAGGGGGGGCAAAAATTGCAGCACCATTAGTGTAGTTTGTTCTGGTCATATAATAACATGTGTGTGTTTGTTTTGGCACACAGTAATTTGTCAGTAACTATTAATATTTCATCAACATAAAAAACTAAAATAACGTTTAATTTTTATTTAAAAGTTACTAATTTTTTGCATCGTAATTTTTTTTCTAAAATTACTGGTTGTCGAGATATTCAACCGATTTATTAAAAAAAATCAAAATACAGACTTGACTTTTTTGTAAAAAAAACTTGTATGAAAATGCGCTTACCAAGTAATGTGTCTCAAATTTTTAATGAAAATGTTGGTTATTGTTATTAAAATACCATTGTATTCAAAAGCACGATTTTAAAGGCGGTATTACTTGTAAGGGTACTACTTCCAAAGCTATAAAAATACAAAATGACATATTGACTGAATGTGAAGCGATTTAGGACAAATTTAGCACCATATCTAGAAACACTTTTTGTATTCGCTTTTTTATATATAAATATGTATAAAATATTGCCAGAACAGAAGTTAACAGGAATAAATTGTTTTTTACTGCGACATTTGAATTTTTTAAACACAAATTGATATTTACTTAAAAAACTATTATCTCTCGTAAGCGTTGCCTCATCAGTAAGCAAAGCAGTATTTATTTTATGACGGTTTTTTCGGAGGCTGCTACAAAAAACTTTAGAAATAATGCAAAGTCGTAAGGCAATTAATTTTTAAACTTTACTGTAGTGACGTGTGCAGATCGTGTGTAGTACGGTAAGCCATTGCGATTTGAAATTCTTCTCAATTAATTAAACGCTGTCGATGACGAGACATTGTTCTTGTCTTTCAACAGAACAAACATTGGAACACTGAAGAGAAGGGTTTTTGATTTGGGAACTTCAATTAGGATATCTTTTTTGATATTTCATTTTTGCAGCCCAGAATGTTCATTGTAATACTCATAAAAATAAACAATCATAAACCATACTGCATATTTAAAAACTGAAGTGATATTTTGAAAATATAGAACACAAACATTTAACATTCACACAATTATTAACAATGGTGACACTGCACAATTATTATACTACTGCTTCTCGTAACTTTTAAACAGCCGATTATCAAAATTTTCTCTCTCTCTCTCTCTCTCTCTCTCTCTCTCTCTCACTCACTCACTCACTCACTCTCTTGTATATATATATATATATATATATATATATATATAATTACTCTTAAATGTATATTTTAATATTCTTAAATTACTTTTATTATTCGAATAACAAGGCGATTTTACTATGAACTAAATTTATTAGCTGGTTTTATTCAATGTAATCAAATTTGATTTGGACGTATAAATAATAAGTTACTTATAATTTTTCCAACAATAATAATTAACAACAACAATACTTCACAATTTCTTTGTACCTGTTTCGCACAACAACAAGTGTTAGCTCTGAAGTTATACTCAACAGTTATTACTGTGCATTACATTACACTTATGTTCAGCCACTTAGCCAAAACATTAACCAGCCAGCGCCATATCTTTAATAAAATATTCCCTTTAAGGAATGAACAGAGCTCGCCAACCGGTCCATTTATTTTTAAAGAAAATATATAATGTAGGCCCAGGTCTGTTTTATTTGTAAAGATAAATTAAAGAATTTTTATTTTTTATAAAAATAATTTATGAAGTTACATGTCTTTATTTGTTTTGGATTTATATTTTGTTTAACTAAAGATTGTGTTATACGTTTTTAAAATAAGGTATCACGATTATTAATACCAGAAATACGTCTTTAAAACGTTGTAGAATTTGAAAAAGGTGTTATTTTCGTTCTGCTGAAAAATCTAGTAGTGATGACCAATTAAGTTAATAAAAATACCGTTTCTATATTTAGAGACGGAGCTGGAGTTCCACCAATATTATTTGTAATCACTTATTTAAATATCTAAACTTTGTAATTAGTTTTCAAGTCTGCATAAAATAGATGTGAAATTTTAAACTTTATTCAAAATGTGTAAATTATCCCCGCTACTGTATTATTCTGTTCCGTATTTTCACTGAGTTTTTTAAAATTGTGTGCACAAATTTTACTGAATCTACGCTGATTACAATGGTGGGAAAAGGTTATGTTAATTAAGTAGTGATTTTTTTTAAACTGTGGGTTTTTTAAAGTACTAAAGCTTTAAAGACATGTTTCTTTCGATTCAGTTCCTTTTCTTAACAGTAATTTTGTAATTTACAATTTAAGATTTACATGTTCTAACAGGTCTTATTAAGTGCTGTTGATTTATGATCGAAGAAAGTACTTTTACATAGAGTGTAGCCTAACTTGAAATATAAACGCATTTATATGTTTTATGAGCAAACAGTTGTAATATAGTCTTAACAGTTGTAGAGATGCCTTAAGAATTAATTTAAATAATACTTTTCCTGTCACTGAACTGAAGGGAAGCTACACTAAGTTAGTTTATGTGCTTACTATAGCTCGGCAAAGTGTAACGTTAGTAAGACAGAAACTGAAAACTGTATGGTTACGTAGCTTGAAAGTATAGCATCCTTGTTGCCATTTGCAGTAGACTTATTAAAAAACAATAAGTATTTTAATTACAATTTCGACCTTTAATCATATTTTAGAGGTAAATTTTAATTTTACAATAAAATTAAAGGTTATTTTTTTATTACGTTTCCTTGATTTTATTGGTCCAAGGTTTTACTTATTTTCATTTAAATAAAAATATTTTCAAAACGTATTTGTAAACCCAAAAATAGATTTCTCGGCGGTTTTATTAGTCAAAGTTTACACAAAACTAACTTCCTACTAGAAGAAATTGTTCATTTCAGGATAACTGATACAAGATGGCAGACAAGAATTTTAAGCTAACCAAGTATGATTATTTTGTAGCTGTGATAAATTCAATTTATTTCTGTCTGATAATAATTCCATTTTGAGATAATAAACCCTTTTTATTAACAGCTTGTATTTCATGTGAATACTAACCTTAAAAATAAAGGTATGTTCAAAAGTTTGGTTGAATCTCCTGCTTCTATTGATTCAGGGATTTCTTTGTACCAATATAACTACTCAACTTTCTAATGTTACACTCCAAAGTGCTTATCTGTATTTATTTTTTTTTTACTGTCTTGTATACATATATATATATATATATATATATATATATATATATATATATATATATATTAATCATATTATAATTCTGAAAGTTTGTGTGTTTGTTTTTCAATCACACTTTAACCACTGGACCAACTGAGATCAAATTTGGCATGAACATGGTTTAGATACCTGAGATGAACATAGATGTATTCCCATTAAAAAATCTCCATTATATACTCGTACCTACGCAATCCAACATATTTGCATAGTATTTAATTTTGTGGCATGTTTTAACTGTACGATAGTGATATTTTATACGTTTATTATATATTGGTGAATAATAAATGTTAAAATATCTTAAACCCTATTATACTACTTGCACAGTCCAATTTTATTATTTATTAACTATTTTTGTGACAAATTTTAACTGTGTAACAGTGACGTTTTATACCTATACTATGTATTGGTAGGTGTGAATAACAAATATTTAAATTATTTTAAATACCATTATATATTTACCTAGTTCAACTTAATTATTTAGTATTACTTTTGTGATATGTATTAACTGCACAAGAGTGACGTTTTAAAAATATTTTATACTTCTTAATATAATATTATAAATATATTATAAATCCGAATTTGTGTGTGTTTTTTTCAATCACGCATTAACTACTTAATGTATTGAGATGAAAATTGGAATGAATATGGTTTAGGTACTTGAGATGAACATAGATGTATTTCTGTTTTAAAAATCTTAATCCCTGTTATTACGTTTCACAAAATTATTGTTTATAAGGTTATATTTGCAATGATTTTAATTGATTTTTTTTTAAATACCTATAATTTCATTCTAATAATTCCATACAACCTGCCTTTCTAATTTAAAGATTGCAGTTTCTATTGAAGTTGGTATTTACCATTACAATTAATAAGTCACAGAGTCAGACGTTAAGAGTAGCAGGAATACATTTAGGACTCCGTGCTTCTCCCACGGTCAGTTATATATCGCCTGTTCTAGAGTGTCGAGTAGCAAAAATCTGTATGTCTTGGCCGAAAACCATAAATCGAATAATATTGTATATAGAAATATATTAAATTTTAATGAAACTATTCTGATTTTGAAAATCGAATATAAATTTTAATACCTACATTAGAATTGTCGATGAAGCCACAACGGGTAACAGCTTGTTTGTACATATGTATGCATATATATATATGAAATTTAATAATTCCATGCAATTCTAATTTTTTCTGTTTTCATGATACTGGACAAATAAGGAGTTAATAAGTGAAAAAAATGTGCAAATTGTTAATTACTATTTTTTTAATATAAGATATTTTTGTTTTACTACCTTTAATTATAGTTATTATAAGGTAACAATTTAATATAATATTTTTTTTACCTTATAAACGTAACATAATATTTAATTAAATTGTTAATCAGTTGCTGTCAATAAAATAGGTTTTTGAATCATATAATTAATTATGTTTGGCTTTATTTAACATAATTGTGGTTTGAAATTTTAAATTAAAGTAATACAATATTCATATATTTCAAGTTAAAATACTACAAGTCGTATTTGCTATTAAATTAAATGTATATATGGGATTGTTAGGATGTTTACACACAAAGTGTAAACATAAATTTTATTGCTCTATATATTTTTTGTTTTTATATTAAATAATATCTCGCATAGAATTAAATTAAGAAAAGCAATATGGGGAGCAAAGTTTGGCGGGATGTCGCTACGCCTTACTGTCTGTTCTGCAGGTAAAGTGTGCAAAGTTTTTAGGGTCTTGTTTCCACGAGAGTAATAAAATCCGTTGCAAATAAAATGAACCAGTTGTTAGATTTCTTTAAGGAGTTTGCTGTTATTTGTTTTACTCAGGTTTGTTAACATGTTTTCTGTAAAACAGTAATATTGTATTTTTACAACGTAATGTTTAAATTTTCTTTTAATAAGGTTAGAAAAGGAAATATGGTACCGTAAGTAGAGTCACAAGTTTTACACTATTACCATACGAGGTGTGAAGAAAGTTCGGAAATTGTAAAAACAAAACTTATCGATCATGTCTTGTCATTATCTCTCTGAGTTCACAAAAGTGGTTTTACGTTGTGTGTGTGTGTGTGTGTGTGTGTGTGTGTGTGTGTGTGTGTGTGTGTGTGTGTGTGTGGTGTGTGTGCACATTACCTTAATTAGAAAGAATTAAAAAGAAAAACATTAGCATACAGGTAATCCCATGGAGAAGTCACCACTTTGGATTTTCTCTCTAGTTCTTTATCCCTAACCATTTTTTCTCTCTATATTTTTAATAAGTCTCCAAACATTTTGTGTAAAACTTTAAACAACCTTATGTTTGGAGAAACAAAATGGTAGCGAAAACAACTTTTGTTATGTTTACTCTTGCATGTGTAATTTTAATTCAAATCAAAAACAATTTTTTGGCTCAATTTTAGAACTACAACTAAATTTTAAAAAATAAATAATAACTTAAATGTTTTGAAAAAATTTAGCTTTTTCTGTAGCTGCAAACATGTAAGTAAAGTGTTTTGCATAGGTCGTACTGATTTTAGTAAAGTTGAAGAATCAATTACCCAATTTCAAGTTGCTTTTTCGAATGTTGATCAGCCAACCAATCACTTAATAAATAATGTGAATTGCATGTTGATTTTAACGTTGCGTAAAGAATACCTTCAGAAGAAATATTAAGATAAAAAATAGCGTTTCAAAATTCGCTTCTATCATGCCATCGAGACAGCTGCTTGCCTTGATTATTTGAGTTGTATTGATAATTCTAATAAAATATGTATTGCCTTTATACGCAGTAGGATTATTACATTAAGAATAACTAATTACTGCCCATTTTGTTTTCACAGTTGAACATGCAAATACTTGTGTAATGATGTTTTTTGAATAGAGTAAGTATAAGAATACGAGTACAATGTGTTGTAATCATTGCTTGCCAAAGTGTGTTCACACAGCGCTCTTATCAAGCATTGTGTTTACTTAATTTGAAGAGCCGTAAATACATTGGATGTTCAAACAAGTTAGGCCTCATGGAATTTTAAGTTTAAATTTTTTGTTTATTATAAGACGTCATCCAGTTTTCCAATTAATACAAAACTCAATTGGCGCAATTTTTGATACTTTTTTATTTCAAATGCATATAAAATTAAGTAATTAAATTTTCTGAATTTTATACACAATTAGTTATGCAGTGTCCATTAATTCAAATCACAACATTTACTTTTCCATAATTAATTGTGGCACGCAACTGTCTCGCTGACATGATGAAGACAATATCCAAAATTATTTTTAAGCTTACCTTTTTTGAAACTCTAACGTCACCTTTATAAATTGCATAACATTGGTATTTCGAGCTTTCAAATTGCATCAGAAATACCACCGTCGAATGAAATTTCTTAATTAGAATTATGACCTATGTTTTACCGTCAATTGTCTATTTACTCACCTCGTAAAGGCTGCCGCGGTTTCGAAACTCTATTGTTCCATCTTCAGGCCGTAATACAAAATGTTAAATCTCTCTGTCGAGGTAGTTACAAAGTTAAACAAACATTAAAACTACACGTCACAAACACAATTACACGATTAAAATACGTATGATAAAATTTGTTTTGGCCAAACGATACGTACAAGTCGTACGTCGTTTCATCCCGGAATAACGGGAAAAATAGATCATAATCCTATTTACTTAAATATGTGGTCAGGTGGCTGTGTTGCAATAATGAAATTTCTGCATTTCAAGGGTTTCTAAAAATACGAAGTTTTATTTTATGCTGTTTTTAATGCAAAATACGATTGCGAAATCAAATTTTCAAAACTGTTTGCGACAAACACGTTACAAAACAGTTCTAGGAATTTCATTGGTTAACGAACTTGTATAAGAAATTAATAAAACTGATTTTTCCCAAGTTTGAATCAAAGGTACTTAATCACAAACGTGTACGTGCCAACACACACACACACACACACACACACACACACACACACACACACATATATATATATATATATATATATATATATATATATATAATAATAGGTAAGTTATATATATAATTACCTAAGTAATGAAATCCCATGATCGTCTGCATTAGCCCAAGTGTGCACAATAGTCGGACGTTAAACACACAAAAAAGTAATGAAATCCGTTCTGAAAGAATGGTGCTAAACAAAACAGTAGACTTAACCAGATAAACCCATATCCTATTTCCGGAGGACCAATTTGTATGGTGCAGATACTATTGTTAACACTGAAGGATCTATAGACACTAAAACTAGAGAATTTGGCTGCATTTCTTCTGACAATGGAGCACAAAAACACAGAAGTGAACTGAATTCTCAGGTTTAGTTGAAAGTAGAAAAAATGGGAATAAGGTGGCGGAACTGCGCGTACAATACTATACTATACTATACACGGACATTTGCGCTACTTGTTGAAAAGTTAGCTAGACGGTCCCTATAGGTAGGAACCGACCTGACCTGGGTGCATATACTTGTTTAATCTTGATTGTGATCATTTTAATTTTATTCTTGAAAGGTTTTAGAAAGAAGAGTGAAGTAACACTACACACACACGTACTTCCCAGTACGCCGACACGTCATCGAGTGTTAAAAGCAGAGCGTAGAGTATCAACTGAATCGACTGTCTTGGGACTAGAACGTTTTACAAGTAATGCATTTTTTTATAGGCCTACTCTTACATTACAATACATTATATTGTCGCCTAAACCAAAATGTTATCGTTAGATGTAAATGCTATAGTTTTGCGTGAGTTAGAGAAAGTGGTGAAGCAAGCAGATGATTGCCGAAGTTTTAATTTACCTCGTAATTTTGTTGACATGATATTGAAAAGTAAAAATAAAATAATAAAGGCATATAATAAAGGGAATAGCTGCAAGAGAAACAAGAATTTGAAAGAATTGATGAAGCCGTTCCGTCAACCTAAAAACATTGCCTTGTTTCATAATTAATTAAAACATATCGTTTCTTAAAGGCTGTATCATAAGGTTTTATTTCAATAAATTTTGCGTTTAATTATTTAATTAAAATACTGTATAACACCTTTTACAAATAAAAAGAACACAATTTATACACGTTTAGGTTGTTATCTGTCTGTAGCGGAAATCTCTTTATAGCAGTAAAACTAACATTCTCTTCAGTGCCGCTATAGAGAAGTTTTACTATATTATTGCATATATATATATATATATATATATATATATATATATATATATATAAACACAGGGTGTCAATCTAACTATTAAATATGTCTCTTCCTAAACGGACTTTACTGTTAAGATTACAAAGCTGAAATTTGGTGTGTTAATGTTCATGTTGACATTTTAATGGTGTGTTAATCCATAAACGCGTGCACAATTCCTAAATTAAATTTAAATTACTCAGTTTTTACACTGGGCTACGGTTGAAAACAACATTTTGTATTAATTGTCCGATTTTAATTTAACTCAAATTTATAATAGCTGTGGGGAAAGACTGTAAAAAAAGTGAAATACTATTTAACAATGAACGAATCCAAGATGGCGGGTCATTTTGATACATCAGTGGTTATTCTATGAACTAAGTTTTTTCTTTTACTTTTGACAGACTAAGATGTGTTGATACTATCGACATATTTTTAAAAAATCCTGAACTTAATTTACAAAATTTAGGTTTCCATGGGTCTTGGGCTCGAATCCTTTGGTTAAAAATAATAATTCCTTATTATTTCTTGATTGTTAGATAGACTTAGGACACATTTGTTCATACAACAAATAGATATTTATGACAATAATATTAAATACAGTTATAATAATAAAAACATAATATTATTATTTACCAAAGTAATAATAGTGAGCTATGGAAGATAAAAGAAGGGAAAGTTATAAAAGTGAAATTTATCAAATCTAAAAAAGTTCAGAGCATAAATGCCCAAAATGTTGGTTGTATGCTGTTAAACAATGGTCTTGTTTATCATAAAGTCTTCAAACATCTTTTCTTAACATAGTAATTTTTGAAAAGTGGTCTCGTGATCAAATCAACGCTTAACTCGAGGTTCCGGGTCTTACCAAGTGGGCATTCTAATAATTCACTTTCTATTGGTTTCGGTTTCAATAAAATTAGTCGACAATATGAGTGAAGCAGCTTGAAGAGGAAGAAGCCAGTAAAGGTTTCAAAACTTAAAAGAGTAAATAACAATAATTATTTTTACCTTCAGACACTGCTGAGTTTTTTCCCAAAACAAAACAAGTTACTAGACAATTTTTTTAAGTCGATTGTAATAAATAAAGTTATATAAAGTCATGTAACAACATACATCGGAAAGTTAATACAAACACAAGTCAGCGATTTAATCACGTGATACGTTTTATCAATAATTTACTCTTTTCGCAACGGCTTACCCATTTAAAAAAACTAATATAGTGACTGAAGATTACAATTATCAATAAGTAAAAAAGGAAAAGTGTTTTAAAAATCAACAAAGATACTATAGCCTAGTATAAATGTAATGCGTGCGAAATACAAAAAATTATAAAATATAGGCTAAATTCATCTACAATTACGAATGTCAAGTTATTTCGTATGTTTTTAATACGTTATGTGCCATTTTTGTTTTCTTATTAAACATTTTACGTGTGTGATAAGAAAGGTTTAAAATATAAGTGTTATAAGTTCACAAGGAAGTTATAGCAGCTACAATCTAAATGGCCGCTTCAATTATTTCTTTAGTAATTACTGTGTCACTCTCTGTAAGTAGTGATTTTAAGTTATTAGTAAATTTTATGTAGTTATATTATACATTTATTAACACAAAAATTCTCATAATGCGAATTTTAAAGTAGTATGGGGATTGTGAAAAAGTCTCTTTTGACATTTTCATGAATCTTTCTTTTTAAGTGCTCTGAGCTTAGAAAGTGGATTTTCTTGGATGTTTGCCAATCTTAAAACTAAATTAGCTGACATATGCTTAACAAATTTGCATACAGGTCTATTTTGTTCATATCGAGGTCATTTTTAATCAATAGGTCATAAAAAATGTATAAACCATTTTTGATCCACATCTATTAGGTCCTAGTTGATTTTTTATTTGAAATTGGATTAACGATTTCGGTCAAATTACGCTATAATTACACTAACTCTACGAACTATCTAAAAAATAGGATTTTTTTTTTTAATATTTTCTGTAAAGTTTGATCTTATTTTGGTCATAACAAAAAAATTTACATCCAAAAATTTGAATGGAAAAATATACGTCTTATGAGAATTGAAAAAACACATACATCTTGACCCATGTCGGGTATGTTTTGTTCTAATTTCAATATTACTAAACTGACGTAAGTTGTAATTCTTCATAAATAATTAAAATTTGAACAGAATATGATTAGCGGATTTTAAAGAAATTAGGCCGGTTTAAGATTTTTGTCAGTGTCTTGCAACAACACATTTGTGGTAAATTTCACTGCAATGAATTCTGTGCAATGTTTTATTTTGTTTTTATATAAAGCAGAAAGTAATACCAGACTACATAATTTAAAAACTTTAATACATTTGTAAACAATATATATTAATAGTAATATAGTTTTTGCTTACAAAAAGAATTATTTTAAACTTAGTTTTTGCATAAATTAGGTTATCAGTTTAAAGTGATAATTAAAAAAGAATCAACTCGAATGGTAAATTATAACTAGGTTATGATAATCTGTTTATTACGAATACAATTTCACTAAAAATAAATATTTAAAAAAATAGCAACTATGGGTGGTACAAATTCTACACTTTACATTCGGTAAAATAAAAATGAATTCACTTCAGATAAATTACCTATATTTTTAACTTCGAAAGTGTTAACGTACTTGACTTAAAAACAGGTTTCTACTAGAATACATTTTACGCCTTCAAAGCAATTAACATACATAACAATATTAACACTACAATTACCATGACTGATAACACTACCTCATATCTGACTCTCCATTTGAGGTATTTTTCGTTTTGGGTTTGGAAGACTAATGTTGTAGATACTTTGACAAAATATTGTAAGCTCTACTGTCACTAATAATGTTGTTTCTTTTTTCATTGAAGTAGTAATGATATTTTCTTTTTGGATTAAGTTTTAAGATATTTCAATGAGGTTCTCCTAGAAATTTATAAACATTTTTCTCCTGCGCAAGTGCATGTTATATTAGGTAAAATACTATACACATATTTTTCAGATGCTGCTGTCCAACAATGCATCAGCATCAGCATCAGTAGTGAACGCGGGAGTTCAAGACATAAGAGACTTTGTTACGGAAGTTCAATTAAATATTACTAACACACATTACATTTTGAACGAAGTTATTGGTTCAATGGACGGATTAAATGCAAATATGGACACAGTAATTAGGGCTGCATGGCAAGACGTTACAGAACAAATAAACAATATTCAGGAACATGTAATATATTCTGGCAGCTGGACTTACGAAAATATGATCTGCATTGAAGACGCGAGATTGTCAGTCAAGCAAGGTGATTATTAACTTAATGGTATTTCTGTTCGGAATAAACCTTTTGATGTAAAATTTAGACTACGTTAAAACTGAGACACGGAATTATCCCGCAAAACGCAACCATCCCGACTGTTAACCTACAAAATTTTGTAGTGAGATGTCGAAGTATTTGAATGAGAGACATAACTCGTATAAGAAAGCGTCCCCACTAGCGAGCTAATCGTGTCTAAAAGCATTCTGGCTCAATGCTATGAATTCTGCTATAAAAATAAATTACGTGAGTTCAAACACCGTTACTAACTTTAGTTTTAACTGAGGCTCGGTGATTGATGTGGCTGAAGCACCGGCCAGTCTGCTGTCTCTTTGAACGGTGCAACTCGAGGTTGCTAGTTCCTCGTTCTCAATAATCTTTCTGGCATAAAGTATGTTATTTGTACTTTTAATAATTATTTGTTTAGAACTACGTATGTAAATTAATTCAACGATAATATCTAAATTATAATTAACACCGCTGTAACACATGTCCAACCAAAGTAGCATAAAGTACAGTAAATATATCCTACTTATTGTAAATAAGTTTACTAATATCGCTCGTTAATAACTTCATTAATTATAAGTAATTTAATAGTAAAACGAAACCGTCTTACTACATGCCCCAGCCCATCAATCGCAGCTCTTACAGCATATAGTGTGTGTGTGTGTGTGTGTGTGTATTATACAAGAAAAATGTTTGTTTTATATTTGTATTTTACATAGATAAGTGTTCCTTTCCTTTAAAAATTAGTTGTATATGATTTAAATTTATCAATATAATCAGCAATATTTTTGGACCAATACAAAGACAATCGCTGTTTATTTCCAATTTCGTTAAGTTATCACTTCTGGCTGGTGTCATTTTCTAAAATGTTTATATGCATGTATGTACAAATACTTTATAAGTGTGATTAAGGCCTGGATAACTCTATCAAACAAAATCCAACGTCCGTTTTAAGAAAAACAATAATTTAAAATCACAATAAATCCATATTTCCTTATCGTACTCAGCTTCAGCCTCGTGAATTTATATAAAATAATATTTTACATTATCAAATTTATTTAAATACTTTCAATAACTCTAAGTTTAACTGACAATTTCTGCTGATACATTGAAGTAAAACATTAGACTTAAAATATGAAACGCGCCCATTTTATTAGATAATTTTAATTCAAAGTGTAAATTTCAAATTTTCAACTTCAAAATTTCAAATTTGATTAAACAAAATAAAGTTACTTGGATAAATGTTGCGATAATACTGATTACGAGAATGAAATTACGTTTATAAGTGTAAATATTTTTGTTAGGTGTCCTGCGACTTATATAAGTTTGTTTCGCACGTAACGATACTTTTTTATATGCTGTTATTCAGGCTTGGTAAATTTAATTTTTTTTCAAGTCAATAAGTTTAATCATAAGACTTATAATTTGTCTCGTATTAAGTCCTGTAGACGACTTTTGCTGACATTTAATGTTATACTTCTAAATTAGTAAAGAAATAAACGTGGCACTCAGCTGACATGATATAAGCAAATCTCCAAAAGTACTTTTATATTTTACCCTTTTAGAAATTCTTATTTCACTGTCATAACCAGCAAAGATATATATTCTACAAAGATATATATTAGACTTTTACACTGACAATACAAAAATAAACCCTGAGCGCCTTCATACATTTTTTAATTTCTACGGATTTTGAAAATACAAAATTCTAATTTATACTGTCTTTAACTTTGATTACGATGGTAAAACAAGATTTTCAAAAGCATTAACAAAAGTTATGAATTTAAAAAAAAAATAATGTTTGTCATTTTGAAACAGTTGAACGAAATGTACTGATTAACTTCATTGTTACGATAAACGAAACGTTTGTGCCAACATTACCGACGTGAGCGTGCTGAACACTTACACACACACACACTGATCTAGAAGTCAGGATCGGTGTTCTTTTGGAAGTCCTTGGTCCTGTGTCGTCCAATAGCTCATTTTTTCCATGAAAATTAGCTAACATAATGAAATTGTATTATTATAAAATTGGTGCCCAGATCGTCGTTCTGAGACTTACACTTTCATTGTTCCAGGATCAAGTAACACAAAATCGTGCGTTGCGGACGCTGCAGACGCGCTAAACGCTCTTTCATTAAATGTAAGGGAAGTTGAAACACGCTTGATGACCATTCTCGCGCACTTCTCCGAAGACGCGATACAGAAATGTTCTTTTCTGCCCCCACTGACAGAGGAGTCTCTGACGTCTTGCTTAACCAACGTCCTGAACCAATTGCAGTACCTGTATTACGAAGACCTTGCAGGCGAGGCAGTGTTGAGGTGCATTTCTCAGCCCCAAGTTACCGCAGCGTTGATGACGCGATGCTTGGTCGATGTTTACAACCAACTAAAAATCATGGCGTCAGAAGATTTGGAGGTTTTAGTGAATATCGTCGACTCAGTAAGACTTATTCAGGATAAAGCCTACGGATGTCTGGAAGATGGAAGGACCAACGTTTTGGAGCGAATAAGACTTATAATTAGTCACCTAAATACGTGCTTAGTGTATTTTTAAAGTGATGTTTACTTCAATAAACTTTATTTGAAAGAAAACTGGAAACGTAAGATGGGCGTGTTACACTTTGTTTTTTATACAACAAATTTAAGTGAAGTACTTGTTTAAAAAAGCGGAGTTGCACTTAGTTATCTAAACCGACGTATTTCTTCACGGTGCGTAACTTCCTCACCCTGATCTGAATATGTGGAATTACCAATTTCAAAAAGAATTGTAGAAAATGAAGACCAACATATCATAAGTAAAAAATTACAAAAAATATTTATATCATTCATTATATTATTAATATTATAAGTAAAATCAGAGAAAAAACATAAATAAATAACCATTGTGAGTAGGCCTACATTGATAAAATCAGATGACACTAAAAACACAACAAAACTCTACCGCCACTAGTTATGTTATGTTAGGTTATTCCAAAATGCATTATCTCTTTCACTGTGTTAATAAAAGTATTAAGTTACGTATTTTCAAATACGAAAAGTATTTAAAAGAAATATAAAAAAGATTTCGAAAGAACTCTGCTAATTTCCTCTTTGATTAAAATCAAAGTACTTTGGGAGTACATTGAAGTAGTATCATTGTTACTGATTAGAATTTGTGTGTGTGTGTGTGTGTGTGTGTGTGTGTGTGTGTGTAAATCTCCCGTTTTTTAGAATCTTAAAATTGGTTTCCAAAATATTTTACTCTGTCGTCATCGTAGAATGTTACTTTTTTTGTATATGACGAAAATGTATTCTACACAAGAAACTGTATCGAAAATCTATTCACGTTTTACATGTATTTAGTTGGGCGTTTATAACTGTAAGAGTGTTTGCGTGCATATCTTGAAGGAATTAAATATTTTTCATGAAATTTCCACATCTAGATAATGTATATATATATGCTATGTCATATGCTATGTTATATGCTATGTCACCAAAAAGATTAGTTATTTTTTCACTGATTTTTGATAAAAAATAACTTACTTTAAAATCGTATGTTCTCAAAATCAGCCATAATGATTTCGATACTATTTGCTAAAATATAAGCTTTTAATTAAAAATTTAAGAAATATGAAAGATTTAGTTCAGTTTAAGAAAGCCTTCTATTTTTATTGATAACTGGAACTATTTACTCCATGGAGGAGTTTCTGTGTCAATTTTATCTGGATTTAACTTTTGTAACCACATTGTTGTCTACATTTGTGTTGTTGACTATTATTGTATATTTTTCTGGTTGATCTTGTTTAGGATTGTTTTGTATTCTTTGCATGTGTGTTATTTTTGTAAAGATAAGCTATATTTTGAAAAATAGAAGTAATCATCAGTAAATAAAAAAACACAAGTAAAGAAACTAAACACTCTTTATTTATATTTAAAAAAAAAAACAGTTCTAAGAGTTATCGACCAGCTGATTGCTTAACTGGTCAAAATCGGTTAGTCACAATTTTGTCAGTTTATTCAGTGTAGCACGTAAAAAGAAGACACTTATGATTTGGTAATTTCACTTAAGAAATTCGGGTTATTATAATATTCTCATTGCCATTGTCGGTTTTCTATCAATAGTTTCAGAACCGGATTTTCCTATTGATATTGTGGTCAATACGTTTTTGAATTAAGGGTTTAGAATTCCATTTGAAATATTTTTGAATAGGCTAAGCAAGAACATTTGTGTACACATTTTACGACACATATTTTGTGGAAATAACTAACGTAAACCTCCAGTTTATAACCAGAGAACGTAATGTATACATCCGTTTGTTGTCAAAATACATTACGTGAACATCAGGCACTTCCGGTCGTGGCTTCCTTCAGCAGACAGGAAACCACAGCGCGCAATATTCAGGAGGTATAATTAGTTCAAACTCAAACTCAAAAGAAGACGAACTTTGCAACCTCTTGCAGTGTTAATCAACTCTATTATTTGGTGATAAAATGGAGTGAAAACATTTTTCATAACCTTTGAAAATTACAAGTAATGAAATATGTAATCAAAACATTTACAAATAATACTACTTTTTTATTTTAATAAATACTTTAAATATTTCAAAGATTAAAGCTATGAGATTTTTATTGACTGAATTTATTTTTAGGCCAATGTAGTTTTTCTTTTATTGTGTGTATGTGTGTGTGTGTGTGTGTGTGTGTGTGTGTGTGTGTGTGTGTGTGTGTGTGTATGAGAAAGTTTTAAAAAAATGAACGTGTAATCTTTTAGTATAAAAAAATACAAAAAATCAATTCTAAACCTGTGAAAAAAACTAAATAATGGTAATTCTTACATTCTGTAAAGTTTATTGTTCAAATTTATCTGAGTAGCTTTGTTTTTAATATTAAATTAGTACATCGTTAATTCCTTTAAGATAATTGTATTTAATGCGACAGCGTTCCCCCATCGTTTTGAAAGTGCAAACTAATCACAAGGTGGAATAATACATATAGGCTATATTTTCTGTATAAATATACTTTATGGAACATAATAACACCGTTTCACTCTCAATCTAGGACACCCACTTTCTGCATTGAACATTTAACATAACAAAGCTCTATCTACATTGTTGTATTATATAACAAAGCGTTCTGAGTCTGGCATGTAAGTCTGGCGGATGGCGGAACTAGACAGACTGTGTGTGAATATGGCCCAGAGCTTGTTTGTTTTAGACGATCTCGAAGTTCAGCTTTATTTTGTCAGGACAGCAAGTAAGCTCATAGGACATATGTAAGCAATCAATATGTGCGAGGATATAAGTTTAATGGCTGTTATGTTTATGTTTTATTATAATTACTGATAATAAACACATTCGTTAACGTATAAAAGGAGAAAATGTAATTCACAAGTTTAGTGGTATACATTTATGTTGAAATATCACTAGTAGGGACCTTATAAAAAGGTACTAGCCTCGTAGTCAAAAGTTGGAAATTATGCTTGTGATCATTTCAATACAATTTCTTCAGATAAATATAATTTTAGGCTGAAAACTTTTAAAATTCCTTTTTACTCAATTTTAAATCGAACTATGGAATGTTTAATGTCCAAAAGTAAGAAGTAAAGTTACTTGTTTAATTTGTTTATAATCAAATAAAGGTATAGCCTAATACGCAATACAGACTCGACATGAAGTACGTACGAAAATAAATATGTTGTTTGTATTTATAACCGTCAATCGTATTGTTTTTACAGTTGATTGTTACCGTTGCCGTTTGATTGTTGCAATCAGACTGTTGCCAGGCTCAGACTTGAAAATACGAATATTGGTATAATCATTGCATATTGCTTTTATACATGTTATGACGTCACTGCTCTAATCAACCACTTAAGACGACTTCAGACCTGAAACAAAGGGTCTTCTCTCCACGTGTTTGCTGCAACAGAAAACAAATCAAGGAAATATTAGAATGGATTTCCGACATCCATTATCTTCGAAAATACACCGAGAAACAATAAAAGTTTGACAAGTAGTATTTCGTTATTTTATGTGATATCATTCTGGTTTTGTAAATAGTTACATTAGCAATATTTTAAAGTTTGCCAATTTTTGATAACATGTTTTATAAAACAGTATAAACGATCGTTTAACAGTACAAACGATTGGGTGGCTTAAAATAAAATAATGAGCAACAATTGAAATGAAAATGTTGTGATTGTGCTTCTTAAATTCAGAATCAGTATCACTGAATCATTTTCTTGATAACTTAAATATACAGAGTGGACCAGGAAATGACCAAATATTATTGTTTCTGTAAGTTATCCTGGATATATGTTGGCAGCAGTGACCATCTAAAGGAACATTCACAATGTTGCAGTTGTATTGTTATACTAACAAATTAATGGACGAATTAGATATTGAATCATTCCATACTATATTTGTTATATAGAAATGTTTATAAATATCTTTGCCGATTCATAATTCATTCTTATAATCTTTTTTGTTCTCAAAATCAAAACTCTTCATCTATGCACAGCACAACAACAGGCTGGAATAAAATTTAAAATTATGAAAATTATTTAGTGTTTATATCTACTTATAACATAATTACATTAATCAAATACGTTCGACAGTTTATTAAAAGATCCAATGAAAGTCATAACTATGTAGAATTCTTTTTATATTATTCTTCTTTTCTGATAGGATTATTGTCACTATGTTCAGTATAATAATCTGCCTTCCCATTGCTTTGTCAATTCTTTTTTCCTTGACGCGTTTCGGAGAACTTCCATCTTCAAAAACTGATTATAGGTATAGTTTTTGAAGATGGAGGTCCTCCGAAACGAGTAAACGAAAGTAGAATTGACGAAGCTAGGAAAGGCAGATTATTATACTAAACATAGTGTGTAGAATTCTTTTAAAAAAATTGTATAGTTAATAAAAAAGGGTTTCTGTGAGAAGTGTTTACTTACTTCCAGCCTTAAGTTCCTTATGCGCTGCAAGAAGAAAAACAGTATGAAGAGCTTTGTTTTGGAAAGGAAGCGTAAAAGTTGGCAATAGTGAACATAATTGAACAAGTTTGGTAATATAGGTTCTATAATTACCGGTCATTGGTTTATTAAAAGTTTTGCACATATTTAAAAGAGTACAGTATTAAAATATATAAATGAACTGTAAAATTATGAATATAAATTTATTTATTTATTATAATTTTAATAAATATAAACAACTTTGTTATTGTGTAGTAAAAAAAATGCATCTTTATTTTGTAAAATTTAACAGTAGAAACAATACCTATAAGATTTTAATATATTACTTCAAAACAAACTAATCGATTATTTCAGCGATAACATTGTTCGATAAACAAAAGATCATTAGCGAGTGTTATTTATTTCAGAACAGTGCTGTACAATAAATTCTGTTTTGTTTTTTTATAATGTTGTGTTTATTTTTTTAAGTTTTTCATTCAAAATTTACCGTATTAATTAAATAGTTTTGGAGCTTCATTATATTTTATGCATTTAATGTATAAGGTTATTGAAAAAAGAAATAATAAAGTTATGGGATTTATTACACAACATGTGCTGGTGTTTCTTTTGGTGGTCACAGAGCATAATATGTAACCTGCTACAATTATACTCAGAAAACAATTTTTATTTTCCGTCTTATAAGTTTACAATGTGACCAGCAGAAGCAGCACTAGTATATAGGCAACATTTCGTCACTCAATAAGTTTATGGCTATTATTTGGTACAAAAAAAGACCAGTATAAAGGCCTTGCAAGTTTACAATGTGTCCAGCAGAAGCAGCACTAGTATATAGGCAACATTTCGTCACTCAATAAGTTTATGGCTATTATTTGGTACAAAAAAAGACCAGTATAAAGGCCTTGCAAGTTTACAATGTGACCAGCAGAAGCAGCACTAGTATATAGGCAACATTTCGTCACTCAATAAGTTTATGGCTATTATTTGGTACAAAAAAAGACCAGTATAAAGGCCTTGCAAGTTTACAATGTGTCCAGCAGAAGCAGCACTAGTATATAGGCAACATTTCGTCACTCAATAAGTTTATGGCTATTATTTGGTACAAAAAAAGACCAGTATAAAGGCCTTGCAAGTTTACAATGTGACCAGCAGAAGCAGCACTAGTATATAGGCAACATTTCGTCACTCAATAAGTTTATGGCTATTATTTGGTACAAAAAAAGACCAGTATAAAGGCCTTGCAAGTTTACAATGTGACCAGCAGAAGCAGCACTAGTATATAGGTAACATTTCGTCAATCAATAAGTTTATGGCTATTATTTGGTACAAAAAAAGACCAGTATAAAGGCCTTGCAAGTTTACAATGTGACCAGCAGAAGCAGCACTAGTATATAGGCAACATTTCGTCAATCAATAAGTTTATGGCTATTATTTGGTACAAAAAAAGACCAGCATAAAGGCCTTGCAGAGTACGCAAGCACAAAATCTTGAGCCAAGCTTTAACCATCAAATTAGTGTCAATTAAGCAGTTTACCACATTTTGACAGGATTAATAAGAATTTGCTTCAAGTAATAAAAAGAACACGTGAGCCACAAAGAAAGGATATGTTCTATAGTGTTCCCCATTAACAAAAAGAAAACATAGATTTTAATTTTAGATATTGTAAATTCATATTATCAGAATATCTTTTGAAATAAAAAGTTTCATAAATTCGCCGACTGAAAGGACTGACTGTAAAACAAATGTAGCTTCGTCAATCAAAATGAAATATGAAAGTCCGATTGCTTCTCCCATTTTGAATGTAAAATTATTATAAAAACTCACCTTTATAATACATTTCCTTGTGCATACTGACAGGGCAGTGTTTTCCCTGAAAATAAAATAAGCGACTTTAATGCCCACACAGAACACATATCCACACAGAAAGATAAAAAAATCGCGATCACAAATAATTTTTAAAAAGTTAGTAGGGTTCTTGTTCGAGTCAATTTGTGTCGTTTATTGAAATGCAAACTTGAGTGTTTTACACTTAAAATGAAATACTCAATAAATATTTTTATTTGACAGTTTACTAACAAGAATGGATCAGCTGGCTTTCGCGTCGTTTACACTGCGCGACGCGAGCTAGATTGCACTTCTTGTAGTACGTGATTTGCTCCAAATGTGTTTACATACGCGTATTTGATAATAAGATATATAAGTGATCTTCGAATCGTATTTTACTTAATTTTTTACGACTTAAAAGTACTTCTGAAGGGGTATTTTTAAGTCGTATTTTTTTAAAAGAAGCTTTTGTTAAGATACATAAGCCTAAACATATGTAAAACCTCGAACTACATTTTTTTGGTTCACCTCAACTAGGTTAATAAATTTTTCCATTTTTTCAGACCTAGTTTCCAGTGATGCTGCCACTCAATAAATAAACATGGAACATATTTTGCCGTGAGGCTTTAGCCAGTCTTTGGGCCGCGGCCGCTACAATGACCGTGATCGTAAGTCCGGAGTTACACTGAGCGGAGCCGACTGTCGCTAGGCTTAGCTCAAAGAAGCTCAGCTTTTGTTGGTCGCCCGGCCTAAGATGTGTGTAACCGAAGACAGACAAATACGAGAGAGAAGTTTTAAGTGCCCTTTGTTTTGCTTACACACTCTAAAGATAGGAAATTAATAAATAATGAAATGTTTAATTACTACTGGTTTGTTTAATTGTAGCGAAAATTATATATTAATTACATCACATATAACTCACGAATGTTTCGCACTAAATGTTATGAGTCATATTTCCCTCGTTACCTTTAAACTTGATGAAGACATTAGCATTTCTCAAGATACGCGCATTCAAGGCTCAGAATTTAATCTTTTCCAAAGAAGGATTGTGAAAGTTTTAATGTTCAATTACCGGGGTTAAATCCGAGTGCAAATTACCCCGTATGCAAAGTCCCGCGGTCGGGTGTACTATCCTCTTAAAATGAAGGGAAGAATAATTTAAAAGGGGATGAATTCACTTCACGCTCTGCTGATGCTTTTCCATTAACACTTTGCAGTTATTAGGCCTCCTTTAAAAAGTCATTTCACCCCAAACCCATCCAGCGCTCATTTGAAACATTTCTTGCAAAATTATGGTTTGTTGTTTCAGTCTTCCAAGTTATAATCTGCATTTAATCCACGCACGTTTAATTTTCAACAGAAAAATACTTGGTTTACTTTTATCTTTTAAAGCATCGACAAATGTAGCTATGTTTATTTATTCGCTAATTACGAAGAACGTATTCAAATTGCGTTTAATGTTTCCAAAATGCGTGCTTAAATTTTAAACGATCTTCATTCACTTTCTTTAAAAACTCAGAAGAAAAAACATGTATTGTTGACGCTGATATCCGTTTTTAGATTGCTTGTAAACTTATGTTATTTACTGTAAGAGCAAAACTACCCGTCATATTTTGGTGGCTAATGAAAGACAAATTAATTACATGGTTATTAATTATGTCGGGAATGTTTTTATAATTAACTGCTCAATGCCGTCAGAGTACGGCCAGATGGGTAGCCGTCCGGATCGGTGAAGCTCTTTTGTTGTTCTGAATAGCGAAGGAAAGAGATTTTGTAACCTGTAATTCAGTCATTGATACTCGTATTTTAAAATCACAATTCGACTAGAACAGCACATTTTAACTGTGATTTCACTGACTGATTCGTGACATTAATCTACCAGCAAAAAGAAAACTAAATAATGTAAAGGTGACTTCTTAAATCACAGCTATTCTTTAGTAGCAATCACAGTTTTTACTGTGACTGTAAAGTCACTGTAGGCCATACCGCTAAATAACAAGTAGCAATCAGTGGCAGATCAAACCAGAAATAAGATCTCGGTTTCTATTATAGTAGCACTGGCTCCTAATAAAGTCTGTAATGTAGTAATATAGGCTTTAGTCGAGTAACAGTTTTAGACTGGCACTTATAAAGTGTTCGATATATTTAGACTGAAACATTCGGGATGAAGTTAGTGTTAGGAGCTGCAAAGAGAGTAAACTGAATTTGTAGAAATGTAAAGATGTGTGTAGGCTACGCAGGAGTGATGTTGAAAGCCGAGGGCACGCAAGGATATGGAACCAGTCTTCGTGTAGGCAATAGAAATTATTCCAGCTCGATAAATATTAAAATATAATTTTTTTGTTAACTGCGTATAGGCTTAGTCAGACAGGCAAAACACTATGCACCCCTCATGTTTATTTTGTAAAATGTGTTTGTCCCGACCCAAGGAAAATATGTAGTTACGATACACTCTGTATAAGAGGCATACACGCTTTGCCACTATATAACTGTATAAAGGAAGCCTGATATAAAGGATTGTAATAGCTAAGCTAAACCAGATACATCCAATGCCCTCATTTTGGATAATGGTTTAGGAAAAATGAGGTATTGGAGCGGTCAACAAGGTAAGACCCAGACACAAGACCTTGAAATGAGCACCGTTTCAGACATCTTTTTGAGGGAAGATTTTATATATATATATATATATATATATATATATATATATATATATATATATATATATATATATATATATATATATTAACTAATCACACACTTTGTTGTAATATTATTATTTCTGTTAATATTGTTTGATCAAGAATATATATTTTAGTAATGTTATCTAGTTTTAGTTTTAGTATTTATAGTGTTCAGTTTAAACCGTTTACTTTATTTTTGATTTAGCATTAACAGTATTTAGATTTAGTTTTCCCCTCCGTGTAAGAGATTTTACTGGACGGCAATAATAGCCAAATAATAATAATAATAATAATAATTATATATATATATATATATATGTGTGTGTGTGTGTGTGTGTGTGTGTGTGTGTGTGTGTGTGTGTGTGTGTGTGTGTGTGTGTGTGTGTGTTATCGTGCTCATGTTCGCCATTCAAGTACGATTTGATTCAAACTTGGCAAAAAATCCATAATGTCAATAGTCTTGACAAGTTCGTTGATCAGCAGAATTCGTTGAACAGTTTAAAAACAGCAGCCTATTTAAATTTTTAAATATTTTTAACTTTTTAAAATAATTGTTTAAAATTCGCTTTCCCCATTATTCATTTATTTTTTTAAATTGCACAATTTGTTATTTTAAATTTTCAAAATCCGTTAAGGATTATTTTAACGGCGTTAGGTCTCATTGTCCTGTTTTCAATTTAATTTTATTAGTTTAAAGTGCTAACTTGTGCAAAATGTAATGCTAATTACAACAGTAAAACCAGGATTTCAAAAAGTGTTACTACAAAGAAAAATTCATTATCAAGACAGTGAGACAGCTACTTGGCCAGATTTTTTTCATTTGTTTACATTTAAATGAACAAATGTTTGTATTCAATGATTTATATAAACAATAAAAACTCTACAAAAATATTCTGATTATAATAGGTTGTGCGGTGTAGTCTACACTTACACGCGCCTGAAAAGTTGGTGGTGTTATTCTAAGTGAAACACAGAAAGGTAAATTTGCTAAGATACTGTTGTGCATAGAGCTCTCTTTGAAATTTTTAAAACGTATCATATAACTTGCCTTCCCTTTTCTCGCTTTACCGAGACATTAGCATTTCTCAAGATACGCGCATTTAAGGCTCACAATTTAATCTTTCCCAAAGAAGGATTGTGAAAGTTTTAATGTTCAATTACCGGGTTAAATCCGGGTGCAAATTAACCCGTACGCAAAGTCCCGCGGTCGAGTGTATTCTCCAAAAACGAAGGGAAGAATAATTTAAAAAAAAGGGTAAATTCACTTCACGCTCTGCTGAAGCTTTTCCATTAACACGTTACCTTCTCACCACTTCAACCAAACACCGGCGTGCGCAGCGGCATAAAAACATTCCCACATTTAACAGCCTGCATTGTCCGTCTGCCAGTCAGACGTTATTCACATTTGTTTTGCTTTTTATGAGAACATTTTTTTTTATTATTACGTTAAAACAATTTTTGAAATGTTATTAAATTCCTTACATTTATAGTAATAACAAAATTACTTAAACGAAACAAAACACATTTAGTATATACTCGTACTTTGTTATTAAGATGTTCGCAAGTAAAGGAAGACCTTTATACTTGCGCGCAAGCGTGGTCTTTCTGCCCGCCTGTCTAACCATCCGTAACGCATCTCAATCCGGTCACTGAAAATTTGGCAAAAACTGTTTGCAGAGGCCAAAACCGAGACAAATTGTCGCAACTGAAGACAACTACATTTCTTAGTAGGCATCGTTAATGAAAAGAAATTTAAGGCTACAAAAATTTTTATTTATCTAGTGGCGTTAATCATTTGAAACTAGAACTAGAAAGCCTGATTCCGAACATGTAAATATATATATTTTGAAACTAGAACTGATAAGCCTGATTCTGAATATGTAAATATATATCATTTGAAACTAGAACTAGAAAGCCCGATTCCAAACATGTAAATATATATATTTTGAAACTAGAACTGATAAGCCTGATTCTGAATATGTAAATATATATCATTTGAAACTAGAACTAGAAAGCCTGATTCCGAACATGTAAATATATATCTTTTGAAACTAGAACTGATAAGCCTGATTCTGAATATGTAAATATATATCATTTGAAACTAGAACTAGAAAGCCTGATTCCTAACATGTAAATATATATCTTTTGAAACTAGAACTGATAAGCCTGATTCTGAATATGTAAATATATATCATTTGAAACTAGAACTGATAAGCCTGATTCCGAACATGTAAATAAGAAACTAGAACTGATTGATTCCGAACATGTAAATATATATCATTTGAAACTAGAACTAGAAAGCCTGATTCCTAACATGTAAATATATATCTTTTGAAACTAGAACTGATAAGCCTGATTCCGAATATGTAAATATATATCATTTGAAACTAGAACTAGAAAGCCTGATTCCGAACATGTAAATATATATCTTTTGAAACTAGAACTGATAAGCCTGATTCCGAATATGTAAATATATATCATTTGAAACTAGAACTAGAAAGCCTGATTCCTAACATGTAAATATATATATTTTGAAACTAGAACTGATAAGCCTGATTCTGAATATGTAAATATATATCATTTGAAACTAGAACTAGAAAGCCTGATTCCGAACATGTAAATATATATCTTTTGAAACTAGAACTGATAAGCCTGATTCTGAATATGTAAATATATATCATTTGAAACTAGAACTGATAAGCCTGATTCCGAACATGTAAATATATATCATTTGAAACTAGAACTAGAAAGCCTGATTCCGAACATGTAAATATATATCTTTTGAAACTAGAACTGATAAGCCTGATTCTGAATATGTAAATATATATCATTTGAAACTAGAACTGATAAGCCTGATTCCGAACATGTAAATATATATCATTTGAAACTAGAACTGATAAGCCTGATTCCGAACATGTAAATATATATCATTTGAAACTAGAACTGGTAAGCCTGATTCCGAACATGTAAATATATATCATTTGAAACTAGAACTGATAAGCCTGATTCCGAACATGTAAATATATATCATTTGAAACTAGAACTGGTAAGCCTGATTCCGAATATGTAAATATATATCATTTGAAACTGGAACTGGTAAGCCTTATTCCGAACATGTAAATATATATCATTTAAAACTAGAACTGGTAAGCCTGATTCCGAATATATAAATAAAGATGCTCGGTTGTAAGGTCCCAGAGAATGAAATCCCAAAAAGAGCAGGGGTAAAATGGACGGAGGAGCGGAAGAGGATCCATGGTGACAGGATGAGGGAGGTGTGGAGGATTAGAAGGAACAAGATATGAGTCAGAGTGCTTTGCGTGATCCAACAGGGTCTATACGCAAATAATAATTATAATATATATATATATATATATATATATAAATGTATAAACAATCAAGTGTTTACTTTCCCCATGTAAATTTGAACATTAAGTTATATTAAACATTTTTCGAAATGATTAAATTATTTTGGATAAAAAGAATGAAATTGTTTTTTCTTGTAAACCTAAACAAAACTGTTTTGAATAAATCGCTTACAACTTTTCGTACTTTTGTTTTTGTTTCTTATGTAAGTGATCTGAAGATGTCTGTGACCTCGAGGTGCACAGTTCAGGGATGCAGCAGACTGACCAGTTTGGATTTCCAAAATCAAGTGATATTAAGAAATTATTTTACTGCATCAGGATATATTTTTTTTTATTTTCAATGTTAATTAAAAGTTTGTAGTGCTAATGTATGCAGATTGTAATTCTGACTATGATTGTGGAAACAAATGTCGAAAAGGGTAAAAAGAAGAATTTATTTTTGAATGTCCGCTTCTCAGGTCAACAGTAGTTTGAAATTAATATTTTAGTGTTACTATATAAAAAAGATTTGTCTGCACTTGTGAATTACCGTGCATGCAACATAGGAGAATACGTAAGGGAATACCGTTTATGTAACCTTAATGTATTCACAACATACATTAATTTTGAAACAAATACCATTTCAATTCAGTAAAATAATACTAACGAATATTTATTTTGTAATAATTAATTGTGCTTTAACGAAAACTATGAAAAACGTGTCTGATGGGTCTAGTTCAATATTTCCTGTGTGGGTTCGCTGCCTGTCACTATATCACAAATTAATTAATTAAACTAACGATAGGGGCCCTACTTTCAGGCTGTTAAGCTGATATCGGAAATGAATGTGTATCAGTGTGAGTACGAAGAAACTTAAGTCACTATGTTACTAAAACATATTTATTAAGTTTTATAGCATTATATATTGTTATAATTCTGATTAATGGTTGTTTCTAATACAACTTAGCAAACTACTACTTTACAAATACACTTAGGGTAATGTGAAAAGATAGGGTAATTTGGTAGGCAACCAATCTTAAATGCGAGTTTGGAAAATAACAAAAAACTTTTAAAAGTTAGAGAGATAGACAAAAATGTTGGCCTACTTTTCAAATCAGTTTTTTCAGATTTTGACTGACATTTATATAAAAAGATTGATATCTGAAATCACTGTAATGAATTAAAAACTGCAAATTTACGGTTGAAAACATTTTACATTACATAATATAATAATATACTTGGCAATAATATACTATTATTTTTTTTATTGTCACCTTCACTACAATAAACTGTAACTTATGTTTCGTGTTTGTTGGCAGTTGCAACTGGGCTACTTACAATTGCAGTGGGTATTGTCACCTTCACTACAATAAACTGTAACTTATATTTCGTGTTTGTTGGCAGTTGCAACTGGGCTACTTACAATTGCAGTGGATATTGTCACCTTCACTACAATAAACTGTAACTTATATTTCGTGTTTGTTGGCAGTTGCAACTGGGCTACTTACTATTGCAGTGGATATTGTCTCCTGCACTACAATAAACTGTAACTTATGTTTCGTGTTTGTTGGCAGTTGCAACTGGGCTACTTACAATTGCAGTGGATATTGTCACCTTCACTACAATAAACTGTAACTTATGTTTCGTGTTTGTTGGCAGTTGCAACTGGGCTACTTACAATTGCAGTGGATATTGTCACCTTCACTACAATAAACTGTAACTTATATTTCGTGTTTGTTGGCAGTTGCAACTGGGCTACTTACAATTGCAGTGGATATTGTCACCTTCACTACAATAAACTGTAACTTATGTTTCGTGTTTGTTGGCAGTTGCAACTGGGCTACTTACAATTGCAGTGGATTCCGAATTTTGAAAATCAATATTAGTTCTGACTGTACGGTGGTGTAGCGGCTGAAGAGGTCGGGCATTGTTGCCAAGTGGTGCTTTTGGACTTTCCGCAGAACCTTGCATTAACTTTCTCAACGCGTAAAGCTAAAAATACACAATTAGACCATTAAGAATATTTAGAACACAAAAGAATATGAATTAATTATTTTTGAAGGACATTACAATTTGAAAACATTTCTACTGTTGTATGAAATGAAGCGTTAGTGGTAATTAAAAAATAACAATATTTTTAATAAAAAAAATATCACATTTTGAAGTGAAGCAATTAATAATGTAGTATATAGCCCACCTAATAGTACTATTACTTTTTTGGATTAGGAGGGCTTTAACAGTATGGGCTTTTTAAAAGCAAGTGTAAATTAATTTTACCACAGATTGTTCATTATATGACAAAGGGAAACATTGAGACTTTGTTTGTATTTTATTTAACATATAACTGAGTCATAATTTAATTAAACAATAACACGTCTGCATATCTCCACAACTTTTTTAATTAGTCTTGCCAACCAAGGATTCACTTAGAGCATTGTCAAAGCTACTTAACACACTATAGTTAAAACAGTTAGTATAATATCATATTTTTTTAAAGGAAAAAATATAATTTTGTAATAGCTGTTTGAACTTCAGTCTATTAAGTGGCCTTCACTTAAGGAAAAAGAGTGAAACCTTGGTTGGCAAGACCCAAATAAAAAAGTTGTGAAATTATAAAAACTTGCTATTATTTCAAGTTCAAAAAACAATAAGTCAATACGTATTTTTTTTACTTTGAATAATTATTTATTACTTCGAAAGAACCTGTTATATTTATTTAAATCTCTCACCTCTTGTTTAGTTATGTAAATAGGTTTGTTGAGGATTATCCACACAGCGGTTTCCCAGCATCCAGGATGCGTCGTTGATCCTTCGTACGTCATGTAATGGTGCGTATCTGGCAGGATACTCCGTAAAGATAAGGACTTGATTGGGGTTTGTGCTCCTGTAAAACGGACAAAGAAATTGCGTTATATTAATGTCCTGACAAATTCTTATAAGTTGATTTTTGAAACCTTAACCTGATAAAGTTAATATTTACCTGACCTTAAGGTAATATTGAACTAAAACATAGTGTTGACGTTTTATTAAGGAGTTTTAAAAATTATTAGTAATGTAATAATATAAGTAATATATAAGTAACTTTACTTCTGTAATGTGTTTTGGACTCCGAACTGGAAAACGAATACAAAGGTATTCGTAAGGTATTGATAAAGATCAATAACTGGAGATCGTTTTTAACGATAATAATATTTGTTTACATATTCAGTCTATATTTATATCGCGAAACTAGTAAAACAAATGATAGGAATAACATAAAACAAATAATAGGAATAACGTAAAACACGTTTCTATAACTTTTTTCTTATAGTAGTCTCATACTGAAATTTACAAAAAACTAGTATATTTAAACAACAAACGTTGTTTACTTTTTAAACCAAATACTTATTTTTGCAGTTATTTTAGCTTTAGTGAATAAAGTTGCAAATTACCTTTGTATAAAACTTTATTAAAAGAATTTGTTATCAGCCTTAACTCTGGATTAGGAGTGTCTCCGATCTGTAACAAAATTATAACAATCAATTAACACAATTAGCTTTTGTTGATAAAAAACCTGTAGATGCCCTAATAAAAATTTATTATCGGAATTTGTAATCAATATTTTCGAAAGGATTTATTTAAAACAAACAAGCATCGTTACTTGATGCGGCTAAGGCACCGGTCAGTCTGCTGCGTCTCTGAATTGCCCACCTTAAGGTTGTATGTTCGAAACGCAGTTACTGTCATTGCTTTATCCTTTCCCTTACACTTACCACTGATCAGTCTAACTGGCATAAAGTTTGGACGTTGCGGAAAAAAGTAAGTAAATTACTTATCTAATATTTTGTTCAAACACAACACCTAATATAATGGAATTTATTGGTATTTTTATACGGTGAAAGGTAGAAAGATATGTATAATTTAAATGTTTGTAACTATAATAAGAAAATTAACAAAAAGTAAATTTTAAAACATATTGTTTGTTTTTGTTTAAAGGTTACAATGTCAGCCCTGTTTTTCTACTTCAATATACATTTCAATAAAACTCTAGCCTAATATTTAGATCTATATATCAAACAATTCTTTGACTTCAGAACAGTGTTTACGTGAGTATTTGTGTACGTGTTTGCCCATTGTTGAAGATTATACTAACTTAGTTCAACGAGTTAGTCAAATGAACATATTTTGCCAATATCGCTGAATCCATTATATATATATATATATATATATATATATATATATATATATATATTACATTACACATCACATTACACACACACACACACACACACACACACACACACACACACACACACACACACACACACACACATACACACACACACACATATATATATATATATATATATATATATATATATATATATATATATATATATATATATATGCAAAATTTGTTGTTTTTAAACATTAATAAAGAAAACATTATTGAATATCTACCACTTGGTTACAATCACTAATTTATGTTTTCCGAATATTGATTTGAAGTTAACAAAGTGTAATTATAACTAAAATTTTTAATTCGGAAGGAAGTCGAACTGCCCAGGTAGTGTTTTCCACGTTTTGAGAAACAACTTCAACGTCACTAAAAATAAATAAAATTACTTTAAAATCCTAGAGTATAACCGGTGTATATTACCTGAACCATGAGGGATATGCCTACGACTCCTTGAGACTTGTGTTGAGCTTCGGACATGTTGTGGTACAGTTCAGCGTTGAAACCGTAAAGTTGGATCTGAAAACATGAAGTAGATTTATGATTAATAGTGAAGCAAATGTAACCGTAAATCCCTTATGGAAGTTGTGTACAATTTGTCAGCTTCTTTGTAACCCGATTAAAGGCGTGCGATCCGGGATCTGTGCTGACAAGTGATTAAGCGTCCAGGCTTTTGTTTTAGTGGCATGTTTATATTTTTAGTTAGACACTTGAGGAGGACAAGAGTTGATCCAAACTCTCGAATCATTGTATTACTTTATATGTAAACAGAATAATGTCCAAACAATCTGTAGTAATAAGACAATACATCGTTTATATTCTAAGTAATATATTCTTTTACAACATTTACTACTAAGTTAATTTCAATAGTGCAAGTTTAGATACCGCCTACAATAATTAATATCATAGCCCGAAAAAAGGCAAAACCTATTTTACCTCAGCCGGAAAAGAGTAGCCATGGATCCTGTGTTCAGAGCCCATCTGGTTGACTGTTCCGTAGTGGATGTAGAACTCCTCAAACTGGTACCTGTACGCCAAGGGCCCTCCTGAGATATTCACGTGATGCTTTGTGTCTTTATCTACCCTGAACACCAAGGACTGTCCTGTATTTAATAAAGTCCCGATTACCTGCAAAGTAAATTGTTTTAATTGTTAAGCCAGTGTATTTATAGTTTGTTAAGTTTTACAGTGTATCTTACGTAGTTTTACTCTACAATAGCGCTTTATTACTCTATAATTATTGTGGATTTAAGCTCTTACAAGCTTAGCTAGCTTACCCAAATTAGTCTTTAACAGCGAATAATTAAGCTCTACTGTGAATTAAAAATATGTAATATTTTTTCTAATAACCTCATTATACTTGCCTTTCAACTTTAAACGAAATTTAATGTTTGAAAAGTCAACAGTTTTTAAAATAAATTTTGCAAAGTTACTCTAACATTTTTTCACATTTAACTAAACGATTAAAATATAAAAGAATAAAAGTCACTCACTCTTACACTGATAACAATGAATACGAAGATGAAACACATTTGTATTATGGTTCCCGTGTAGTGTAGGCGTGCAATAAGGCTGAGTTGAAATATTGTTTTTTTTAATGGTTTAAAATTATTTATTTCTAGAAAATGAAAATCTCAGTTTTTTCGCGTTTCACGGAGGGTTTAAAGCATTTCAAGAAACGTTTTATACTTTGATTACATATAGCTGTGGTAAGGGTTTATAATATGTCAGACAGTTATTCGCCTATTTGAAACAAAATGGAATGCACTCAAAATGTATTTGTCTCTTCGCTTTTTACTGGGACACAGTTTGGCAAATTCCAAAGAAAACCTTCATTATTTATTAAATACAGTTGTTAGTTTTTTCCATTTTGTGCATTGGAAGAGCCAAAACTGTTGTTGAACAAATACTGTCTGACTCAATGTCTGTTTGCTATCTCCTACAAAACGACTGGATAAATTGCATTGGAAATTTGTTAAACACAATGGTTCATCGATTTTAAGCTTCTGAAATGTTTTTCGCTTGTTTGAAACAACATGATGGGCAATCAAAATTCCTGATTATTTTAAGAAGTGTTTATTTTGTGTAAAAATTAGTTGTGTACTTACACTTCCGTAATACCAGGGGTGGTGGTGGATACTTAGGGGTTTGGCACAACAATCTGACTTATTATGTCGAGAAATGACCATATTCTATCAAGAGAAATATGTTCTTAACAACTAAAGTGTCTTTCACAAACATAAAAACTTACTGTAGTTTATATTTAAATAAATTTTTTAAGTCATGTTTCAAACTAAACAAATTACATTTTTATTTACTTAAAAATACTTTCGTGACGCATGGGTGCAAAACTGGTTATTCAAATAAAGAATTTAATCATGCAAAAGTGTATTTTATAATTTGTTTAACAAAAGCTTGTTTCCTCTAGCTATATACTTAATAAACTATAGATAATTACAAATGAATATATTTTTACAATAAACAAAATAACTAAAATAATTCTTAAAGGACCATCATAGCGCGCTGACCAATCATTCCAGTTCGTAACCATAGCTAAACCGAAAATCATAAATATTTAAATAATTATTACACCTTATATACTGACGTATTTCTAAGTAAATTAAGTGTTGGTATCTGAAGTACAGTAAATACATAACAAAGCGGATTAACGGAGGATTAATGTTAACAGGCTGTTAACGCTAATCCTCTTTCGTTAAGCTGTGAACAAAGAAGCATTCAAGTTATCAGTAACTCACTGGTGTCTGTTGATAACGTCACATTGCAGGTGATTAAAAAAAAGAATTTGAATAGGGATCAACTATAATAGACAGCAATAATATATTTAGAAGCTCATATATGTGTGTAAAGGTTTTGTACTCGTATGTTATCCTACAATGTACACAGTTTAAATAAGTATAAGTCTGGTGGTTTATGAAAATATATTTAATAGTATGAAATTGTTTTTTTTTTACCCCAGAAATGGTTGTAAACCGTTAATACGTATAAAAATGATTCAAGTGAAATAAGGTTTATTTAAAACAGAATATTTAGAAAAGCAAGTTTTAAACTTTATTTGCAGTATAGAAGTTATTCAAAATAATGTTTTAAAATGTAATTTCAAAATTACACGGGAGTTTAGTTTCTAAAAGAAGGTAAATTTTAAAATCTGCTTTCATTTTTTTAGAGAGATCTGAATTTAATGTACGACTCACGCATTCAGGTTAAACCGTTTTACACATCCAATTATTTACGTTAATTTATTTATATTAATGAAAACTGAAACATGTTAACATATATAATAGAAACACATATGTTTAATGTGTTAATTCAATATAATTTATGTTGGCGCAATGAGCTATCACCACCCTAATAAATTTATTATAGAGTTTCTCAACAACTAACCACATTCTAAAAAGCTGAAAATTATACAAATTGTTTTCGCTTAGCGTTTAGATTCTCCGTAAGAGATATTTCATTAAATATAAGTTGCAAGGCTTCAAAATGGTTTTTTTAATTGAAAAACAAAACAAAAATCATAATTCTTGGAATAAAAGAAGCGTTGAAAGTTATTACAAACAGTTTTCATGTCTTATATAGACTAACTAACAAAATAAATTATTACATTGAAAAACAGAAATTGGCGCTAAAAAGTTTATTTGTTTTTATGTTATGTAAAAATTAAACTGAGAGTGACTACGGTGAAGGGGACTTTCACTATTAGCTTATAGTTGTTTTACCCAATTGAAAGATAAATAGCGGTTGTATTTTAAAATATGTGAAATTTTGTAATTATTAGTTCTTTGTCGAATTAATCAGTGTCCATTTTATTGAACGGAATTGGGCTTGAACAAGAATTGCCTTGTTCTCTGAGTATAGATATAGTTTTTGAAGATGGAGGTTCTCCGAAACGCATCAACGAAAGTAGAATTGACAAAGCTAGGGAAGGCAGATCATTATACTGAACATAGTAATATTAAACTAAGTTATGTATTTTTTTCAAGTCCGTAGCTTAAACTACGTCAGAGGACTAGGGGATAAGCGTTAACGGTAAGGGTAAAGCAACAAAAGTCATACTAAGAACCTTGAGGTAGGCGGTTTAAGAATACTTATTGCACAGCAGCAGAATTACCAGTGTTTTAGCCAAATCGACCACCTAGCTGCTTATAAACTAAACACAATTAACGACCACAGTTTTATTTGTTACATATGTAAAGCTATCAGGTGTTCAGTCAATCCTCTAAAAACAAATAGCAATGATTGTAGAACGACTCACTTAATTATACAATTGTATTCATTACTTGAAAGTATCTTAATAATTTATGTTTCCGAATGTCGGATATTGTTTAGGATATTTTGCCTAACTAGTTCATTATATGATTACTAATTATTGTTGCAAACATTAGCTTAATGAAGTGGTCGGTGTCATTCCCATCTCCGGTCGTTTGTAATTAAATTATATTATTATCGAAATATAATCAAGCACACCGAAAACATTATATAATATGTGCAATTATAATTGAATCACAAAGAAACAATACCTATTTTAATTGTATTTTATTTTAACATTGCTATTGTTCTGATTGTTTTGTAATAATAAGTAAATAAATGTGTAAATGTAAGTTTAGGATTGATTTTTAACATAACTCTGTAGAGTTAAACGTGCATTCAAAAGTGTTTCTAGTACAATTTTATGTTCTTCAATCAATCTAAATGCAGTCTTATGGAAGCTATTAGTTGGCTGTTCCATGGAACTTTAAAAATGTTCGAATCTAGCTAATATTTTTCTCATGTATTATGTAAATGCCCCGACTTCATTAGTGTAACTGACACGATGTAGAAACTGTAAGCTTCATAACACATATCACTCATGCAGTATAATTAAGTAAATATTAACTGTCTTATTATTAAATCTACTGTTACTTACTTTGCATTTATCAACATCGATCTGCCTAAGTTGAGGATCAAATAATAGTTTGTGAGGTTCTACATTTATTGGAGATTGTCTTCTTCCTTTGTTACAAAGACTCCACTCGGGGTTGATTCTACCCCAGTACTGCGGGCCTGATATAAACAAAAACAAGAAAACTCTTACCTAACACTAACAGTAAAAAACATTTTTCTAAAGAATAAAGTTTTTGTAAATTGTTAAACTTAAAATTTAATAGAAAATGGGAACACATTATTTTCTATATTAAACAAATAAATAACATTAATAAATAGAGAAATATTCAATGGAAAATATTCTAAACATTATATATCTACTAATATTTCGATACGTTTAAATACCAACCTTTATATATAAGAAAATATAACAATTAATCTTGCCTACTATATTAAACGTTTTCATCCATAAAATTTTTGGAAATCTGATTTCGAGAAAGTAATCACTTTTAATTTCTGATGTATATCTACTTTTAATATTTGAAATTTACAAATAAGCATATACATTAACTATAACGACCAACAAGTTTTCGTATTTTCAGACCAAATTGAATATTGAATGCTGTTTTACCCCTTTATATATATATATATATATATATATATATATATATATATATATGTGTGTGTGTGTGTGTGTGTGTGTGTGTGTGTGTGTATACGAGGAGGTGAAAGCCTTGTAACTTCTAGAAAATTATCTCAAAAATTGAACCAGAACGAGCTTTACGGGATTTATTGCCTTGAATCTGGTGGCCTAAAAGCCTTGAATCTGGTGGCCTAAAAGCCTTGAATCTGGTGGCCTAAAAGCCTTGAATCTGGTGGCCTAAAAGCCTTGAATCTGTCAACAAGCTACAGATAGTTTAAATTTATGCAGAGGTCATCACTATTTTTTTTTTTTTTAATAAAATTGAAAGATATTATGATAAATAAGTATTTAATGGAACAGAAATAACTTAAAAGAAGTTTTCAATGCCTTTATATTTTATATATGTAATTTTAGGCAATTATTTTGACATTTTTCTGTATTAAACCATAAATAAAACGTTTGTTTCCTTTGTTTATGTAATATTACAAACAATTATTTTCAGTATTTTTGTTACACATTTATGTCTTCAAATTTCATTTGAACTTAAAAATGAACCTTACTTATCGTATTTTGAAAACTGATTGTAATTTAAATTTTGAAAATAAATTGAAAATACCCACTTATACATACTTTCACGCTGATTAGGACGGTTTCTAAAATCAAATTGATTGATTCAAATCAAATCAAAAATGATTTCTAGAAAATGATTTCTAAAATTAAATTTATTATTTTTAAATGTTATTTTAATAAATTTAATAATAATGTGTTTTTTTATTTTATCTGTATAAGTTTAGTTATATTTAATTACGAATAAACTTTTCCATAAAATATTCCATTCATTAGAAATGAGGAAGCAATAAAAACGGCTTCATTAAAAGACAGTTTTCTCGAGAGTTATTTTCATTTTATAGTATGAAATTAGAGTGTTCAATTTTCTCTGAGCTTCGCCTTATCCTTTGTAAAAATATAAGCCATTTATCCGTCCTTCCTTTGCCTCCACAGGATGAAGAAAACCACCCTGAGTAATGAAAATTACTATCTTCATTAGCGTTCATTTTTTAGGAAATCTAAAATTTATTTGGTTAATTATGTCGTAAAATGTGGTGATCTTAAGAAAACATAAATAAATTTGATTGGGAAACCATTGTAATGCACCTTCAAACTTAAAAAGAAACAATCATTACTCAAGTCTTGAAACAATTCGAAATAAAAAAAAAGATTAGTTTGAGTATTTCTGGCGGGAATGTTAATAATTTGTTTTTACGTTCAGTTTCTTTTCCCAGCTTTGCCAAATTTTTATTGGTTGAAGCTTTTCTGATTATCTCTCTGAGGCGCACTGAGTAGGCCTACAGCACAACGTTCAGTTTTAATAATGGAGCTAATATAAAACAAAGCTAAGAAAGGCAGACAACGCACTCAAAAAAAAAAAAATGTTTTCAAAATGTTATCGTGACTTGAGTACAAATATGTACAAATTTGTAAAAGCAGGAGCAAAATTTGATAGACTCATTATGAGAAAAGTTTTTAATTAAAAAATGGTCCCGAGATAGGAAGAAATCTGGCCATTATGGCAATTACATAAAAATCTATAAATTAGTTCAGACTTCAGCGATATGTTCAAAATCACAGATATATAGTAAAACCCATTTTTTTAAACCGATTGTTTCATTGTAGTTGCTAGATCGATTTTTCCAACTCTCGATATCACTAACTGTTTCTATATCGAGAGAAAATAAAACTATTAAGTTTTGTAGCTCGTAGGCCTAAATATACTGCACCCGTTGGTCTCGTACGTTAGTACGAATTTCTTACACAAAGACTCTACATTTCAGTTTTTACTCTTTTTAAACTTCTTATTGCTGAAAAACCTACGTAACATGTTCTTTTTTTACTTTGCTTGATTTTAGGTGAATTTCAATTGGAAAACAAGTTATTATTGAGTTTGTTAAGTAGCAAAATTATTCAAAATGTTATAAAATAATTTTCAAATCCATACTTTTTTTGACTTATATATTTTTAATAATCTGATTACATCCAGTAATAAGGCATAAAAACTGTGTAACTTAAAATTTTAAATTCTTAAATTCTGTTGAGATTAGGAAATTTAATGTAAGGGCGGTCAAGGTTCAAGGTTCCTTTTCGATTATTCATTGTAATTGTAGTGTGATAGTGAAATCAGAGTTTCAAGAAAAAAGGAAAAGATAGAAAACATAATTTTGAAAGTACGACGGCGAGACAGCTGATTGGTGAGAATACTACGTTTAGATCTCCGGGGTTGTAGTATCACTAAATATTAGGATATGTAACACTTACCTGAAATCCCATCGTACGTCCACCATTCCTCCCAACTGGCGTGGATTTCTGAAACAAAGACATGCCAAATAAATATTACAAGTAACTCAGTCTGTCTGTCTAGTTGACTGATGGCAGCAAATTGTCAACAATATTCTGTTGATTGTACCAAAACGTGCACAATAACAATGGCTGTGTCAAAGCTGTTAACAAATACAAAATTTGAATGAAATCAAAATAAGTTAGCAATTTCAATTTTCAAATGATATTTAAAATACGAAAAATTCCCTGACCGCTTTGAAAGTTATTTTCATACTGTTAATGGAACTTGAAAATTGTGACTGTAAAGTTGATTACGATGATAAGTTTAGATTTTCAAAGAAAGCTAAAAAAAGAGCTAGCCTATACATTCTTAAATACTTGTAATTTAGGAAAGGATGGACGAACAACGTATTCAGGATATTACCAAAATGCCAAGTTTCTGTCAAATTGGATCGCAGTTTTGAGCCATAAAGCTTTTACCCCATATTATGAGTATGTATAAATTGAAAGGTTTATGTTTGGTGTGTTCTGTATAATTTATGGTTTATGTATAATTTATACATAACATATATATAAATTTTTCGCCCACTAAAATTTAATTAGAGGGCAAACAAATAATTCAAGGTCACCGGATTAAGTCTTACCCTAATTGATTTTAATTCGATATTTCATTTTCCACTTTACATTCATAAAGAACAAACCCGCAAAAAGAATAAATTATAAATGCTTATGTATAATCGAGTTTCAATTAAAAATAGATAAACTTTTCGCTTATTTTTTCAACCCGACCAATCGTTTTGTAAAGGCGAAAGAGTTTGTCTCCTAAAAGTTGAGTTGAAAGATAAAAAAAGGAAACAAAGAGAGAGGGTGCAAACAAAGCGACGTCAGTCTGTCGACGCCGTGTAAAGACGGTAATATCAATCCGCCCCTCTCAGAAGAGTCGGAGACAGAGGGGCAGAAGACTCAGTGGCGCCGGTAGTTGGATTTATTGCAACTGTAACATTCATCATACAACTCAACCACACCCTATCTCTATCCCACTTCCACAAACAAACGTCCATTTGCTCAATAGCAAACTTAGTCGTGATGGCTATAAAAGTCCCCACTTGCACCGCAGATCTTTAGTATTGATCCGTGTGAGCATTTTGTAGCCAGTTGCCTTTCGAAATGAGCTATTATATATATATATATATATATATATATATATATATATATATATATATATATATATATATATATATATAACAGCAGACCTCAGACCTCCTAGTACATTAGTAATTAATTGGCCAGCATAGAGCGTCCATTCGTACTGTCCTGCATAGGGTTTTCCTGGAATACTCGGGATTGTCACCCTCGATCGGGTAAAATAACCGGGAGGGTACTGTCCTGTCTTATTGTTAAATCAGAGGCAGCCATCTTAAAATGGAAATTAATAGGAAAAACCTGACATATATTGGGATTTGTACAAGGTACGTCGTACCAAATTTCAAAACAATCGGTCAAACAAGCAAACAAACAAACACAAACCACACGTCGAACGGTCGAGTTGAAAACGAGTTCTTGCTTTGCTCAATCAGAACTTTTACGACCTTTCGAAAAATGGCACCCGATATGGGTCTTAACAGATTTGTTCAAATTCAGTTTTCCAATAAAAAAGTTCTAAAAATATATATTACGTTTTATTTTTTTAATGTTTTGTTATCAATTAATAATTTTAAGACATAAAATGGTAAGATAAAAATGTTTGGTATAGCCACTGCAAGACGAATAGCTACATAAAGTGACAGTTAACCTAAGCTGTCCAACACTGACCGATGTAAACTTTATTACTTAGACATGATGCTCTACACTCAAGTCAAGTACACACATTCAATAAACGAGTTGAATGTACTAGATTATATTTTACAGTGAACCACTTGTATTGTTGCATCACCAATATTGAGAGAGTTTGTCAGGCATGAGGATAATGTCAACAAAGACTTAAAATATGAGCTGCACTAATTAATTAATTAAAACCAACTAAATATTAGTGAGACCAAAGTTCTAAACATTGTGGTACACAAAAGGAATTTCTTTTAATTAGTAAGTAATTGTAACTAGAACAAAGTACAGCAGAAGTACTACACATTGTGTTACACAATTGCAATTTGTTTTTAGTAGTAAGTAATTGTAACTAGAATAAAGTACTGCAGAAGTACTACACATTGTGTTACATAATTGCAATTTGTTTTTAGTAGTAAGTAATTGTAACTAGAACAAAGTACAGCAGAAGTACTACACATTGTGTTACACAATTGCAATTTGTTTTTAGTAGTAAGTAATTGTAACTAGAACAAAGTACTGCAGAAGTACTACACATTGTGTTACACAATTGCAATTTGTTTTTAGTAGTATGTAATTGTAACTAGAACAAAGTACTGCAGAAGTACTACACATTGTGTTACACAATTGCAATTTGTTTTTAGTAGTAAGTAATTGTAACTAGAACAAAGTACTGCAGAAGTACTACACATTGTGTTACACAATTGCAATTTGTTTTTAGTAGTATGTAATTGTAACTAGAACAAAGTACTGCAGAAGTACTACACATTGTGTTACACAATTGCAATTTGTTTTTAGTAGTATGTAATTGTAACTAGAACAAAGTACAGCAGAAGTACTACACAGTGTGTTACACAATTGCAATTTGTTTTTGTTACACAATTGCAATTTGTTTTTAGTAGTAAGTAATTGTAACTAGAACAAAATACTGCAGAAGTACTACACATTGTGTTACACAATTGCAATTTGTTTTTAGTAGTAAGTAATTGTAACTAGAACAAAGTACTGCAGAAGTACTACACATTGTGTTACACAATTGCAATTTGTTTTTAGTAGTATGTAATTGTAACTAGAACAAAGTACTGCAGAAGTACTACACATTGTGTTACACAATTGCAATTTGTTTTTAGTAGTATGTAATTGTAACTAGAACAAAGTACTGCAGAAGTACTACACATTGTGTTACACAATTGCAATTTGTTTTTAGTAGTATGTAATTGTAATTAGAACAAAGTACAGCAGAAGTACTACACATTGTGTTACACAATTGCAATTTGTTTTTAGTAGTAAGTAATTGTAACTAGAACAAAGTACTGCAGAAGTACTACACATTGTGTTACACAATTGCAATTTGTTTTTAGTAGTAAGTAATTGTAACTAGAACAAAGTACTGCAGAAGTACTACACATTGTGTTACACAATTGCAATTTGTTTTTAGTAGTAAGTAATTGTAACTAGAACAAAGTACAGCAGAAGTACTACACATTGTGTTACACAATTGCAATTTGTTTTTAGTAGTAAGTAATTGTAACTAGAACAAAGTACTGCAGAAGTACTACACATTGTGTTACACAATTGCAATTTGTTTTTAGTAGTAAGTAATTGTAACTAGAACAAAGTACTGCAGAAGTACTACACATTGTGTTACACAATTGCAATTTGTTTTTAGTAGTAAGTAATTGTAACTAGAACAAAGTACAGCAGAAGTACTACACATTGTTTTACACAATTGCAATTTGTTTTTAGTAGTAAGTAATTGTAACTAGGACAAAATACTGCAGAAGTACTACACATTGTGTTACACAATTGCAATTTGTTTTTAGTAGTAAGTAATTGTAACTAGAACAAAGTACTGCAGAAGTACTACACATTGTTTTACACAATTGCAATTTGTTTTTAGTAGTAAGTAATTGTAACTAGAACATAATACTGCAGAAGTACTACACATTGTGGTATACAAAAGCAAATTATTTTAATTAGTAACTAATATTAAGTAGAACAAAGTACTGCTGAAGTACATTGCCAAGAGTTTCTAGTTCGTAAATTGAATCTGTTTCGTAAAGTATGAATTACATTTAAACTGTACATGAAGCAAAGGTATTTAAACGGAAATGTTTTTTTTTTTATTTGGAATCATACAAATTATAGAAAAATTTTATGGTAGTGAATTATTTTAATAGGTTATAATAAATTTATCCTTTTCAGGTCTTTCGAGCTCAAAATTTTATTTATGGCATATTCATTTTTTCTTTATTCATTTATTTATGGTGTGTGTGTGTTTGCTTCTATATTAATCTATGTGTGTGTTTCATATACATGACCAAAATAGTTTACCAATTTTGATGACATTTAGGCACTGAATTGAACTTTTTTTATTTGTGCAATAGAACAAATAGAAAGTATTTGAGCCATAACTTTTGTAATTTTTTTAAAATATAAATTTATCAAAAACGGCGAAGTAGATTTTGATCAGCTTAACAGATTTTTTTTCAAATTTTTCTGAAATATATCCAATAAATAACCAAACAAAATATCTTTTTAAACTAATTTATTTAATTAATCGAAAAAATCGTAACGATTTAAAATTAATTCAAAAAACGAAAAATAATAAAAATTAAAAATCGTAAGAATTTATGTTATGTAAAATTTATTAGATTCTATCAAAAATTGGTCATAATTGAAGATTCGTTAACCTGTAACTATGCTCGCTCAATATAGAGCATATTACGTATCTATACAAAACCAAATAACAGTAGCAACAATGACTGAATTGTTGAAAGAAACAAATTTGTTAAATGTTTTTATATCGTCACATTTTCTAACCTTTAGCACTTTACATACTTTTACGCGAAGAAAACATCAATTTAGCAAAGTGCTTTTTACAGAGTATCGACAGCTGGCTTTTACCATTAATGTTTCTTATCTGTCTTGGGCTGCTAAAGCACTTGGCGCAATAATCTGATAGAGCGGCGCCCTCAAACACGAAACGCGACTTCCGGAACAGTGTTGCCCTTGCCCGGCTGACAGTTCCATTTTGTAAATTAATATTTCTGTTACGTATCGGAGGAATGTATCATTTCCTGTTATGTAAGTGACACGGAAATTAAACTATCAACGGTAACAATGTGAAACATATTTTAATTAATTGATACTACGCAAAACATTTCAGTTAAGAAAGTTTCTATGAATAAATTAACAAACTTTCTTGTATTTAAATATTTCTGACGAAGAAGTTTTATCAGTGTTTATACTAGATTTACTCTCAAAATATGTTGAAATACCTGCGCTGGCATCTTCATATCAACTGACCTTCTTATTAGATTGAAATATGAGACAAAATTATATAAATTGATTTTGATAAATAATACAGATTTTTCAATTTTTTTATGTAAGCCCTAAACTAGAATGTTTGTTTCTAACCAATCATACTTATTTTGTTACAAAGGACTGAACTTGGCCAAACATTAGAGCTGATATTTTTGAAAAAATATTTGACAATTTTTCAACCATAAGTGACACATTTTCTTATAAAGCACATTTGTCTACAAGCATAGCCAAAAAATCTTTCATAAGCATTAAATGGAATAGGCCTATGTCAACTTGGTCAGCCTCATTCAAAGTGCACAGGTACACACAAACGAACACATCTCTAACCACAAAGTCATAAATATTTGTTCATAAATCAGATGATTACAAAAAAATGTGTATATCTATCCCTATAGGCTATACACTTTTATAAACTAATGTATTTTGAAAAATTAAAATTAAAAAATATACAGAAAATATTACAAAGTTTATTAAAACCAGCATATTTTTAACAAATTTAAACATTCATAAAGAATTTAAATGAAAAACTTACAACAATTTTCAGGAAGACAATTGTTTTATTAAACTAAATTGGCTTTTGGGTGAATTCAGCGCCATTTTCAGCTGAAAATAGCTTTTTTAAACAATATAATTAGCTTATTTAAATACTGGAGATATTTCATTACTATAACATAGCCACCGGATCACACATTTAAGTAATTAGGATTATGACCTATTCTTCCCGTCAGTGGTAAAGGCTAACGTGGTAGGTTTCGAAACTCTATTGTTCCATCTTCAGGCCGTGATACAAAATGTTAAATCCCTCTGTCGAGGTAGTCACAAAGTCAAACAAAACATTAAGAACATAGACACAGACACTGAACACAATTACAAGATTAAAATACGTACGATGAAATTTGGTTTGGCCAAACGAAACATGCGACTCGTATGTCATTACATTCCGGACTGCTTGACTAAAAAAATGTATTTTAATAAACATAAAAAACGTATAATTTAAACACACACACAAACACGCACGCGCACACACACAAACAAACACACACACACGCACACGCACACGCACGCACACACACACACACACACACACACACACACACACACACACACACACACACACACACACACACACACATATATATATATATATATATATATATATATATATATATATATATATATATATATATAGTATGTTCTATCGATTTGTTTAAGGTAATGATTCAGAGAACACTCAAACCAACATCAGAAAGTTTGATATGTTATTTATGACCTTGTGGTTCGCTTCTTAAAACATGTATGTTTTAAAGGTACAGGAGCAACAAATATAAAGCAAAAATATGTAAAAAGCTGACAACATTTCCACAAACAATACCTTAAAATGCGTTATAAAGCATAATTGTATCTTATCAAACAAGTAGCGGTTTAATCTTTATAAATAATTAACATTAGTCTTCTATGGAATAGATTCAGTACGACCGCAATGTGTCAGGGCCGCAATTAATCTTTATTTACGAATTATCTTGTGTGGGTAAAAAGTGCTTGGTTGCGTAGCAAACACCTTGCCTCTGTTCAGAATATACGCGTATAAATACAGTAAGACTAGGTAGGTAGGCACGGTAAGCATTTATAAATCACACCCTTCACTTTACAGCTGCTGTACTTTACGAGGGTTCAACAAACACAACCTTCCTGAACGCTGGGCTACTCGCGTAATAAAAAACACAGCACGTAGTTTGGTTATGGCCGGGGAAAAGTGACAAGCGTTCATTCGCCCAGCAAGGTTATAGCACTTATAACATTATATTGATAGAAATAAAAACAAAAAATTACTTTATTGAGTTGTATTTAATCATTATTTATTAAATTCTGACAAATGTTATTTTTACTTCCACACTATTCGAAATGCAAAGAAAGTATGATATTAGTAAAAAAATGTTTGCGTATCTGATTTCAGATTCAAAAGAAGCGGGATTTACTTGAATATCTGTCCACCTGTATTTATGCATGCATCGCTGAAGATTAAACCTAGAGGTGGGCCGTTCACGAACGAACTGGTCAAAATGAACTTTTAACTGAACTATTCCGCAAACGAGTTCGTGTAGTTCGTTCTCGCAATCAGCGCTCCTAACGGCTTTTTTTGAAACCACAGAACACCAAATGCAACAATTTGCAGAATAATCAAAGCAACTATTTCGTTACGGAAGTAATAATTCCGATTCGGCATACATGGCGCCAGGTCATGTTTACAGCTTATTCTACAAGTGTTTAGTTCGATTAATTCAGTAGTTCATTTTGTTCACTAGTTCAACCCTACGAATACAACGACTTACAACAATAATATTTGTCTCGATGTTGGATATTTAATCTTCTTTAGTCGTTGACTGTAAAATGTAAATTTTGATGTTTACTTATTTCCATATTTACTAACAAATGCATATATGAATGGAGCAAGTATTCCCTAAGTTAGGTCAATCCTCAAAATAAGATATGGTGATTTTTATTAAGTCAATATTTGTAAATACATTTGTAAAAAGTTTTACTAAAGCACAAAGTGTAATAATGATCAATTTGACTAATACTTTCTAGTACCAAAGTGTATAAAAATACATGTTATATCCTTTTTAATGCAGTAAACATTAAATAAAAATTCCAATCGTTGCTACTTTAATGCAAAACGGATTGACGAAATTATTTAATTGGGAAATTTCAGTTTGTTGACAACGTTTCTTGCTTTATTAATAATAATTAAGATTGCATCTAGTTCAGTAGTTCTTCTTTAAAGTAGTGGGACTATTCCGAGTGTCCCGGAATAGTCCTGTGCAGCTCGTCACGGTAGGTCTAATCTTTTACCCAAATATACTTTGCTTTGATTATCTCACGAACATACTAACCATTGTTTAAGTTACTTGATCATAGATGATGTAAGCCTAGAAGGTGGGTGGCCTAGTTGGTAGCGTACTAGGCTTTCATCCCGATGACTCGGGTTCGGTTCCCGGTCAGGGCTTGGCATTTCATACGCTATAAATCATCTCATCGTCTGCATTAGCCCAAGTGTGCACAATAGTCGAACGTTAAGCACACAAAAAAATTTAAAACGGTTTTATAGTTTTACGAACAAAAATTAAAATAATTACATGTTTAAATAAAATGATAACGGAATACAAATAATGGTAATAAAATTTACGTCATTTATTTAATACAGGGCCGAATCAGTTACTAAGGATTTAAATAGAAACATTTTAGTAAACGACCTTTACAAATGATAGGATATATCCTATCGAGCAAGTAAAAGAAATATTTGTGGAGATGTTTAGAGCGCCTCGTAAAGCACAGGTTCCCAACGCGAGGCCCCCGGGGCAGTAAATTGAAGAGAGTTTGCCGAGTGATTTATAAACCCTCCTTAAGTGGGGACATTTTATATTTATATATTCCAAACACGCGCTTAAATAAATTCCTGAAAAAACTTCCGTCTTACTAAAAGTTCTAACCTAACATTTGCTGAAATATAGTTGCACGCTGGTGTTTTATCGTCGCTCATATTTAAATTTTATTTGCGAATTTTTATTTTATTAATTTTAAAAATTATTAAATTATAAACATAATGAAAGAAGTAACTAATATGTTATCACATTTCAAATCAGTAAATACACAATAGACCTTTTGTTCAACCGTGTTATAATTTGCAAATGGTAGATTAAAATGAAAACTGTTGAACACTTTGACCGTCACCGGATGGACTAAAAAAACCGAAGAGGTGACAGAGTATGTTAGTCGGTCTGAAGAGCGGTACTGGCAGATAAAGTCAGTTTTCGAAATATAAATTATTTTATCAGTTGTTTGCTTTTAAATTTTAAATTGTTACACTTTTTCATATGAAATGTACTTTTCTATCCTTTTATTACAATATACATACATTTTATTGTCATTTTATGCACTTATAGATGTACAAGGAAATTAATACTTATAGCCTAATACATAAGTGCCTAATTAAGCCTAATAGCCTGATAAAGCCTGGTTTGCTTTATCTTGACAGCACTTAACAACAAGTTTACTTTATTTCGTCATCATCATCATCACCATCATGTTTACAATTTTTAATTACTGGATATAAATGAGATATAGTAAACGCATAGATCGAGCATTACTTTAGGACAATGTTATGTCCAGTGTTTACTTTTGCTAAAATATCAGCAAATAAATTAATACAAGGGACGTTATTCAAGCCGATTGTGTTTTAATTAGACAGTAAACGCATAGATCGAGCATTACTTTAGGACAATGGTATGTCCAGTGTTTACTTTTGCTAAAATATCAGCAAATAAATTAATACAAGGGACGTTATTCAAGCCGATTGTGTTTTAATTAGACAGTAAACGCATAGATCGAGCATTACTTTAGGACAATGTTATGTCCAGTGTTTACTTTTGCTAAAATATCAGCAAATAAATTAATACAAGGGACGTTATTCAAGCCGATTGTGTTTTAATTAGACAGTAAACGCATAGATCGAGCATTACTTTAGGACAATGTTATGTCCAGTGTTTACTTTTGCTAAAATATCAGGAAATAAATTAATACAAGGGACGTTATTCAAGCCGATTGTGTTTTAATTAGACAGTAAACGCATAGATCGAGCATTACTTTAGGACAATGTTATGTCCAGTGTTTACTTTTGCTAAAATATCAGGAAATAAATTAATACAAGGGACGTTATTCAGCAAACGCCGATTGTGTGTTTTTTTGCTAATTAGACAGTAAACGCATAGATCGAGCATTACTTTAGGACAATGTTATGTCCAGTGTTTACTTTTGCTAAAATATCAGGAAATAAATTAATACAAGGGACGTTATTCAAGCCGATTGTGTTTTAATTAGACAGTAAACGCATAGATCGAGCATTACTTTAGGACAATGGTATGTCCAGTGTTTACTTTTGCTAAAATATCAGCAAATAAATTAATACAAGGGACGTTATTCAAGCCGATTGTGTTTTAATTAGACAGTAAACGCATAGATCGAGCATTACTTTAGGACAATGTTATGTCCAGTGTTTACTTTTGCTAAAATATCAGGAAATAAATTAATACAAGGGACGTTATTCAAGCCGATTGTGTTTTAATTAGACAGTAAACGCATAGATCGAGCATTACTTTAGGACAATGTTATGTCCAGTGTTTACTTTTGCTAAAAATATCAGCAAATAAATTAATACAAGGGACGTTATTCAAGCCGATTGTGTTTTAATTAGACAGTAAACGCATAGATCGAGCATTACTTTAGGACAATGGTATGTCCAGTGTTTACTTTTGCTAAAATATCAGCAAATAAATTAATACAAGGGACGTTATTCAAGCCGATTGTGTTTTAATTAGACAGTAAACGCATAGATCGAGCATTACTTTAGGACAATGTTATGTCCAGTGTTTACTTTTGCTAAAATATCAGCAAATAAATTAATACAAGGGACGTTATTCAAGCCGATTGTGTTTTAATTAGACAGTAAACGCATAGATCGAGCATTACTTTAGGACAATGTTATGTCCAGTGTTTACTTTTGCTAAAATATCAGCAAATAAATTAATACAAGGGACGTTATTCAAGCCGATTGTGTTTTAATTAGACAGTAAACGCATAGATCGAGCATTACTTTAGGACAATGTTATGTCCAGTGTTTACTTTTGCTAAAATATCAGCAAATAAATTAATACAAGGGACGTTATTCAAGCCGATTGTGTTTTAATTAGACAGTCAACGTTACAGTACATAAATTATGTTAATTAAAAAAAATATATATCCTTTCAAATAGTGTTTTTTAAAGATTCAGTTTGTGCAGTTGTTTGTAAGACAAATTTATATATCTGTCAAATGTTACCATTTATTATTGAAATTCTTCAGGATTTATTCTTAAATAATTGCTAAAACAATAATATATAAAGGATAGATGCAAATTACGTGAGATTTAAATTTACAAAACTGTTTATGATTAAACAAAATAAAAATGTATAATTTCAGTTTTAAAAAAACATAAGAAACAAAATAAAGCACAATTTTGTAAGCTTAAATTATAGTCCATATATTTTTGAAGGAACGTAATTAAAATCATTATTCTGTCTTTCATACCAGCAAATTTATGATTACTTAAGTGAACTTGTGTCAAAACAGCCATATTATATAGGCCGTGCACGAGCTTACATCTCGCGGATGTTATTACCTTGCTTTTCACTCAGGGCATCGCGGTGAAAGGGTTACATTTCTGGTTGGAACGCTAAATATATTTGTAATAAATTTACTTCTCATAGGCTATATCTTCCTTAACGCGCTGTGTGGCTATATCTTCCTTAACGCGCTGTGTGGCTATATCTTCCTTAACGCGCTGTGAGGCTATATCTTCCTTAACGCGCTGTGTGGCTATATCTTCCTTAACGCGCTGTGTGGCTATATCTTCCTTAACGCGCTGTGTGGCTATATCTTCCTTAACGCGCTGTGTGGCTATATCTTCCTTAACGCGTTGTGTGGCTATATCTTCCTTAACGCGCTGTGTGGCTATATCTTCTTTAACGCGCTGTGTGGCTATATCTTCCTTAACGCGCTGTGTGGCTATATCTTCCTTAACGCGCTGTGAATCGTTTTTTTAAACAAAGGCAAACATAAATTTATTGATTTTTTTAATTCTTAAGAATATGTTCAGTAGAGCTATGAACATAATCATTTAAAATTGTATCTAAAAAGTGCCATTAAAAACAATAAACTCGTAAGGTTAGGTTAAGAGGTTCGCCAGCCAATGTGAATATAAAAGTGCAATTGAGCTAACTTAATAACGCACAAACAATTCTTAAAGAATTTTTAGTTACAGTAAATAAAAACTTTTGTCCCATTGTGTTGCAGTCAAGCTTGGTTCGGTCAATCAGTCAAATAAAGTACTTCGTTTAGCAAATTGTTTATTTAAACCTTTTTTTCTGTTACATTTTTTCCAGTAAGACCAAAGATAATAGTAATTTCGGACTAAACATTCCAGGTATAAAAATGACTTTAAAATATTTGCCGCACGCGACTATTTCACTTTAAAGGAATAAGGAAGAAGTGTTCAGCCTTGCGCGATGCTCACTGACGCAAAGATATCTCTACGTCTGTGGCCACTTATTGACAGAGATGTTCACGTTTTACTCCGTCTTCAGGTAACTATGTAAACTCTGTGCGGACATATTACTTTAAACACCGTGTGGACACCACCAGTGCAGAGTCCAGAGCGATTATGGCCATTATGGTGCACGTCTGTGGCCACTTATTGACAGAGATGTTCACGTTTTACTCCGTCTTCAGGTAACTATGTAAACTCTGTGCGGACATATTACTTTAAACACCGTGTGGACACCACCAGTGCAGAGTCCAGAGCGATTATGGCCATTATGGTGCACGTCTGTGGCCACTTATTGACAGAGATGTTCACGTTTTACTCCGTCTTCAGGTAACTATGTAAACTCTGTGCGGACATATTACTTTAAACACCGTGTGGACACCACCAGTGCAGAGTCCAGAGCGATTATGGCCATTATGGTGCACGTCTGTGGCCACTTATTGACAGAGATGTTCACGTTTTACTCCGTCTTCAGGTAACTATGTAAACTCTGTGCGGACATATTACTTTAAACACCGTGTGGACACCACCAGTGCAGAGTCCAGAGCGATTATGGCCATTATGGTGCACGTCTGTGGCCACTTATTGACAGAGATGTTCACGTTTTACTCCGTCTTCAGGTAACTATGTAAACTCTGTGCGGACATATTACTTTAAACACCGTGTGGACACCACCAGTGCAGAGTCCAGAGCGATTATGGCCATTATGGTGCACGTCTGTGGCCACTTATTGACAGAGATGTTCACGTTTTACTCCGTCTTCAGGTAACTATGTAAACTCTGTGCGGACATATTACTTTAAACACCGTGTGGACACCACCAGTGCAGAGTCCAGAGCGATTATGGCCATTATGGTGCACGTCTGTGGCCACTTATTGACAGAGATGTTCACGTTTTACTCCGTCTTCAGGTAACTATGTAAGCTCTGTGCGGACATATTACTTTAAACACCGTGTGGACACCACCAGTGCAGAGTCCAGAGCGATTATGGCCATTATGGTGCACGTCTGTGGCCACTTATTGACAGAGATGTTCACGTTTTACTCCGTCTTCAGGTAACTATGTAAACTCTGTGCGGACATATTACTTTAAACACCGTGTGGACACCACCAGTGCAGAGTCCAGAGCGATTATGGCCATTATGGTGCACGTCTGTGGCCACTTATTGACAGAGATGTTCACGTTTTACTCCGTCTTCAGGTAACTATGTAAGCTCTGTGCGGACATGTTACTTTAAACACCGTGTGGACACCACCAGTGCAGAGTCCAGAACGATTATGGCCATTATGGTGCACGTCTGTGGCCACTTATTGACAGAGATGTTCACGTTTTACTCCGTCTTCAGGTAACTATGTAAGCTCTGTGCGGACATGTTACTTTAAACACCGTGTGGACACCACCAGTGCAGAGTCCAGAGCGATTATGGCCATTATGGTGCACGTCTGTGGCCACTTATTGACAGAGATGTTCACGTTTTACTCCGTCTTCAGGTAACTATGTAAACTCTGTGCGGACATATTACTTTAAACACCGTGTGGACACCACCAGTGCAGAGTCCAGAGCGATTATGGCCATTATGGTGCACGTCTGTGGCCACTTATTGACAGAGATGTTCACGTTTTACTCCGTCTTCAGGTAACTATGTAAGCTCTGTGCGGACATATTACTTTAAACACCGTGTGGACACCACCAGTGCAGAGTCCAGTGCGATTATGGCCATTATGGTGCACGTCTGTAGCCACTTATCGACAGAGATGTTCACGTTTTACTCCGTCTTCAGGTAACTATGTAAACTCTGTGCGGACATATTACTTTAAACACCGTGTGGACACCACCAGTGCAGAGTCCAGAGCGATTATGGCCATTATGGTGCACGTCTGTGGCCACTTATTGACAGAGATGTTCACGTTTTACTCCGTCTTCAGGTAACTATGTAAGCTCTATGCGGACATATTACTTTAAACACCGTGTGGACACCACCAGTGCAGAGTCCAGAGCGATTATGGCCATTATGGTGCACGTCTGTGGCCACTTATTGACAGAGATGTTCACGTTTTACTCCGTCTTCAGGTAACTATGTAAACTCTGTGCGGACATATTACTTTAAACACCGTGTGGACACCACCAGTGCAGAGTCCAGAGCGATTATGGCCATTATGGTGCACGTCTGTGGCCACTTATTGACAGAGATGTTCACGTTTTACTCCGTCTTCAGGTAACTATGTAAACTCTGTGCGGACATATTACTTTAAACACCGTGTGGACACCACCAGTGCAGAGTCCAGAGCGATTATGGCCATTATGGTGCACGTCTGTAGCCACTTATCGACAGAGATGTTCACGTTTTACTCCGTCTTCAGGTAACTATGTAAGCTCTGTGCGGACATATTACTTTAAACACCATGTGGACACCACCAGTACAGAGTCCAGACTTACTGGATAGACATCGTACGGCGTTTTTGAGCTATAAAGATACGTAGCTAGCACGTCAACCGACTTATTTCTCGGTGTATCTGTCAGATTACTTACCTTCTGTAACTTGTCGTACACCTGTATAATGGTGCATCCAAACTGTACTTCAAGACGTACAGGGTGTCTGAATATTCTATGCTGCAATGTGTAAATACTTTTTTAATACAAATAGTTTTTATTTTATATTAAAACTGCGAATAAAAGTAGCAATGAAATAAACGAGTAACAGATGTTAACAGTGTATTTCATGAATTAAATATAAATAGTTTTCATTAGTAAATTAAATTTTAAAAGAAAACGCTGTTTCAAAGGTTGCGTTTCTTTTTGAACATCTTGTAATAAATTTAAGTATTCAATTAAAAATAAGCCGTTTACGAATATTAAATTTAATTTAATTGGATAAATATATGTTTTAATTATTAAGGGTTTTAATTAATGATGAGTTAAGATCTAACTTGCAATAAAGTTTTATTTGCGGATACGTTAAAAAACACGAGAAGTTTTTAACTGTATTTAATTTTTTAAGACCGGTAATTATTTTAATTAGTGAAAAGCTAAAGACTTTAACGCCTCAAGGCCGGCACGTAACGCTAGTGTTTTCAGCAAGTTGGGGATCGCGTGGTGCACGCAGCGCCATTATGCCTAGTTACGTGCGACGACCTTTTCGGCCGATTATTAAAATTTACGTTGTACTAGTTAAACCAAGTACGCAAATTCATTTATTTAATTATAGTATTTTTAAATCAAATTATCTCGCACGTAGCTGTCTGGCTGACGTGATGGAAGCAAATATCCAAAGTAACAATATCACAAATATCTTACAATGTCTTTAAGCTATAATGTCACCTTCAAAATCAGCGTTAAAATCTTCGTAAACTATTATTTATACTACATTGTACTGAAATTAATTAGCCCATCTGAAGATTATTTTCAATGGAATTTCGACCCTTACAAAGATTTAGTTTTGCAGATTTTAAAACTAATTACGATAATGGAATCAGATTTAAAAAACTAAAAAAATAAACAATTTATGCTTTTTTATAGTGTTTAATGGTGTTAAGCGTTTGAAGCTATTAACGAATGCCTAGTTAATGGATTTATCAAAGCTATGAACTTAATTGATTTTCGTGCCGAACTTCAATAAAATCAATTACATACGCGCGCGCGTATAAATAAAACATACTCGCTGTTTACTACTGTGTAATATCGTGTTTCGCTGCGGAATGAAAATTAATACAAAATAATGACTGGTCCGACCAGAGCGGGTAGAAATACACCATGCACGTTAAGTGCTTGCTATTTTGTGTCGAATAGGCAAGTGAAAGTTTCAGGTTGTCTAAAACATACTAACAATTGTATTTATGAATAAACGTTTCATTGAAATCTGTCAAGTGGTTTTATAGTTGACAATGGACAAAATTGTAATTTTAACGTAACAAACAGACATTCAGTTAAACAGAAATTTGTTTGTCCATTCTAGCTTTTCCAATGCATATAATGCAAACAGAAAAACTAATCTAAGAATATACGAACAATTTCTTTGGCTTCTAAAGCTCGTGAGTGTAGTTTTAAAGTAGTTGAAGCAATTTTGGGTGACCGCCATTTTGTTTTTGTATGTAGGTGTAGCCTATGATAGTTTAAAATAGCCTAAAACCTAATAATAATTATTGTATTTAACAAATATAAAGCTTTTCATTGAAATCTATCGATCAGTCAGATCGGAGGAATTAGTCATAAATAAAGGTAACAAACACCCAACGAAAAGAGAATTTCTTTCGGATGTTTTAGAAAAGATTTCTTTGTATTCACTTGTTATCAAAGAGAGTCGTCCACACCAAATTTTAACACTAGCGATTAAAAATTAAAATTTACCCTATTCGCTACAGTGTTACAACTTAAACTGCAGAGTAATGTTTACATTTTCCTGTATAGCCTATATGGTGTTTTATCCCTTGGAGGTAGAATCTGGAAAGCCTCAAAAAGCTAACATAAAATCGTGTAAAAGTAATTGTTTTTCAAATATCATTACTTAAATAAAATTGTATTTAACACTATACCATGATCTAAGATTATTTTAACCCATTAATCACTAACATTATGGCCCATGTAAATGATACAAAATGAAGGGAAGGAATCGGCATTCTATAGATGCTTGGTTTCATGTATACTTTGTGGAGGAGCTAATTGATTACGTGAAGGCATGTGCTGTACAACATGGAATGTGACCGATACTTGCTTTCCTGTTCACAACAAGTCTCCATGTCTCTGAATACGTTACCTTTTGTTTTTATTTTTTGTAACATAATGGACTCGCGAATATATACTCTTTAAAAGTAAATAGCACTTGGCCGAATATTCAATGCTTGGATTTTTTATCATTATATTTAATTAATTACCACTGTTTTAATGAGCAATATTATTGACTTTTCAAGGAAAAAATGTGTAAATAATGACAGGAATTCTGTTTTTAATGTTGAAAAATTAAAGTGAAAAGAGACAAAACTAGAGAGTGGTAATTTTGTTAAGTAACATTTCACGCGGTCGTTGACAAATAAGTAAAATTAAATTTACTCAATGAAAAAACGTGAAAATAAGGGAGAGCAGTGTTTCGGCGCTCAAAGCTATAACCCAAACACGGAATTTTCATCACATTAATACTTTCATGTAAATTGAATTTTAAAGTAGAAAACAAAGTAAAATAAGGGAGGAAATAATTTAATTACGGGAGTGGTTCAGTGATTCTTATCGCGTATACTGTGGAGGGGCGTGGCCCGAGTACTATCACTGCTCAGCGACAGTGATAATACTGCATTTCATTATGTATAGGCCTATATTGTAATTAAACAATATACCTAAAAATCGAATATAAACTTGTATTGTATTTAATGCAATTATTGGCTGATCTCTGTTTGAGCCCGACCGTTCGGCCTCTGGATTGTGTAATTGTTTGTCACGAAGTTTTAGCCAAACGCATTGGCTGATTATTTGAAATTATCTTGTATAAAGCCCAATTGTCGTCTGTATAATAAGTTTTTCTATATATTTCCATTTCAAGATGACGGGCTCTGATTCAATGTTGAAAATGTAGTTGCTGGTTACTTCTTGTAGGTTCTGGCCGAAAGGCAAAACACATTATAATTTTGATAACTTCATGGAGAAAGAGCATAACATCTCCAATACGTTTGGTCCAGTAATATTTATCAAAAGTATTTCGGTTACAGGTTCACGGGCGCTAACGTGGAGCGCTGTAGTGAGGTCTACTGTTCTATGAACTACTAGAGTGTTATCAAACAATAGATCTTGCAATACACACGTGTTATTTATTTAGTAAACGTATCTTCAAACATAATAGTTTATGACATTAAAAGTTAAAGTAGTATAGATTAAAATAGCCTAATTAATGGTACGCAATCGAAGGCTTATATTTCAGTTACAATTATTATGCTTTCAAAACTTTGTTGTTGAATTCATTAAATTCGGGTTTTTAATTAAATACTCGCAGTTATTTTTTCAATCAGGCAATGCACGAAGTATTTGTAGAAATCTTTGTTATCGTTGAGAAATAAATTTTGTAATACGTACAAATATGTTTGCTTACGTCGAAACAATACGTTCCTGTACGAATACACATTTACACTGGAGAATAAATATATGTATTCTGTACATCGAGTTCAAAAATAGTTTGAACTCAAAATAATTTACTTCTATATGTATAGACCATTTAACAACTTTGAAAGACTTTTTTATTAGATTTTATAACTTCAATGAATAAAAATAGTTTTTTCGGATCGTTATCAACGCTTTAACACAAATTCGTCTCAAATGTGGCTCATGTTGACCTAAATGCTTAAACTTGTAAGATGTTATATTTTAATCAAGTATAGCAGTTATGAAAAGTAGGTTAGTTTTATTGAAATCTTTAAAATTTTACTATAATATTTTATTATAAAATGATTATTAACACGTTAATTTATTGACATGTTAACTTGCTACAATCGATAATTCATAAGTTATTATAAAACTGTGACATTACGCCCAGTTTTAGGTCAACAGTTTCCAAAAAATAATTCAATACAAAAACGTGTGTGTATTGTTTTTGTCATAAATGTAACATGCCGATATTTTCCAAAACAAAACAATTTCTATTTAATAACGAAAATGTATTTCATTAACTAAGGGTTACCTTTTTGAAACGAAAATGTTACAGTTTCTTACCTAAATATAGTTGTTTTACTATTTATTGTTACAAAAATATTTTAAAGCTACTGTAATATTTTTAATGTTAAAAAACATTTTTGTAGGTTAAAAAATCCTTAGTTTTAAAACAATAATCAAATCGAAGTAGTGCTTTTTGCTCTGTCAACGAATAAACAATCTCACACTCACGCGGGGGAAATATATAATGGGAATAAAAAAGGTTAAAAATATTTGTTGACAATCCATGCACAGAAAACAGTAAATGAGTCTCATTCGCATACTTCTTTGTTAAAAAAGCAGAAAACTATGCAGTGTTGACGTCTAATTGTGTTTTGTCAAATAATGTCCCCATATGCCAAATAAAGTGGTTTATAATTTGTGTGTGTGTGTGTGTGTGTGTGTGTGTGTGTGTGTGTGTGTGTGTGTGTGTGTGTGTGTCTTAGGCATATATTGTTCGATACAAAACGGAAGACTAACTTCGACGAAATTTTTATAATTATCTTTGACCACTTTTTAAGTATTTTTATTTTTAGTCCTGTATATAAACCTGTATGTACATCATTTTTTAAATAAAAGAAATTTCATAATTCGATGTCATAAATTTTAAGAATAAATCGAACCAAAACGATAACCAACTCATAACCTTTCTGAGAAATACACTATTATTGTAAAGGATCAAATTTTAAAATTAATGCAAATTAAGTTATGAACCTTTATTCGTATATATATAACAATTGAAGAACTGACCTTGAGAAATTAGGTCTTTTATTTACAGCCTAATAATTGTTTTGGAAAAATACCTGACGTGTATTAGTATATGTTTAGAATAACGTATTAACACAATAAACTATTATAGGACACTACATAGCAAGACATAATAATAGTGTACGCGTACGAATTCGTGATAATTTCATATCGATAAATCATTAAGAATGGGAAGACGTGAAGACTTATCTGTGATAAAGGCAAGTGGAACTGTTTATTACAAAGCTCTTACAGTCTATGAAAGTGTCTTGCGTGTATAAAATTATTTTTAAATATAAAGCTAGCGTGACGTCCATCGTATAACTGCAATACAAGAATGGGGAAATGTAAAACAATTTTATGATAGCGGGCACACGCTACCCTAATAGTTTTTGTCGCTATATTAAATTAGTCTGCTGCTTGCACGAAATCTAATATTAATGTCAAGGTCATTATCTTGTACAGCCCGTTACCGTTTCATTGTTTGCGCATGAAACCGCGCATAAGAGCGAGTAAATGAGCACACATAAATAAATATTCTCTTCACACACATGTATCGCTAACGTGAAAAACACTGTCAACATTCTGAGAAACTAATGTTTCGGTTGCGATCTTAAAAATTCTTAAACAATCAGTTTTTTTAAAAAAATACAAGCTCTTTAAAGTAAAAAAAACTAAATAATTTAATATAAAATCTTTAAAGTCAATTGTACCATTTTGAATTTTGGTAAAGTAAAGCCTTTTAACACGGTGTTGGTGATACCAAAATATTTATTGAACACACAGTACGTGCTTAGGGAAACTCAATGACAACACGGATAATTAAAACACTAATACAATTTCATAAACTTTTTTTGTTTAGTGAGATACGTTTTGCCGAGACATTATGTCTGAGACTGTCTCATGGCTAACAGTTCGTCACTGAATAAAAGAATATATGTCCTAATTTTCTTTGATAACAACTTATTAGCCTAAATTATCTTAGCACGAGGTTTTATGTGTTCATTTTTCCTTTATAAACAAAAATAATAATTTAATTAGAAGAATTTATCAGAGGAAACTATTATATTGTTGTTGTTGTTATTTTAAGGCGACAAACACATTGAGGCTATTATCGCCTCCTTAAGTGTAAGTGTATCTACTTTCCCAGAGTAAATATTCTAACTAAGCTAGGTTGAGGTTGAAAACATTTGAAACTTACTAACAGTAAAGAAATGATTTTTTTTCTTTGAAATAATAATGTTATTATTGTAACATAGCCACCGGACCTCATATTCAAATGATTAGGATTATATATCAACTCACCTCATAAAGGCTACCGCGGTTTCGAAAGTTTATAGTTTCATCTTCAGGCCATACAAAATGTTAAATCCCTCTGTCGAGGTCGTCACAAAGTCAAACAAAACATTAAACGTACATCACAAACACTAAGCACAATTACACATTTAAAATATTCATCATGAAATTCGGCTTGGCCAAGCTACACAAGCGACTCGTACGTCGTTACATTCCGGACTGCGGAGTCTCCATCATTAGTAGCGCGTCCGTCGTTGTTATCAGTTACGGTGCGTCTGTTGGTTTTTGTTACTCAAATCACTTATCCTTACTGCCATGTCATATATTAAGTTTGATTTGAATGTAAGTTTTTCATTGAGGATGTTCTGGGGGTCTGATTTTTTGCTCTTGTAAATCTCAAACTCTTCTATCGCATCCATATAACTACTTTTATGACACAAATGTAATATTTCCATGTTGGTATGGATGTCTTCAAATTTATGGTTTTTGTCAATAAGATGTTCTGCGAAAGCCGAGTTTGTCGATAATGCACTTTTGGGTATGTGTTCCTTAAATATTTTCTGAAAAGAGCGAGATGTCTGACCGATATAGAAGCTTAGGCAATCACTACATTTCATTTTGTATATGCCAGTTTTTTCAAAGTTATCTCCACTTTTATTTGCAACCGGCTTCTGTAATAAGGTTGACAACTTATTACTTGTTCTGAAAGAGACATTTATATTTTCTTTGGCTAATTCTTTTTTTTTTTTTATAATAATGTTAATTTAGACAATAAATCTCTTTAAATTAGTATTAAAAATGTGTGAAAACTGTGGAAATAGTTTGAATTAGAAAAGTCTTGCTTCAATGTTTATTCGAACTAGAATAAATTGAACAATATAGTTAGACAAAGTAAACAAATGTTTTGTTTTTTTTTGAAAAAAGCAAATTTTTGTCAAAAACACTATAAAATAAGAAGTAAGAAATATAGGTTTTGCAATACAATAACGGAAATTGAAATAACATCTCAAAATTGGTTAACAGATCTTTATCATTACCGTTTTTTAAGATTAATAAGTCGAACTATTTTAAGCAAATTAAACTAAGCGTATGTGCACAAATGTCTTAGCGCGCTCAGACATACGCAAAACTGTATTTGTTACTATTACTATTTCAAGTGCGATTTATTGTAACATTGTGTTAAAAATGTTGAAAGTAAATTACTTTAATTATAATAAATCAGAAATATACACTAAATGAATTTAACAAAAATACAAAATTGTTGATAAAATTTAAATAAATAGCGGTAAATATTTATTAAATATATTTTCAACCGGTTGACAGACAGACAGACAGAGGTAATGAATCTCCGTTACATTTGTTCGCTCAAGGCGATGAATATTCAAGTCTAAGTTTATATTTGTGTGAGAGATTAGTCCTGCCGTGACGATACTCGGACACTTTACACTTGACAAGGGAAGGAGAGTTGCCTTTGAAACTTACTGAATATTCCGTCGACTGGTGTACTTAACAATCTTTGAATAAACATGTAAACTTTGAATATGGATATGCAGCTACATCTGCATTGGCTTATGGAAATAAGACCACGCAGTTCCCTAACACGTCTGATTGAAAACATAATATGAAGCAAATTTCTCGAATTACATTATTTCTTAAAATTAATCTCGTCCAGGAGATATGCATAGACAACGGAAAATCGGCTTTATAGCTTATAACTGATTAAATTTCAATCATCCTTAAAGAACGATAAAGAAATTCGAAATGTAAGACATTTATTGTCTGGTCGCGCGCAAATAAACCCCGCGGTGGTCACAGTTTATTTTGTTGTTTTTACAATTTACTCCTGAACTTGATTTCATTTATTGGCGAATTTTCATTTAAAAAGAGATATCGGAGCGAAGTCATAGTAACATTCAAGTCAGGGTTTATATTGAGCACCGATAATTTCAAATAAATTACTTTTTAAAAAGCCGTGAAATTTCAAAAGGCTCGTTAAAAGGTCGTTAAATTTCAAACAGTTTCAAAAAGCGTCCACTTTTGAATTCTTAACATTGAGTATTAAATACGTTTGATTGCAAAGTTGTAATCGGCGTTAGAACTGCATTTTAAATTTTAATATTTGAAAATACGTTGAAATTACGAAATTTAATTTCACAGTGGTCAGGTTTCATTTAATCCTACTCATTTTCAATGTAATTTAAATGTTTAAAACATTGATATTCGAAGATTATAATGCAGACATTAAATTTCCTACAAATTTACTTTTGGGAATTCGCTTTCAATATGTCAGCCGTACAGGTGTGTGCCATAATGATTTGAAATATAAATTTTGATTTATTAGAAAAATTTGAAAAATTATAGAATTTATTTTTTTATTTGTATTAATTGGTCCTGAATCAGCGGTTTTTTTAATTTTAAGGACCTATATGATTTGTTTATTGTGCATATTTTAATTGTTTTTGAAACGAAAAGGGATTTAAATCCATCAAATTATAAATTAAAAACTGGTTCCGATGTATGGTAAAACAAAATATTTAGTAAATTTTCTGAGGTTATATTCAATCAATTATTGTAGTTTACAGGGATTAAAATACACACAAGTGCGCAACCTCGTTCACCAAAAATTTAATTTCTTGTTTTTCAGGATCATCAAATTTGTTGTTATACATGAACTTTATAAGTTGATAAAATAAGCTGACCTCAAATTTGACCTTGACAGTAAATAGTCTCCTTTTGAAACATCCTTACTCATTTTAGAGGAGTGAGTTATTTTTAAATATTTAAAAATGTAACTTTTCTATTTTAGGTCCTAAAATTGAGTTCTTAGTATTTAATAACTAATTAAATTTTATTACGTTATTAGTTTAATTGTATAACTATTTTGGAAATAAGAAAGTGAAAACCTAAATGATTTTGTTAACACTTAGGCTGTGAATAATTAAACAAATGTAATCCAAATATTTGTGTCATTTTAATTAATGTACCCTGACTTGTGCAGTTACAGTTAGGTATTAAAACATAAAATATCAGCTAGGTCATAATACCTTAATCAATGTTTTTTAATAATTGGGAGTCTGCTTGTTTGCCAGTTAAAAGTGAAGTTCAATTAAAACTTTTGAATTAAAATCTAATTTCAAAGAAGAAGTGTTCGATATAATTACTTCTAAAGAAAACAATAAGCGTTTTGGGTAATTAGGTTTGGGAGAAGATTACATTAAGGAAACTTTGTTTCGTTGTTCCATAAGAAGGAGCGTTTATAAGATCTAAATTCGAAAAACAACACAGCGAGGCTTGGCTGGTAAACGTTTTCAATTAATAATATTTTATAAATTACTTGATTATTGGGATTATGTTTCTGAATATTTTCCTGCAGTTATTGAAATATTATTTATAAGAACATCGATGTATTTTATTCTTTTCATGACAATATTGAGGTGTTAAAGCTTACACTAATAGCATATTCTTTTTAATCGAAGAATGTCTTTGTTTCAACTTGGCATTCGGTGTGTCTATTTGTTTCCTGCTCAGTTTTGGTCGAAAGCATTGTATGATTTTTACAAAATTCGGTACGATTTTACCTTGTATAAAGCCCAAACGACGTATATATATGATTTCTTTAATTCTGTTCCTTTAAAAGGGGCATTTGATTTAACGATGACGAGAGCACTTTCCCCTTAATTTGCCTTAATACTACCTGAACGGTTTTATATCACTAATTTGATAATTTTATAAAAATTTCGCAATAACGTTGGTTCAATAATATTGTTACTGTTTAATTTAGAGGCAAATATTGTGGGCGCTGTCGTGAAGCAGTTAGACTTATATATAGGCTACTTCTCTTTGAAATACTGTCTTGTAGATGCCATTTTTATTAATGACAATATAAATGAATTTTGTGAAAACTCACTTCAACAAAAAAGACGTAAGTATTTGAAAAAATATTTGTCAGATTGTTTGAAATTCAATAAAACATAAATACTAATTTTTTATAGTACTAAAACATAAATACTAATGTTTTATAGTACTAAAACATAAATATAATAGGCTAACACCTATAATAGCATTTTACAAAAATTCAACACCAACCGTGTTTATAAAGGAAGGATTGTGTAATAGTTAATTAGTTATCTTCTGTAATTGTAGAAAATATTTAATCAATGAATTCAGCCCAAACTCTTAATCATAAAATACATTGTTATCTTCAACATAAAATAAAAACATAAAACACGATCTAACTTGCATAACTATAGTTCCAAAACAGCAATTGTTGGAGAACTGAGGACATTACAAGAGTATTTAAGATGTGGGTTAAACCTATTTTCTTCGTTTAGAAAAGAACGAAGAAACCGAAACTTGCAAAATGCACGGAGTTTTATGGATTCTAGAATAACAAACTCAACGATTATCTTACAAAGTCACGAAATTCTTTAAAAATCTGCCCCAAATTAAAAAATTGAAATTAACAACGTCGTGTTTAGTTTTTTTTTTTTTTTTTGATTACTTTCTAATTTGAAGCAACAATATTTTGGTTCACTGAAAAGTGTTAAAAATACTTTTTCAGTTTAAAAATACATGTTAAAAATACGGAAATTTGGGGATTCTGATGAAGCAATTTGTAAACATTGACCGATTTCTTGTTGATTTCTTCCGAGCACGGTTTCCTAGAAAATATATTGCCTAACTCGTTTTTATTAGTTTATTTTGTGCACTTCTTTGTACATATTTGTTTCTCTTAATCAATCAGCTGCTTCTTCCTTATCTTATCTGCCAATTTGTATTTGGAATATTAAAATTATTTGGGAATGGCATAGTTATACGAATTTGTGATACGAGCGTAGTTAGCCGTAACTAGTGATACTCGTAACAATCGCATAGGAGAGTATTACTAATTATTTCTAAAAACATGTTCCATATCAAAGTGTAAAGAGAACATAAGACTAAAAGTTTTAATAAATAAATGTTAGAAATGTAAGAAAAGGAGAGAGAAGGGGAGAAGCGTGCCGGCGAGAATTGAAGCAACAGGTTTGATGTGTAAGCCTATCACCAATTAAAACTTAGCGACAGCAATTAAGTGCAAGAATAATTAAGTGGGGGGGTTGCGTCTGTTGATACAAATACTTTCAGAAACTTTGGTCGTGTGTGATATCTGGGTTTTTAAACTTTAAAATATTTATTGGATAAACCACGCAAGGCCGTATTTAAATTTATAAATAAATAACGTAACTTGGGCGCCTCCTATACACAAATGTGTCACTACAAGGATTAAGACAGGAAAGTTGATGTTTTATTGGAACATCAGCATGTTTAAATATCAGAATATTTTAACATAAAGAATATTTTTGAAACATATCGTTTTTCTGGATCATACTTTCTCTGTGCTTATAAACTGTAATACAGAAATAACAATATCTTATACAATTACAAACAGTACATATATTTCAAAAGCTTTCTTATATGCAATTAATAAATATAAAAAAATGGATGTACATCATTTGGTTCTACAATGATTACAAAAAATTGCGTATTTTACCCAAAATCGCTTTGTAGTTTTTGTTTGTTTGTTTGTTGTTTGAAATAGAAAACAACAGTAAAATATCTTGAACGTACGAGTAGTATATTTTTCGATTTACTTTCGTACTCTAAGCGTTTTCTCCTTAAAAGTTTCAGTTAACTGACATATTGTATAAGTCCTTGCGAAGAAATTATAAATTACCAAAACCGAATATACTTTGAGAAGTTATTCTAATTTTTGTTAACTGTCGATAGCTACTGCAAACTTTTAGTCAGTGGTTGTCAAGATGCTTTGTATCAGCACTTCAGAACTGCACGTGATAGAATTATCTTTTCTACGTAAAATCAGTTTTTTTTAATTTTTTTAAGTTTTGTTACTAAGAAAAGGAAAATTTTTTCATTCTTAATTTACATTTTGCCCTAAAATAAATTTCATAACAAGTGTCAAGATTGTATAAGTAGTCACTTTAATTTACTTATACATGGTGTAACTTCCGAAACTATAGACGGAGCAAAACAGCAAGCTGCACAAATTAGTCTTTGAGGCAAAACAAAATCATTATTACATAAATTTTGTGCCCTGGCGAAATGGGTTCAAAAAAAGTATTTTGATATTTATCACTAAAATTTACCTTTATTTGATCATTTCAGTTTAACTTATCTAAAGACCCGTTATTTTAAAATGCTTCATTGATCAAATTATTCTAGAAATATTCAATAAAATTTTATTAAAAAATGACGGCTAAAGGTGGGAAAATGACGTTTTTGTGGTCATATGTTTACATATGATTTTCAGTTAAACTCGTTTCGTACTTTCAGTTATAAAATTATGGTCAGTAGTTATCAACTATCCTGTATAATTTCAAATTGATTATCAAATACGTGTGATAAAAAAATGTTTAACACAAATATATATAAATGTATTAATAAAGACTTGTTGTGAACAGGAAAGCAAGTATCGGTCACATTCCATGTTGTACAGCACATGCCTTCACGTAATCAATTAGCAAATCCACAAAGCCAGACCCTCTTAGACTTTTTTTTCGGCGAAAAACCGTTAAAGGTATCATCGCCGTCATGCAAAATGAAAGTATAAAAAAAATTAACAAAATTTACTGAAATAAGAATATAAAACTACAACAAACTGTAACAGTAAAAATAAATTAAACAAAAATTTAAATAACAGTATAGGCTAACTATATCACAATATCGAATACTTAAGAACTAAATAACAATGAATAATGAATAAAATTTAATAACAATTCGTAAAAGTATATATAAACATAACAGAAATAAAGTTATTTAGATAAAATAAATAAATAAAATAACACAAGAAATTACAAATATAATAAATTAAATTTTATTTAAAAAAATTCAGACGATGAAGGAAGTCTAGAACCTTCCTTCAACGGCCGAGGCGCTATCTCCCAACATCGTCTGCAAACAGTTGCTCATTACGAGCAGTATCCGTTGACGGGAAGTTTTATAATACTTGGATCAGTTTTCTCTTTACCTGGTTTAAGAACGGGAATTACTGTGGCTTCCAACCAATCGCCAGGGAATGTACGCTCCTCGTACATACGATTGTATATTTCGAGAAGAAATAACTTACCCGACGGTGGAAGATTTTTAATCATGGCGTAAACAAGGTTGTCAGGACCTGGAGCTGAATCCTTGGTGGACAGCAGTGCAGATTCTAGCTCACATAGAGTAAACAGACCGTTCAAAGGAGAATCATCAGAAGTACCGACAGTGAAAGGCAATTTTTCTATTGCGCTTTTGTGTTTACAAAAGGCAGTGTTATAGGCTGCAGAAGAGGAAAAACTTACAAAGGATGACCCTAAAAGGTTTACAATGTCGGAACCGTCAGCAACCAATAATCCGTTCGCCTGTTGAAGTCCCATCAATCCTACAGATGGAGGCGGACCACAAATGGAACGCAATTTCTTCCACACAACAGATGTAGGTGTTGTTTTACATATTGTTCCGATGTATTGGGTCCAAGAATCCTTTCTGCTTTGCCTTTAATTGAAGCTACGGGACCTGCTCTTCCAACAATCGCCTTATTTATAAGGAAAGGGGACACTTTTGACAAGTCGTCCCCTTTCACCGAGTTTTTAAAAATTAAAAATTTTGGAGACGGCAGTTGTAGAGTTACAGCTTGCGTCTCCTCATTTCCCGGGTTTAAATCACCTCCACTATTATCAACAGACCCTTTCGAAGCCGAACGAGGCCACTTTAACACTCCTTTGGCGTTTATGGTTAAGTTATCCATACTTTAGTTTGCCGAGCGATTCATAAATGAAGATTTTTCGAACAACTGGCACAGGGTGCACCCAAACGACCACCAGCAGCCCAGGATACTCGAACTAAAGCGATAATCCCCAATAAATTGGGGGGGACCTCCAGATATCCTGGAGCCGAAATACATGTCTGTCAGCACTCCAGAATATTTTAGGAATGGGTTCCGGTACATAGTTACGGTTCCCCAAACCCAAGTACCACTGGCAGCCGCCCTCTATGTACTCACAGAATGCAACCATTTGGTCCGATAGACCCAATTATGGGCTCCGACACCCATAATTCAACACCCATGTGCTTGCCAGGCGCCTATAGGCTGCTCGGTTCCAGCACTTGTCCCATCAGCGGTCCTCGGCAGTGCTAGGCACACATCAGGTTCCACATACTTGGCCCCGCCAAAGGAAACCAAGCAGAATCGCCACTCCCAGACGTAACGGAACAAGCACAGCAAATCCCTAAATATACGTGTGAGTGTGAAGTGTTTACATCGTAAGTGTAGTGCTGTAAGTGTAAGTGTGTGTTAGACTCGGGTGCCGCGAGGTTCGTCTAGGTCCTCTCACTAGGTGCAGCTAGTCTGCACCCCCCTGTGGGTGTGTATGTGTTTGTGTGTGACAGAGATTTTGTGTTTATGTGTGTGTTGTGTGTATGTGGAGTAAATGAGAAAGTGTAGAATGAGCTAGAGGTACGGTGGGGTCGCTAGGCCCATCAGCTGCTCACTTCAGCTGCCTCCGCCGGCAGACCCTCTTAGAATACATGGACCCAAGCATCCATAGAATGTCGATTCCTTGCCAAGGTAATTTTGTAACGACTACATAAGCTACAGTGTATCTGATTTATTTGTTACTTTCTCGTAGAGATCGCTGTACGAAATTACATTCATTAAGTAAAATCTTTGCTTTATTTATGCGTCACCTTATAACAATATTACTTTATCAAAGACTCCAAAACTCCAAATTACATAGTGAATGCTTTAACGGCAAGTAATTTAATATGGTGATATGAAATTAATACCGATAATTACCCCCGTAGTGCGTATCCTTTGATCCTGAATGAATTATTGATTTACACACACGACACCATTATATATTTGGGTCATTTTGCATTGTTTGAACATTTTAGTGGATCCAGTTATGTGAATAGTGTTATGGAAAATCAATTTACTGCTGCTATAGACTAATGACTAACTGCGTAAGGTAACTAAATAGTGAATTTATTACAAAATATTTCGCCTAATACCCACGTAAATTAAACACACTAATAATTAATAACACTAATTATTTCTCTTATTTATAATATTATTGTAATTATTGTTATCTTTGTTGTTCTTGTTGTTGTTTGTTTATCATAATAATAATAAAAATAATAATAGTTATAATAATAATAATAATAATTATTATTATTATTATTTATTAGTTTTATAGTAGTATTTATTATATTTTTCGTAGTTATTCGTAGTAACGAATAACAATACACAACTGATGTTTGCTTTTCAACCTTATTTAGTAAATCTATTTCAAAGCAAATATTTTATCTTCAGAAATTTTAAAATATATTTAAATAACAAAATTTACGTAAAAACAAATATAATAATTGTATGAATTTAACTGATAAAAGTTAATCATCGAAATAAAAATTATTAGCAAAAATAATTCCACAAAAAAGTCTTTTAGAATCTGCAAATATAAACGAAAATAATTAATAAAATCTTTACAGCTGTTGGAGATTTTTTTAGTTTTTATTTTTAATTTAGTACTGAGTTATTACTCTAACTTTGATATTATATATTTACATGTGCCAACAAATATCTGTTAAACTTAGTTTTAGAAGTCAAGCAGATTTTTACTTTTCTTCGATCGCAAGCAAACCTGATTTTTTTTGCTTACAAGTTATCCGTGGCTGTATTTTGTTTGGGTAGTACATTTCAGAAAATATTTATCAAAATCTTAAATGCCATTTTTCAGATAATAAGTTATGAAAGTATTATTTCAATCAAAAACAGGTTTAAAGAATAATTTTAAAAATGACAACATTACTTTAATATGTGGACAACTTTATCATAAATTTAATTAATTCATTGTAACTATATTTTCGCGCGCAAGGACACATGGCCTAAGTAAAAACCAATTTCTTGGATTCAAAGGCTCAAAAACTGGAAAGATTTATCAAAATTTTTAACATTACCATTTCTGAACTTCAGTTTTTATGTAAAATAGTAAACTATTTTTAAACTATTCCTATTATTTAAATAGAGTAATTTAAACAAAGAATAGTTTATTTGAAACATTTTTAGAATATGAATTTACGAGGGCGGTTTGAGAAGTCAGTGAATTTTTTAATTTCCCGCGCAGTTACTCCAAATGCACAGTGCTGCTGTCAACTGTAATCTATCAGTGGGCAACTTTCTAATTTTGAACAAGCTACGTCGTGCAGTTGGTGTTTGATAGCCGTTCAAAGCAGACAACCTCGTGAATTTTTACAAAAATGGAAAAAATTGAATTTCGTGTGTTGATTAAGCATTACTTTTTACGTAAAAAATCCATCACTGCAACTAAGGAAAGACTTAATAAATACTACAGTGACTCGGCACCATCAATTTCAATGGTTAAGAAGTTGTTTACAGAGTTCCGTTGTGGTCTTACCAGCATTAGTGACGCCGAACGTTCAGGTCGTCCAAAAGAAGTGATCACGCCGGAAATCGTCGATAAAATCCATGAAATGATATTGGATGATCGGAGAATGAAAGTGTGTGAGTTGGCTCATGCTGTAGGTATCTCAACTGAACGGGTACATCATATTTTACACGAATATTTGGACATGAAAAAACTCTCCGCGAGATGGGTGCCGCGATTGCTCACACTCGACCATAAGCGCAATCGTGTGACCACTCAAAAGAGTGTTTAGCGATGTTCAGCCGTAATCCGAACGAATTTTTGCGCCGTTTTGTTACTGTGGACGAAACATTGATCCATCACAACACGCCAGAGACCAAGGAATAATCGAAACAGTGGGTTGCTAGGGGTGAACGTGGACCAAAGAAGACCAAACAGAGTCTGTCAGCCAACAAGGTCATGGCCACAGTTTTTTGGAATGCACGCGGTGTCATTCACACCGATTACCTCGAGAAAGGTAAAACGATCACCGGCGAATATTATTCAAAGCTTTTGAACAGATTCGACGTTGATTTGAAGCAAAAACGGCCGCATTTGGCGAAGAAGAAAGTGCTGTTCCATCAAGACAATGCACGTGTGCACACTTGTCTAGTCACGATGGCCAAAATCCACGAATTGGGATACGAACTGCTACCCCATGCAGCATATTCTCCAGATTTAGCCCCCTGTGACTATTTTCTGTTTCCAAACCTAAAGAAATGGCTGGACGGTAAGAGATTTGAGTCGAATGAAGAAGTCATTACCGAAACAAACGCGTATTTTGAGAGCTTTGAGGAAACCTATTATTTGGAGGAAATAAAAAAATTAGAAAAACGCTGGACTAAATGTATCGAGCTAAAAGGTGATTATGTAGAAAAATAAAATGTTTATTTGCCGAAAAAAAATTGTTTTATTCAAAAAGTCACCGACTTAACAAACCGCCCTCGTATGAAGAAGTATTTTTCCAATTTGTTCTTATTTTAGATTCAATTTATTTCAATAAATCTTAATAAATTATTTCTACTACTGAACTACATACCACAGCTTTTACTAACACTAACAAAAGTTGATTTTTAATGTACACTATTGTAACTAGAATCCTTTGATCCTGAATGAATAATTGATTCACACAAATTTCGTCATTACACTTGTGATGCATATTGCACGCGCTGAATATTGTATTATCCGGTGCACAAAGTTATCACGCTGATGGCAAAGTGATTTTTTTGCCATTGTAAAACTGTTTGTGTATATTAAACTCAATTTTACTATTTTCCAATAATCGAATTCGATACTTGTTTTAACTATTGTGATATTATAGGCGTGTATCTCACAGGAATATTTAATCGACGCCTGTAGTTTAACCACATATAATGTTAAAGTATCTTGTCAAAACGGACAAATAGGAATATATACCAAAATATTATTATATTACATTAATTATGCCTATTTTTATAAATACCATTAGATGGGGTACGATATTTATATGTTATGGTATAATTTAACATTATATATAAATATATATATATATATATATATATATATATATATATATATATATATATATATATAATAGAAATAGATAATTTATCAACAAAACATTCAATGTAGTTTCATTATATTAAATTAAGTAACATAAAAACGAAAACATTAATTAAGCTCCAAAACAGCGCAACTTTTACAATGTTTACTTTTTTTTCAAAATGTATTTAGTAACTTGTTTGCAATGAATACAAATAATTACGTAGAATTCTATAAGCAAGTTGACTTGATATTAAAATAAAAAAATAAATAATTTAGTTATTTTAGACCCGAACATAATGGACGATTGCGCTGACATTTAACATTAGGGCGATACTAGCCAATATCTCGGGAACATATTTCAACTTTTGAAATAATCTTGAACATTTAGTAAAAAAGGGCTTACTTCGTAAAAAAATTCTTTATATACGAAAATGAAAATATGCAGAACATATATAAATTTTAATGAAGTCAGCTTAGCGAATTTAGCAAAAAAAATTATTTATCGTTTGAGATGAATTGATGAGACCTTGAGCGCCGTCGTGTTTGTATTGTTTGCGAATTACACTCACGTTGTAAATGTTTTCAGTTTTATGACTGATGCATTGTCCTAAATAAGGAATTGTTTAAACGCACCAAAATTTGAGTGATACGTGTTTGGCCGGTTTTGCAGAGTATTTTGGATAATGTCAGACCGGATATTTTAGAAAAATATATGAATATGAAGATTATTTGCAAAAAAATTATGCGTACATCAGCTGATGTCGGCAAAAATTTAAATCTGTTCGCCATTCACATTATAACAACATCCAGAATCTCCTTGATAAAATATTCAACTGAGTGTAACATGGCACAAGTGCGATGCGTCATTTGTGTAAATCCATTATTCATTCAGGATCAGAAGTCCGGCTGCACTGTAGGCCTATAGTGTAGGTGGAAACGCCAGTAAAAATGTTGCAACATAGTTAATTTATTACAATCAGTAAGTGTTTTTCTTTAAACTAAGTAAGTCCGGCTGCACTGTAGGCCTATAGGGTAGGTGGAAACGCCAGTAAAAATGTTGCAACATAGTTAATTTATTACAATCAGTAAGTGTTTTTCTTTAAACTAAGTAAGTCCGGCTGCACTGTAGGCCTATAGTGTAGGTGGAAACGCCAGTAAAAATGTTGCAACATAGTTAATTTATTACAATCAGTCAGTGTTTTTCTTTAAACTAAGTAAGTCCGGCTGCATTGTAGGCCTATAGTGTAGGTGGAAACGCCAGTAAAAATGTTGCAACATAGTTAATTTATTACAATCAGTAAGTGTTTTTCTTTAAACTAAGTAAGTCCGGCTGCACTGTAGGCCTATAGTGTAGGTGGAAACGCCAGTAAAAATGTTGCAACATAGTTAATTTATTACAATCAGTCAGTGTTTTTCTTTAAACTAAGTAAGTCCGGCTGCATTGTAGGCCTATAGTGTAGGTGGAAACGCCAGTAAAAATGTTGCAACATAGTTAATTTATTACAATCAGTCAGTGTTTTTCTTTAAACTAAGTAAGTCCGGCTGCACTGTAGGCCTATAGGGTAGGTGGAAACGCCAGTAAAAATGTTGCAACATAGTTAATTTATTACAATCAGTAAGTGTTTTTCTTTAAACTAAGTAAGTCCGGCTGCATTGTAGGCCTATAGTGTAGGTGGAAACGCCAGTAAAAATGTTGCAACATAGTTAATTTATTACAATCAGTCAGTGTTTTTCTTTAAACTAAGTAAGTCCGGCTGCATTGTAGGCCTATAGTGTAGGTGGAAACGCCAGTAAAAATGTTGCAACATAGTTAATTTATTACAATCAGTAAGTGTTTTTCTTTAAACTAAGTAAGTCCGGCTGCACTGTAGGCCTATAGGGTAGGTGGAAACGCCAGTAAAAATGTTGCAACATAGTTAATTTATTACAATCAGTAAGTGTTTTTCTTTAAACTAAGTAAGTCCGGCTGCACTGTAGGCCTATAGTGTAGGTGGAAACGCCAGTAAAAATGTTGCAACATAGTTAATTTATTACAATCAGTCAGTGTTTTTCTTTAAACTAAGTAAGTCCGGCTGCATTGTAGGCCTATAGTGTAGGTGGAAACGCCAGTAAAAATGTTGCAACATAGTTAATTTATTACAATCAGTAAGTGTTTTTCTTTAAACTAAGTAAGTCCGGCTGCACTGTAGGCCTATAGTGTAGGTGGAAACGCCAGTAAAAATGTTGCAACATAGTTAATTTATTACAATCAGTCAGTGTTTTTCTTTAAACTAAGTAAGTCCGGCTGCATTGTAGGCCTATAGTGTAGGTGGAAACGCCAGTAAAAATGTTGCAACATAGTTAATTTATTACAATCAGTCAGTGTTTTTCTTTAAACTAAGTAAGTCCGGCTGCACTGTAGGCCTATAGGGTAGGTGGAAACGCCAGTAAAAATGTTGCAACATAGTTAATTTATTACAATCAGTAAGTGTTTTTCTTTAAACTAAGTAAGTCCGGCTGCATTGTAGGCCTATAGTGTAGGTGGAAACGCCAGTAAAAATGTTGCAACATAGTTAATTTATTACAATCAGTCAGTGTTTTTCTTTAAACTAAGTAAGTCCGGCTGCATTGTAGGCCTATAGTGTAGGTGGAAACGCCAGTAAAAATGTTGCAACATAGTTAATTTATTACAATCAGTAAGTGTTTTTCTTTAAACTAAGTAACTTGAGACAAATTCTGTACATTACGCCTTAAATATCTCCATAGTTAATTTTTGATAAGTGATAAGAAAGTTACGTTGAACTGAAGTGCAATTTATAAATTGGTAATAATGGTGAAATGTTTAGCTACACCAAGGTACTTGACGGTAGGGATAAGAGTAAAGTTATTCTCCACATTAAGGCAGTAACGCTGTTTGCCACACAGGCTATAAGCTCTATAGTTAGTTGCTATGGAAAGGAATTTTCAAGTTGGTGGCAACTATGCCCTAACTCTTGTCTCTTATCAACTGGGTCACCGAGATTCCAAGTATCTGCCACAACTACTGCTTAGGTAGCCTACATACAGTAACTTCACAACTATTCACAATAAAAACTCATTTAGGTTATATACGAACAAAGTTGAACTGTTAACAAAAAGGTATACATAGTTTATAGCGGTAAGTATCGATTGTTATGCCAATTACAGACAGAATGGAGAAGACAAAAAAGTTGATCCGGAGATTTTTGTACAAGTAGGTTTTCAAGGTCAGACACTAAGTTTAAAAAAGTATGATTTTATTTTATATCGATAAGTCTTAATGTATACTTTTACATTTTTTGGAGTTTAAAGTTTAAAAACTTAAAAAATGGTTATCTCTAAATTAACCAAAAAGATTTCAAAGTAATAAGTTAAAATTTAACTGACCGAACGAAGCTAAGTTTTTGTTTCAAGTCGACCGTTCGACATTTGCTTTGTGTGTTTGTTTGTTTGTTGCGTAGTTTTGAACAAACGCATTGAACGATTTCCTAAAACTTTGGTACGGAAGTACCTTTTACACATGCGAACGACGTAGCCTACGTAAGATTTTTTCCATTCGCTATGTATAACATCCTTCTCTGTATGTGTGCAATCCTTTGTTATTCCTCTGATTTACAATAACCAATTGTTTTGAAGATATCGAATATAAGGTCTATGTGACGTATATAAAACATGTTTATTTTTATTTACTTCAGTTTGAAGGTGGTGGACTGTGATTTTGTAACTGCTGTAACACTGGCCGAACGGTAAAATCTACCACAACTTTGGATGCTTCACGGAGAAAGAGCACAACATTTTCAAAAAGTTAGTTCAGTAAATTTTTTTGTAAATATACGGTCACATTTAAGGAAAAGGTTAAGAGCTGTAGAAGAGCGCTCTGTACATTATTAAGAATATACTGCGAGGACTACTGTTCTTTGATATCCTAGTGTAGTTATTAACATTTTTAATGTAAGGATAGATATATTATATTAAAAAATATAAATGTTGTGATTTCCCAAACCTTTGTTGAAGCACATTTTGTTGTTTTTTTAACCGTTTTCTTTTAAATTATAAACGTATGGTAAACCGATCCAAGTTACTAATATTAATACTAAACCAAAATTTGCGAAAATATAACAAGTCTTTAAAGATCGGGTCAAATTTTAGGTTTTCCTCACAATCGTAATAAGAAATGGAAACAGGCTAGGTCGTGTTTTATTTGAAATGATTTAATTGCATGTGAGAAGATTACAAACGTTTACCGGTGATCATTCATCTATACTCGTGTTCTTACTGCAGGAGCTGCAATATCCAGCAGTAATATTTTCTAAATGCACAATTTTGTACTTATAGTTTTTCCATCTTAATCAACACTGAAATATAAATAAATTAAAATTTGAAATATTTATGTTACATTGAATGTATTAAAATAGACAGCCGTTGAAATTATTTCCCTATTCTCAATTGAATTTGAAAAGTTATGGAATTTATCATATGCAGATTGCAGAGCTAATTAGGATGGTGAAATCTGATTTTTTTTTAAAGCTTTACAAGATTTCAATTGATAGCCGTTTTGAAAATCTCAAACGGATTTTATTGAAAAACCAACTTTTTAAAGTTGTTAGGTTTTTTTGTCATTTAAATACCAATTTGAATAAAAAATGGACTAATAAGAGTGCTTAAACACACACACAAACATTTGTATTCTTTACGACAGATGATAAAGTGATCTGGAAGTTACGACGGGAGCATGGGTCTGGGTGCAATCATGATGGCGCTTTATTTGCTTCTTTCAACGGAATTTTGCTAAAAATACAAACGTTAATTTTCCCAAGACAAAGCAGCAATGTAACCGCATAACGTACAGTAGGCTACCACTCGAATATTGATTGGTTATTTAAAAATGTTACGTTGAAGCGAACTTTCAAAGTTTATGCTTTACAAGAAAAATTCAGCTTCACTGAAGCGATTAGGCGTAAACCAAAGCCTGACTGTTCACATTCCGGGTTCAATCGGCTGTGAAATTAATTTGCCCGTCGCGGCCACACAGTATGATTTGATGTGGATACACTGGTCACGTGATCTGTTACGGTTCTACTTCTGTTAAAGTTTTGACCGTAAATACATTGAATTATTTTCATTTAATTGATCGTTACTATATCATTTATCTCACAAAATTTTAAATATTTAATTTTTACGGAGTAAGATTTCAAGTTTGCCTTTCATAAAATTTTATTGGCATTCATTTTGTTAAAGCTCTTCAGTACGAAAATTAATATTGTTTAGTAATCGGTGCTTAATTTGGACATTAATATTTGCGGCCACAATTTTCGATACAAAATTATTTGTTGTTGTTAACCTTTTCGTTAAATGTGAATGTGGCTTAATGACAAACGAATTTGTATCTTGAACGCTTAATTGTTCTTTAAATATTAACATAATAATATTCTTAAAAAAGAATTATTATTTTTACAAAAAATATTCAGCAATATGATAAATGTAAAAAGGAATATTCAAAAATTTTGCATTTAATTACGTACCAAACGAAACACGAAACATAAGCTTAATGTCTCGAAATCATTTTATATGGAATTCACAAGTCAATGTACCACCTGAAAAAAAGATATGCATGGTTCCAAGGAAAATAGAAAAAACTAAAAAGTTCTCGTATAAACTTAGACTAAACATTCTATAATTATATTTAAAACTCTTTTCATTACAACTTTTCAGCAAAATTTTAGAATAAAGAATTCATACATTTTAATATATAACAGTAAAGTGTAATTTGTTCACCTAAACTATTGATTAATCTCGTATAATGTTTTTAGTTAATTCCTGTAATGTGAAGAATAAAGTGTAACATTTAATATTTGAAAGCATGTAAATATATTTTGTGTGTGTCTTCTGTAAAAGAACTATCATTAGCAAATTAATTTTTATTAAAAACTTGATTTATTACAGTGCACATTTTGTTAATAGCTTGGAGAAATCTGTGCCTAAAAATATTCGCTACAAAATCAAAATATAATTTTTTCTCTTTCCCGTCATGCGTATATACAATATATTGATATTCACTCTGAACATTCGACAACTCGGACCCCTTAATAACTCAATTTTTCTAAATGTTCTTGAAATATTTAAAACATTCAATGGTAAAACACCTTTATCAAGATTATATCCTCAAGTTACATCCTCAATAAAAATGTGGAACTCGGGGATTTACTGACAGAAGCGAAGCTTTTGTTAATGATATCTTTGCTGAATGTATAATTACATTGAAAATATGTCTACTTGTTGTGTTCAAGTAAATAAATATGCGATTATAGCTTAGATATTATTTATTTGTAGTAGTAGTATAGTAGAAGATCAGCTGTTTTATATTATAAGTAACGATCAGCTGATTTCATTGGACAGCTGATAGGCTATAATAAGTTTCAATTAACAACAATTATTATAAACGTCCATATTAAATTCGAACATATTATAAACGGTTACAACGTGCACGTGTTCTTCAACTAAGGGAAAATACCGAAACCAAAGCAACATAACGTTTTCATACAGTACGCGTTTGAGGACTTGAGGTAAACCTAAACAAAACTGAGTACGTGTGCATTGGCGGGTAGAGCAGGAATCTTCTATTGGAACACAACACAAACATCAAGGGGTGTAAGACTTACAAGTATTTTGGAATGGCAATAAGAATACTGAACAACATCATATAGGATCAAAATATATCAACAATAAATAAACATAGAATATATTATACAATTATAAAAAGTATAATCTCTTACAGGAACGAAGTATGACCACATAAACAAAAAACATAAAATTGTCTTCAAGCTACAGAAATGAACTATTAGCGAAGAGCCGCAGGTCGGTCCAAACGGGAAAATATAACAAATTTAAGAATCCGTGAATTCGTAGATGTAAAATATTCCATTGCAGACGACAGCTAGACAAAACTACTTAGATGGTTTCGTCATGTTCAAAAGATGGACGAAAATCAACTTTCCGAAAGGATTTTAAAATATAAACCACATGGTAGCAAAAAAGGAAGACCGACACTTAGTTGGAGAGAAGGAATTGATAAAAAAAGTAAGAGAGGGGGATTGGAACAAGATCTTTGGAATGACAGGGGAAAATGGAAGTTAGGAACGGAAGACGTGGGAGAACGTTGTAAGCCGAAAAAAAGATGAAATCTTAAAATAATGTTAAGTACTTTTAAATTTAAAACTTCGAAGCGTACTATAAACGTATTGTATTTCACTATCTATATGCTCTCGATAAAAGGACAACCACAAAAATTGTAGATTGTAACATACTAGATTGCCCAAGCACTAAATCGACAGATATCGAATTTCAGATGCTTCGGGTCTTTTATAGGCTACATTGTGGAGGTGCTGACAGAAACGTTAATTGATTACGTGAGAGCATGTACAGCACAGCAGTGAAGTAAGGGATGGAATGTGACCGATACTCCGCTTTGTGCTGAACTGCTCTTCTATTCACAACAAGTCTCTAAGGCTACACTGATTAATTACTCCAATAACTTTCTATGCTCGGATGCGATATCAAATCTAAAATATGTTAAAATATGGAAACAAAATTAGTTGGTAGAATTGCGTAAACTGCACATTACCTTATTTTGTATTACCTTTTTTATTATATTGCAGTTAAATATAGATAAACTTGTGAAACTAATAAATGTAAAGAGAAATGAAGCACTGAAGGCAGATACATGGTTACAATTAAAAAATGGTGTTTAAAAATAATAACTGAGTAGTGTTTGAAATAGGCTATAAAAAGAGTAACAAGGGAAGTTAATTGGCATATTACCTTCTATAGCAATTAAGCCTCACGGATAATTTAAATTTACCAGTCATTAATATCCTTGAATTGACATTCCTTTTATATATATATATATATATATATATATATATATATATATATATATATGTGTGTGTGTGTGTGTGTGTGTGTGTGTGTGTGTGTATGTGTATTTACTATTAATTTGTTCAGACACTGTGATCTTGATCATCTCTTATTTAATGGTTTTAAGTTCATATTTAAATGGAAAACTTGCTATTATTTGTATGACTGTAGTACAAGTACAACAAAGTAATGAAATATGTCATTGTGTGTCTGCGTGCTTATAAAACATTTATTGCAGTGCAACGTGGCACAAGTAAAACAGCGACATTTCTGCGAATCAATTATTCATTCAGGATCAAAGGATCTCCGCTCCGGAGGTAATTACTGGAGTATTGATTTCATATCCTGACCAGTGCTAGGTTCTGTCTGGAGCTGGCGAATGACAGCAACAAATTGTCACTAAATATAAAAAATATTATTGAAGATCTTTGTTGCACTTAAGTTTTTGTTTTTACATTATTATTGACCTTAGGCCTACCATTTTATTCCGAGTCATTACTTTGGACGAACGATTATTGATCCGGACTAATTTAGTCATTTTCCAATAAAATATTTAAAACAAAACAGTATTACATAATGCGTTAAAACACCCGATCCTATCGCTGCTCACACTTTGTGAGTACGTAATTCCATCTCAGATATGTAAGTATATAGCACAAATTTTATGATTTGTCATACTTACACGTAAGGACGCAATGTGCATTTATTTCAAGTCAATTAGTTGTAAAACTTCCGGTAATTTAATAACATTTTAGGACTTTATGATACAGTTTTAGTATTCTGATTTTTAAGTGCATGTCTGTTTTACTTAGTTTTTCATTCACAAATTATTACTTAAAATAAACCAACTATTTTCACAATATATGTTTATTTCATGTGTAATTACTTTTTAAATTATTTTAGTTTTAAACATGTTTAGAATACGTATTTTTTTTATAATATGTTTTACAAAGTCAATTTACAAGACAATATGTTGTTTTTTATAAATATCAAAAAGATTATCTATCAGGAAACCTTTTTAACATATTTGTATTTACAAAAATATACAAGAAACACTTTAGCGTGAAATAGAAAAATTATATTATTTTGCCAACAAGTAAAAATTAACCGGTTTGGTGTAAAAAAGTAAATAATGTAGGCATTTCTTGTCACTAATTCTTTTCATAAAGAAATAGTTTAAAAGTTTTTGTAAATAATAATAATAATTACTGTGTTCAGTATAATGATCTGCCTTCCCTAGCTTCGTCAATTCTACTTTCGTTGACGCGTTTCCGAGAACTTCCATCTTATATGAGTATAGATATTGTTTTTGAAGTTGGATGTTCTCCGAAACGCGTCAACTAAAGTAGAATTGACGAAGCTAGGGAAGGCAGATCATTATACTGAATACAGTGATAATAATTCTAGCAGGAAAGAAGAAGAATATAAAAAGAATAATAATAATAATTATTATTATTATTATTATTATTATTCTTTCATCCGGATCACCCACTTTGGGGTACGCCAAATCAATTACTTTGATATGCGTTAATTATTATTATTATTATTATTATTATTATTATTATTATTATTATTATTATTATTATTATTATTATTATTATTATTATTATTATTATTATTATTATTACTATTATTATTAAATTAATAATTAATATAGAATTACGTATAATGTTTCTCAACAGTTAAAAATATTGTTTTTTAAACCACGTATATAATGGTAACAAATACAAAACTTTATGAAAAGTAAAAATTGTGAAATATTTATTATTGAAGGGTTGTTATAGCAATGTATATAGTTATTTTACTTGAAAATTTTTATAGAAGCACTTGCGCTCTACTAGTATTATTCCTAATTTTTTTGTGTTTTAAATTTGTGTTAACAACTTATTTACTCTATCTATAGATAGAGTTATAGTCGTTACATGACTAAAACTAAATTTAAATTCACCACACATTTCACTTTAGTTTAAATAGTAATTTAAGTAATATGTAGTTAAGTACAGAGTGTTTACATGATGAATAAATTAACCTTGAAATTGCAAATTGCAGTCACACAAAGTAAAGCAATTCAGTAAAACTTTCACTGAATTAACCTTGTGTATAAATAAACTATAAAACTGAATCCAAGCTCCCGCCCTGCTATTAGGGCAGTATCGAGACCCGTGACAGCGGCGGAAATATGGACTTCAGTCACGGCACGGAAGTGACGCTTACTGCAGGCAGTGGTTAGGTAACTACCTGGATAATCTTTAAGTTTCAACGTTCCTTGAAAAGCACTAACTGCTTTCTTTTCATTCAACTGGTAATTTAATAAATTAAATAATAATTTTATTACCAATTAATTGTTAGACTACTTTTAAAATGTTATATTTATTTAAGTAAACTTATTTCAGTAGTCTATTAATTATTTATAGTTTTTATTAATTTATCGTTGGATGTATTTATAAAGTGACAACAGATTTTATTAATTTCTAAAGCTGTAAAAATAATTTTCAAAAATAAAAGGGAGTAAAACATTAAATCATATATTTACATCTCTGTCCATCTAACTACTGGCATTACTGCAAGTGGGAATATTGTTTAATCCATTAATCTGATTATTAACAAATTTCAGTTAGAAGATGAGTCACCGGAGTCATCATTAAGATAAGACCCAAACCAGGGGTCTTGTAAAATAATACAATTGCAGTATTTTGTTCATTCAGTACTACTTAATGAATATTATTAATTTTTTTTTTAAGATTATGCGTCATACAGCTTTATATAAACTTTGCACCTAGGTCTAATACTTCAAATTAAAAATAGTCTATAACACGTTTTACAAATAAAAACATATTTTATAAAGTTTCGGTAGAGCTTTCTTTATAGCGGAACTCTCTTTATAGCGGAGAAAACTAGCTTTCCTTTGAATGCAGTAAATTTTGGTCCTATTTAAAGCCGTCTAGTCTCGGCAGATTTTTATCCAGTAAAATCCTTTTAACGGTTTCAAAATTGTGGCTAAAAATTTGTTAAAAATTCATTTAGGTTTTAAATTATTACTTTTTTCACATCTGATTTATCATTTATCAATGGTAATCAGATTTTAAATATGAATTCTACTTCTCTTACTTGAATGCAGTTTATTTAATGTAATTTTAAACATAAAGTGTTAAAATATGCCGAGTTATTTCATACTTTAATAGTTTCAGTTCGGGCAAATATATCTAAAACAGGTTTTAAATTTTCAATATAATCCGAATGTTTAAAATACTAATTTCATTACAGAACTATTACATATAAAATGGATTTTAAAATGTATGATAATGAAATATTTTTTGCAAATACGTTTCTATCACGTCAAGTAAACATAGTTTGCAACTTTCCAGTAAAGTCGGAGGAAAATGCTTAACTTTATATTTAAATGATTGTTTGGTTAGTTGGACCGGTCTGTATTTAATAACGGATAACAAGTCCTTGCGTTGCACGTAGTGTTTGCAATTCAATCTGCACAGGACAGGCGCTTCCTGCAAGTGAATAAATCCCATTTCACGCTCATTGTCATCCGCGATTCGTTGTACAATCGTTGTACAATCACCAACTGCTGATTTGTTTGCATAACAAAGTTTCTTTTATTTAAAAAAATTTACTTTCATTCTTTATGCCAGTGTTTATTGAAACGATAAATCTTACGCCGTAACTACAGTGTCGAACCTTCGACATTGAGGTGAGCAAGTTCAAGCAGGTCAGCTCCTGGGCTTTTTTATTCCCTTAAAGTAAACATTTAGTTGTACGACCGCCAAGCAAAGTGCTCGTGTTTGCTTTGTGTTCTGTTTTTTGGTTCTATTTTAAATGACTAATTCTTAGACCAACATCTTCTGAAGTGAAATGGAAATAAGAAACGGGAGAAAAACAAATAAAGTTATGAAAGTAAAAAGGTACAAAATGGAAATGAAAAGGTATTTATGGCATTGTAAATGCGATTGGATATAATAAACAAAATTACAAATTTTCATATTAAAAATTGATTTCTAGACAAATTTATAAATGTAAATCTCTTATTTAAAGTTTAATATTTGATCAGAATTTGACTTAAATTTTAAAAAAATGTAGTTTTCAATAGTCCATAAATCGGATGTATTTCAATTTATCCAGGAATTGACTTTTTTTAATTTCAAATTTCTTATAAAGGTTTTAGTTACAAAGTTTAATATATGACTAAAATTTGATCGAAATCTAAGAAACTCATTTGTATTATATCTTGTTTTTCAATATCTCGTGATCGTACTTTTTGGAGCCACTATATCTTTCGTTTGAGTAATTAATTAATTAATTTTGGACTACATATCAGCAATTTTAATAAAACCGCTACAATATAACTTTTTCTGTACATCCAAATATTTATGTAAAATAAATACAGGAAATCACTACTCCGATCAGCTTGTAGTTTATTAATTAACCTGATAACATGTTCTGTGTGAAGTCAAAGAGTGATATTAATGTATTTTTATCTATAAATATTTATACAATTACAAAACACGGTATCCGCTGAGAACTTCTAAACATCTAAACAAGAAGCCACAACTATGCTATAACACATGACACTAACACAAAATGTCTATAATTAACTTAATAATCTAGGCGGTTAATTCTAGCGCTTGTCCTTATATAATGAAAAAATATAACAAAATTAAATGCACTTTCTAGATATATTATTACTTTAACATAAATTATATTCCACTTAAATCACTATGAATTACGTTCATGTGTTTATTACTAAAGTATTTACTACAAATGCAGTAAGACTGTAACAGTGATACAAGTAATAATAAAAAAGATAAGAACAGAAACACAAATGAGAAAAAAATTAGTTGCAATTACAGAGTTGGGGTTATTAAGAATAATCAAAATTTCTAACTTAAACATATGTTTTTCTCTAGCAATGTTGTTATTGTATTGAGTACACAAATATATAACATAGTGTACCAAAACGAATTCACAATGGAAGTATTCCTAAGTGCTTCAACAAGGTAGGAAAGGCAGATGCCTCCTTAACGTAGCCTACTTAACGAAATAACAAGTAATCAATTCCTATTTAATTTATGTCTAAATTTAAGTTAACTTTAAAAAAACTTGAAATTTTGAAGCTTTCTGATACTGCTATGCAAATGATTATACATTTTCGGTCCTAGAAATACAAAAATACAAATGATTTTCCAAAAATAGTTTTGATTACTTTAGGTCTATGAAAGTACGCTGTGACCAGTTTTTATATAAATAACTTCCACTACCCAAGTAAGGACATTGAACACTTTAATTGCAAACTAATATTTTTAAAGAAAGAAGTTTATAACAAAGGGAAACTGCTAACTTACCTGCTTTTCTGTCGATAACTTCCCAAAGAGAAACAATTAAACGTGAACAGTTTATGAATGTAATGTGTGTCCACAATTTATTTTTGTCACTTTTTTTCTACAATTTTATTAGAAACAGCTATTCATTTGTTTCTATTGGCTGCTTAATTGTTCACATTAATTTGTACGACATTTTAATTAATTTAATTACAGTGGATTTAATAGGTGAAAATGTATAGGCCCTATGTATCATTGAATCTTTGTTGTGTTTGTTAGTAAATACTACATGCCAAACTACTTTTCTGCTTTTTGATAGAAAATGTATAGGCCCTATGTATCATTGAATCTTTGTTGTGTTTGTTAGTAAATACTACATGCCAAACTACTTTTCTGCTTTTTGATAGAAAATGTATAGGCCCTATGTATCATTGAATCTTTGTTGTGTTTTATAAACTAAATACTACATGCCAAACTACTTTTCTGCTTTTTGATAGAAAATGTATAGGCCCTATGTATCATTGAATCTTTGTTGTGTTTGTTAGTAAATACTACATGCCAAACTACTTTTCTGCTTTTTGATAGAAAATGTATAGGCCCTATGTATCATTGAATCTTTGTTGTGTTTGTTAAACTAAATACTACATGCCAAACTACTTTTCTGCTTTTGATAGAAAATGTATAGGCCCTATGTATCATTGAATCTTTGTTGTGTTTTATAAACTAAATACTACATGCCAAACTACTTTTCTGCTTTTTGATAGAAAATGTATAGGCCCTATGTATCATTGAATCTTTGTTGTGTTTTATAAACTAAATACTACATGCCAAACTACTTTTCTGCTTTTGATAGAAAATGTATAGGCCCTATGTATCATTGAATCTTTGTTGTGTTTTATAAACTAAATACTACATGCCAAACTACTTTTCTGCTTTTTGATAGAAAATGTATAGGCCCTATGTATCATTGAATCTTTGTTGTGTTTTATAAACTAAATACTACATGCCAAACTACTTTTCTGCTTTTTGATAGAAAATGTATAGGCCCTATGTATCATTGAATCTTTGTTGTGTTTGTTAGTAAATACTACATGCCAAACTACTTTTCTGCTTTTTGATAGAAAATGTATAGGCCCTATGTATCATTGAATCTTTGTTGTGTTTGTTAGTAAATACTAAATGACAAACTACTTTTCTGCTTTTTGATATTAGGAATCTACTTAACATTTATTTTTACAATAATTTAATTAATTTTTAATAAAAAAAAACAGTAAACTGTAAAAAAGAAAACGAATGAAATTAAAAAGAATATGTCTAATAGAAAAATGGCAACGTTTATATAATTAATTAAATACAAGTGTATTTAACACCAAAGAAACAGTAATTTAAGGAATTATTTAAATGTATAATCTAAAATGAACTTCTCAAGTCTGGTTAGAAGCAGTAAAACTATGGGAAGAATTTAGAAGGTATTTATGAAATTAAACAAATAAATAAAAGCACGATAGGGATAATTATATGAGGAGAACATCTTAATCACTGAGTATGGGCTCGATAGATAGCGTTGGTGTTGACTTTATAATAAATGTAAGGTTTCCACGCAAACACTTTACTGCTTCTATACACGCTATAAGACATGCACAATTACCCTTCATTGTATGTGTGTTTTATTATATTAAACGTTTAACTTATAATTAGCGGAAACTAATATTATCTTTATTACGTGTAAGTTATTGTTAATGTGTATATTTTACATTTGCCTATGAGTCTTTAAATGAGTGCCATTTTGAAACTTATCTACGAATTTTATTGGGTAACGTACTTGTTCAAGTGATTACCGTTTTAGATAATATACTTCGTAGTACCGGGTCAGACGTTTAACGTAAAGGTTGATACAAGAATTTATTTTCCAATTGTAATTCCTTAATAACATTAATACAGGCCGAATCGGTTCCAACAACACATATTTCCGGGTGTTACCAAATTAACAGCTTAACCAAATAGGCTTGTTAACGGCCTGTAAAAATAAACTCCCTGTTAATCCGCTTTATACGGGATACGCACCTTGTTTAGATCTCGTTAGCTCTTCACAACATAATCGGATTTGCCGGAAACAATTTAAAACTGCAAAAGTTTTAATCTATTTCTCGTTTACCGTTTCCATTTCTATTTAAAACCCGCGTTAATCGTTTTACACTTTAACACTTTTACACGTTTACACATTTACACATTTACATTTTTGTATTTACGTTAGTTTAAATATTCACAGCACACAGCTGCGTCCCTGACCACTGCGTCGCAAAATATCATCGATAAAAACAAATCGAACTTGACCAACAAATTGGTTTTGCATTTATTTTACTTTTTTTTAATTTCTTGCTCTTTCAAAATAGTAAAAAATAATTTACATTTTTTTAAATTAGTTTTCATTGTTGTGAATTAGCTATTGTAGTAAAATTTAAAATTTTATAGGTTAAGGAAAGACTGACTGCCTAAATATAAACTTGCTTATTGACTATAATTAATTTTGTTCCTTTCAATTAAACACTGTTATTTTTAGAAAAAGTAGATAAAACCGATTTATTGTGTTCCTCATATCGTACAAAAAATAATTGTAAAGAATTAACTATGTATTAGCTCTATATTCACGCCATCGATATAATCAAATTATCACTGAACACGTGATCATCATTACAGTACAAAATATCGATAATTAATTATATTTTAATTACACGACTAAATTAAGTAGAACGTGTGATTAGAGTGGACGCAAATTAGGCTAAACCATTTAAATTGGTATCGCAATACCCTGCTTTCTGTTGCAATTTGACTAGGCCTATATTGTTTTAAAGATTTCGCCCAAAATAATATCGATTTAATTATTCTTTTCTTAATTTAATATTGTTTTATATTATCTTAGAGAACATGAATCTTAAAAACTAAGTGAAATGTGGAAAACTATATTTGGTTAAAGTTGGGCAAAGAATAACAATAAGAAATAATATACTGAATAAGAGTAGCCTACACATTTTTCTAAAACAGCTACATTTTTCAAAGAGTATTATTTTTTTAAAGCAGAAATAGTCAGTATATTTCTTTTTTGAACACAGTTTTTTTAAAAACCTAATATATTAAAAAACATACAAATGTTAAATGTTAAACATACAATATTTAATGAGTTAACAATAAAATCGTGTTTAGGATTGGGGTTATCAGAAATAATAATTGAAGGTGAATATGTTTATTTTGTTTCCTTTCGACTTTACGTCTGGCGATCGGAAGGCCGGGACTTCCATAAACTTAGTTTCTTCATTCAGCTACATCTACTCCTTTGTTTACAAAACAAAGTTTTTTTAATCTAATTTTTTTTTTTTTGAGAACTATGAGATAATTCGGATGATGCAGTCTTCTTCCATCGCTTGCAGTAGGGCTACTTCATAGTGATTTAAATTGTTTTCTTCCCAAAGCTGTCGTCAAAAATTATGCGCGGAGCTACTTCCTCAGCTGTACCACATTTCCCACACAGAAGATTCGTCATGTAAAAGCACATTTGTGATTTTGTGTAGATAACTGCAAAATTTCTAGTGACTGTACAGACCTTTTGTGCTCTCCACAAAAAAGTCTGTGTTCCTTAGAAAGTCATTGGGAGACTTGTCTACACGCAGGTCCTGCTCCGAGTATGCCCTGATGTCCTAGGACCCACAACAACTGCACTTTGATGATACGCCTAGTGATGCTGCGATGAGAGTGAACAATTTAGAACAGGAACAATTTAGAACAGGAACAATTTAGAACAGGTTTAAATAAAAAAAATATTTGTTATAATTACTAAAAAAATAGTTTGGTTTTTCGGTCAGTCTTAAAGAATCTTTTTTAATAAACTAAAAACTTTCCCCCTATTATTAAGAAAAATTAAGCAGTTAATAATACAATTAGCTAACCTAATTAAGATTTTGCGACTAACTTCTTTAAACTATGTCGCATGTTTACTCAATCCACTTAAGCAGATTGACAAAAATCAACTGAGTATAAATGTCAGATTAAAAATGAAATGATTGAGTTGATTGTATTCTTCGTCCATAAAACAGCTGATTGACTCGCGGCGGGTGAAAATGTCAAACAAAACCTTACGACAGCCTCCGGAATTAAATTTGAATGAAAGACTGATTGAAACCAAATTGAATAACCCAACGTGACTTGAGGTTTATTTGTAACAATTCGAGAACTGAAAGCAAATATTTACAGTTCCTTTATTCAGTATTTCTATTTAACAATAAATGGAACAGAAATTGTTACCGATAAGGTTTCTTACTAATTTCAAGCTAAATTAAAAAAAATTGTTTATTAGAAACATTAAAAGCTATTAAAGAAACATCAGTACGTTGTAATGTTTAAAAAATAATAACTTGTTGCATAATTCAATTTGAACTATTCTGCCTAGTTTCTGGAAGGAAAATACAAAATATTTAGTTTCTTGAAAAATAACTTTCTATCAAATATTTTTAATTTATCGTCAGTCATCTTAATACGGAACAGAGTAATAAGGACTATCTATGTATTAGTATGTTGTTTACATGTACAATGGACTAGATACAAAAATAAATCTATTATCAATTATTTGTTGTTGTTGTTATTTTAAGGCGAAAACCACATTGAGGCTATTATCACCTCCCTAAATGTAAGTGTGAGTGTAAAGCGTTAAAGTCGTAAGTGTTTGTAAGTGTAAGTGTGTGTTAGACTCGCGTACTGCGAGGGACGTCTAAATCCTCTCAATTGGTGCAGCTAGTCTGCACCCCCTGCGGAGCCATTAAAAATGAACTATACGTGTGTGTGTGTGTGTGTGTGTGTGTGTGTGTGTGTGTGAGAGAGAGAGAGAGAGAGAGAGAGAAAGATAGAAAGAGATTATTTACTACAAGTAAATATTTTTTATATTATGTGAAATAGTATATTTATGTACCATAAATTGTATGGATGTGGATCACATTGAAGATTTTGCAGTTTTGACTCACAAATTATTTAAATTGACTTAAACTTGATTTTGGGAATAATCCCTATTCCCAAAACAAGTCCGATATCTAGTAAAACTCTTGATTACTTTAAAAAACATGATAATTTCAAATATTTTATAAGAGCCGTATATTACATTTTTCAAAAAACTGATTTTACGAATGAAATGAACGTTAAAAGTACATTGAGAGAATGCTAAAGTTTTTAACCAGAATTTAAAATACTAAATTCAACAAAACAAAAGAAATAAAAAATAATTTTTGGATAATAACAAGGAAAGACTTTTTAACAGAAGTATACATTTCCTACAATAAAATTATAAAATGAGTACTTACTAATTTGTACAGCTTTCAATAATGACTAGACGCTACAATAGCAAAAAAAGTTTTTTAAAAGTGAATGTTTACCCTATTTAAAACAAATAAACATATCTTGCTTGGTATAAATGTATCTGTGGTTATTTAAACATACTTAATTGGCATGCCGTTTGTACCTATTATTAATTTACTTAATTATTATCAAATATTTTACTGTTATATTGTTTCTTTAATTGTACGTCAATACGACAACTGATTTCCCCGTATATTAAAAAAATCTTTCTTATGAAATAGAAATATTTATGGACAGAAGCAACGACGATTTGTAAATTCTAAGTTGATAATTTGTACGCCTAGAGTCAGATTATTGGATGTGGGATTATGGATTAGAGTTAGATTATCTATAGATTATTGGATGTGGGATTATGGATTAGAGTTAGATTATCTATAGATTATTGGATGTGGGATTATGGATTAGAGTTAGATTATCTATAGATTATTGGATGTGGGATTATGGATTAGAGTTAGATTATCTATAGATTATTGGATGTGGGATTATGGATTAGAGTTAGATTATCTATAGATTATTGGATGTGGGATTATGGATTAGAGTTAGATTATCTATAGATTATTGGATGTGGGATTATGGATTAGAGTTAGATTATCTATAGATTATTGGATGTGGGATTATGGATTAGAGTTAGATTATCTATAGATTATTGGATGTGGGATTATGGATTAGAGTTAGATTATCTATAGATTATTGGATGTGGGATTATGGATTAGAGTTAGATTATCTATAGATTATTGGATGTGGGATTATGGATTAGAGTTAGATTATCTATAGATTATTGGATGTGGGATTATGGATTAGAGTTAGATTATCTATAGATTATTGGATGTGGATTATGGATTAGAGTTAGATTATCTATAGATTATTGGATGTGGGATTATGGATTAGAGTTAGATTATCTATAGATTATTGGATGTGGGATTATGGATTAGAGTTAGATTATCTATAGATTATTGGATGTGGGATTATGGATTAGAGTTAGATTATCTATAGATTATTGGATGTGGGATTATGGATTAGAGTTAGATTATCTATAGATTATTGGATGGAAAAACTAACAAGCAATACTTGACGGTGTATGACATAAAACTGTAGATATATAACAGATAACGGTGAACTGGACATCTGCAGAGAATGAGTGTGGAACAAAAGTGTAGAATTATGCGCCAATATGTAAGGAATAGAAGAGATATGAAAAAAAGACGTGGAAAGTGAAACGTGGATCGTTAAATTTGGGCTAAAAAGAGACAAAAAGGAATACGGGGGAAACAATTTGCATAGGAAATAGTTTTCTGATATAATCCGTATTATTCGAACACTTCACTTGATAACGTTACGAAAGAATTCTTTACGCACAAAACACAAGTGTTAAAACAAGAGACATGTTGATCATGTAAATAATAAAAACTGATTTTACTTTCGAAATCAAATTTACACATTTTCAGAAGAATACCAAACAGAAGTAACACACAAATTTCTTCGACTAGTTTTGTATTAATTCTTTATACTTTTAATATTTTAATATTAGTTTTTTTCTTGATACTAATGAGTTTTTTGTACATGTTTTAATTTATTTAATGCAAGAATGTAGTTGTTATACTTTTACAAAATATTATGTGAAAATACTTTATTGCACATACTTTCTTAAAAATGAAATATTTTAGATTTTTAATGAATACCTTACCTAAGGAGAACGTAAACATTGTAGGCCCTATGGTTAGTAATAGTTCTGCTTAAATGCAGTAAAAAAAAAGAAAAATTACCGGTAACAATCCATCCTTTAAGCCTAACACTGTACATGCGCACGCGCACGCGCACGCGCACGAGCACACAATACCACTTTGTAAACTCATTAAACTGGAATTTCACCTTATTTTCTTTAGGTCAGGGAGATAGTTATTAGAGTTTTAAAAGGTATGCAATTTGTAATAACGAATTTCTATTGAACTGCTGGGTAAGTTGTAGTCAGGATGCACCTAACCTTCTATTTGTACCATTATTTCATTTATTATTTATTCCATTCTGGCGTTCAATACATTTGTACTAGCCTAAGCAGTCCATCTATGGATAAATTACTTGATTTTGTAATACACGTTATTGTCACACTGTGATAACCAGCTTTTCGACCATCAGCTGTTCGGCCATCAGCTGTTTCGTATATTCTTCATTGTTTCCTTCCGTTGCTCTCAATTCGATATTACTGTACCACACAATTTGCCATACGTTACCGGGCGTAATGAAATAATTTGAAAGTTTAAATATCTTCAAATATTGCATAATTACCAAAAGTAATAAAAATAAAATTAATTTATTAATTTAATTAATTTATTTAATTAATTAATTTAATGAAAATAAATTAATGTGATATTTATCAAAAAATAATCATTTGAAAAAATCAAAAGTAAGAAAATTTGTATGTTAAAAATTCGCTTTCATCACGTATTTAAAAAATAATATCAATGAGGAAAGTGTTTCATTATTTTTTCATCAAATGGTTACTTTGGTTAACACGGAGTTTATTACACATGGAAATAAAACCGACATATTTTGTGTAAAATATACATGCACTGAGATATATAACGCAATTCTGTCGGGTTTCTTTATCAAAGAGGCAGCGAGAGGAGGAAGCATACTATCTACTTCCGGTCTCGTGTCTGCCGCCATTACGTAACCTGTCAGCCAGGCCATTATATCACGTCCGCATAAAACGTTATCCGATACTTTTCTTCCTTTACATGACTTTATATCGTTAAATGTTGCCTACTGACAGAAATATTGTACCCAAGGTAAAATGGAATTATTTCAGACTTGCGAAGCTTTCATAGTGATTAGCATTATGTATGACTGTTAAAAATTTGTATTTAGAAATATATTCACTTCTAAGTAATGTAATAACATAATTGTCCTAAAAATGAATTGTTAATGTTGTAATCTACAGTACAAAATAAAAAAATGTTTGGCATACATTTCTCTCACTAAACGTGATAGAGAAAATAAAGTAACGTGTGGAACTCGGGGAGTTACCGTCAGAAGACAAGCTACCTTCGCTGAATATATAATTAGTTTGAAGATTTGTTTACAAATATCTTGTTTTGTTTAAATAAATCAACACGTGAGCCTAGCTTAGATATTATTTACTGTAGTTACAGTAAAGGATCAGTTGTTTTATATTAATTCGTAACGATCAGCTGATTTCACTGAACAGCTGATAGGCTATAATAAGTTTCAGGTTATGTTGCTAAAAACTAACAATATTAACAACAATTATTATAAACGTTTATATTAATGTCGAATGTATTATAGACGGTTACAAAGTGCACGTGATCTTCAACTAAGGAGAAACACCGAAATCAAAGCAACACAACGTTGTTATATAATACGCGTGTACTTTTATCGAAAAGGAGGAAGAAAAAGAAATAGAGAGAAATAGAGAGACGAAATTCGTTTCATGTTTCCGTTTTTCTATTCCCTCGCCAAAGCTAGCAACAACAAATTATATTGTTTTTAATATCTTGAAAACAATAATAACTCGAAGTTTTGTACTAAGCTCTTTAAGTCGAAGTCTCACAGTGCGAAACTCAGTGACTCGACGTTTCAGCCCTAGCTTCATGATCCAGCTTTTTTACTGAAACCTGGACACGAATGTTTGCTCAGACGACCCTTCCCTCTTCCTTCAGTCTGTCGCATACATTCTACATAAAAGCGGGCAACACTCCACTACAGTTCTGCCAGTACGTAAGCTACTGACCCATTTCCATATCCAAACACTCAAAAGGAATCACAACCTAAACTCCTGTTTAGAGGTCAGTACGGACCCTGTGTTAAGATCAATAGAAATGATTACGGAGTGTTTTCAGTGTGTATTTAAACAGGGTGGGAATTTGTACAACCGAGAAACAGTGCGTAGATAACTGCAGACCCTGAACACCAGGATGGAACTGCTACAACTCATGAGGGAAACAGAAACAGTTTACTTAACAAGTAACCTACCTTAGAAACTTAGTTTTGCACACAAAATTTATTGACAGTATTTTAAAAATTACAAATTATATTGAATATTTAAGTAAATATTATTCAACATTACATTAAACTGAATTTACTAATTACTTTCACAATTAAACCTCAATAGCCTATAAACGGCAGTAAATTGATTTCTCAGCGATAATAACACTACACAGCAACTATTAACAGTACTGGGACTAATAAAATATTCAGTCAGTGCAATATTGTATCCTACAAGTATAATAGCGTCATTTGTGTAAATCAATTATTCATTCAGGATCAAAGGATCCCGAGCTACGGAGATAATTATCGGGTATTGATTTCATATCACATTAGCCTACTTGCCGTTGTATAATTTGGAATTTTGGAGTAAAGTTTACTCCTTCGAGTAAAACTTCTAACAAATGATTTATCACACCATTTTTTACTTCTATTCAAACGGAGGTTGTTTTTTTTATTTTAAGCCAAAAAGCACAATAAGGCTATTATCGCCTGCCTAAAAGTAAGTGTGAGTGTAAAGTGTTGTAAATGTAGTCGTAAAAAAGTCGTAAATGTAGTGTTGTAAGTGTGTGTGTTAGACTCGGGTACAGCGAGGGACGTCTAAATCCTCTCATCAGGTGCAGCTAGCTACACTCCCTTGTGGGGAGAAGTTATTTTTGTTATATTTATGATAAGCGTAAGTAAAAAACAAAAATATATTTTTGAAAGTATCTTGAACATTGAAACATTGAGATTATGTTTTTTGTAAATGTAGCACACAACATTAAGTTTATTGTTTAACTGCGTTTTATGAACAAAAAAATATTTGGTAATTATATTGTTTAATTGTAGCTGACATTTTTGCAATTTTTTTTGAAAAAGTGAGAAAGTTTCTTGTTAACTTGTACGTTTTTTGACCATCTGCTGCAGAGTAAAATTTTTCAACTTTGGTGTATGGGGTTTGAGTTGTTGTTTTAATTATTTGAAAGTATTTTAATTACGTTTATATCTCGAAGTGATATATTCACAAGTTAACGGTATGAAATCAACAGCGAAAATAAAATCCTTTTAGAGTAATTTAAAAACTTAAAAGCTATTAAAATAAAAATTATTTTTATTCAGAAAAACTTCAATACTTTCAAAAATGTATAAAATATGTAAAAGATGGTGTCTATCATTTTGTGGTGTCTACATGACTGAAGATGTAAGAGAAAACCATTCGGTAATCGCGACACGCAGCTCTCTCGCTGACATGATAGAAGCGAAATTCCAAAATGTATTATTTTTTATCAATAAAATGAACGCTGACCACCGTCAAGTTAAATTTCTTAATTAAACATATTTTAAAAATATAAAATGCTAATTTATACAGTTTTTAGCGCTGAAGTCAGATTTTCAAAAACATACATTAAGACAAAAAATGTTAATTTCAACATCTCCCTCAATAATGATGTAGAGATTAGGATCGGTGCCTATTTCACTATTCCGGGCGTGTGTCCTATCCAATTCATCGGCAAGGTAAATAACATATTACCTGCATTATTAGTGTTTCTAATCGATGTTCTGTTTTAAAATGCGAACTCGATTTGTTTGAACGTCTGATTAATACCACAAAGAGCTTTAACATAAATTCTGGGAACTTTTTGACACTACTTCGTACATTCCTCTACCAGTATACACAAAATATTTTTTTGTAAATGACTAAGTAAACAATAATAACAACATGATTGTACGGGATGGTGGTCGAGATGGCTAAGGCAACGGTCAGTTTGTCCTCAATGTAACAGGCTACTGCAGTTACTGTAACGCTGATTCTTCGTCCTCATTAGGCCTCATTGAACAGTTATAAAGTCTGAACACGAAGCAAGTATATAAATAAATAATAACATAAAAATAAATAATGAAAAAAAATGTTCCATCAATAAATAATATTTTAATAGTGCTTAGCCATGCACGTATTAGATGCTATATTGTATAACCAAAATGGTGAAGGCGCACAATCAGGGTATTGTCTATTATGTAAAATTAATTAGCATTTTCACACATGATTGATCCACTCTGATCGTTTGTTCTTTTGTTTAACCCGAAATTAACAAATAAATAATTAATCTTGGCGCGAGAATCTGTCAACAACTGAGCTGTAATAATTCCAATAGAATTTACGCTCTTTTATGAGTTAAACAATTACATAGGATGTCTGTTAACATATGCCAATGCATATGTTGTCTTTTGTTTTGTTTAATTGTGAAACAATCAATATTGTTTCAAACATTTAAAATAGTTTTTAATTGCTTCTATCTGCTATGAAGCAGATACAAACTAAATTGATTAAAAAAAGAAGAAAACTTTAAGAGAACCAACAATTAATTATGTAGAAAACGTCTGCTGTATGAGTCCTAGAATTCGTTTTGTTTGATTCTAAAATAATAAAGTAAACTATTGGGTCTGTGTGACCTTTTTTCAGTTATTGGAGGAAACGAGTGATTAATGTGTAAGCAAGAAGTTGAACAGTGTCATGGCAAATCTTTTTTTGTTAAAATTCACTTTATTGTTACATTTAATAGTTGTATGGACTATTGATAAAACGATGTTATTCATTACATTTACGTTATTTAATACAATTTGTCTTACTTTCTTCTACTTTTGTATTTAAAAATATAACCTATAAATTTAAAGTCTGAATCCTAATACTATATCTTACTGAAATATTTACAAAATTAACAGACCGTAACTGGATTTTACATTATATACTAAATTATTTTACAATATTTACTCTTTACTAAAAGTATAACATTTAAATATTAGAACGGCCTAAATGCCTTAACGGTTCTAAGTTCAATACTGATTCGGTTAGAAATTATTTAAGTCTTAGATACAGTAAAATTTTAATGTTACTTTCAAATGTTTGTTCAGCAATCAGTTGTTTTGGTACACACAATTATTTCTGTCACATATGAATATGTGCACGCAATAAATAGCCTTGTTAGTGCTGTAATTTTATCTTTATAATTTTTAATAAAACCAGTCGCTAAACTAAGAAGTGTTTTTATGTGTAAAATGTGTGCGTGTGTGTGTTTGTGTGTGCGTTCAGTGTGTAATTGTGTTTATGAATCGCCGAAAACATAACGATTTCATTGATTTCTGTAAATTTTGTCTTGTCAATCTGTCCGGTTGTTCAGATATGTTAAAAATTAATCAAATATTCTGAATTTTCTTTGTCAACAATGTTTAAAAATATTTCTTTTCTAATTAGCTTTAACACTTTTGGGATATAAATCATATTTTGCTCGAATGTAGCATAATTACAAAAATCTAATAATAATTAGTTATAACAAAAAGTATAGGGTATTTGTGAAAAAACAAATTTATAAGATTGAAGTAAATTGAAACACATAACCGATGCCGATGCCTGTGGTTGAATGTGTTTCCATGTTGCAGTGAGTTGGGTAACGAATCTTTATGCACTAGCTTCCACATCGAATAGGCCTATTTTGGGAGACTAATTGAATCTCAGTATTCAATTCTAAATATTAATTAGTACATAATTATACCAATAAAATTTTCTACTTACAGTCTTAGCCTATACTGCTCTTGAAAATATATTTTCAATAATCTACCTTTTAGACTATCTATTTGTATGGTTAAAAAACACTTAAATACTATTTTTAATCCATTTATTTTGCCCTGAAATTTAATTAAGAAACAAGTAATACAGAAATTATAAAAAATAAACATTGTTTAGGCTTCAAGAAATTTGTTTCCCGTCTGAAGGATACTTAACGTCAAACTCAAAGAAAACCAACTTCTTTGAACCTAACCAATATTTATGCACAGAAATAAATTAGTTTCTTTAATCTTCAACGGAGATATTTACTGCGACACAACTTTCCCACTTTGATTTTCAAGTAATGTAACTTTTGGTTTAAAGGTTCACGTTATATTTACGTTAATGTTTGTTTGGAAAACGGATTCAGTTTCGACGCTTCTAAATTATTAAATTTTTGTAGTTCTGAAAGTCAGTTCATTCAAAATTGTTAGTTTAACATTGTGTTATTTTCCATAAACAATTCTATTCAATTTAGATTACTGCTTATATTGATCCTGTTTTGTTAAAACAAATTTATAACAATTCCATATATACTCTGAATTATCTTATAGTTAAGGTTTATAAATTATAATTATAAAGGGTATTTCGTAACTCTCTGGACACGCTTTGAATAATTGTTCCTTGGAAGAAGACAAAACACATTTTACAAAATAAACACGAGCTTTTTGGGAGAAGAGAGTTTTACAAAACGGTCACCACAGGTCTGGAGTTGCTTAATTTAGTAAAATGTAAGTGGCTGACATTCTGTTCTGTTTTGTCCGTATTTTATTTATTTATTTATAGATCCCATCCATCGGTGTAATGAGTTAACCAAATTGGTTAAGGTCGATTTAGTGTTTTCTAAAATATGAATTTTTTTAGTAATAACTCATACACGATAAAAAGTATAATATACAAACAGATAAAAAACTAGGTGCAAGGTAAATGTTCTTTGTCTCAACCTAAAAACAATTCTATTAAGTGTGACTAGGGAGTTATTGTGTATATATTGATTAAAGTGAATATACAAGTGTCACAAAAAACCGTAGCTCGATATATAAAATAAGATTCTTTACATTCAAATAAAAAATTGTTAACTTTTATTAAATTCTGTTTAGTTTATTTTCAATCTGACATTTTGTTTTTTTACAAAATTCGCTATGTATATATATATATATATATATATATATATATATATATATATATATATATATATACATGTATATATATACATGTATATATATATATATATATATATATATATATATATATATATAGAGAGAGAGAGAGAGAGAGAGAGAGAGAGAGAGCAGAAGCTTTTAGTATATTACGATTTACAAGTGTACTAAATAAAAAGACTTAATTTGTATACATTTCAAAATCTTGTCGTTTAAAAGATTCAGAGTCAAATATCTTTGAAACCGTAAATAATAAAAAATAGAGAAAAATGTTTCGTATTTCTTAATAACAAACAAAAAAGTTTTTAAAATTTTCTGTAGCTAAAAAAATAATCAAGTTATCATCAAAGAAAGTGCAAAATAAGAAATAATTAGCAGACCTGAAATAATGCCTTATGTATGCCTACTTACCTCTCATTGATTTTTTTTCAGGTTTAGACATTTTTAACGATAACTTAGTTATTCTTTAATAAGCTACAGAAAATTTAAACAAAATGTTTTTTTTTTTTTTTGAATTACAAGATATAACTATTTTTAATCTTATGTCATTTTTGTAATATTTGACTGTAAACATTCAAAACTGAAGCCATTTAAAAAAATATAGTATTTGTATTTTATATATTTACAAATACGACATACTAAAGGCATACACAAAATAATTTTACTTCTTTATTTATTTAGATAGAGACTCAGATTCTGAACTGATAATACGGTTTTTTGTGACATCCTGTATTTTATACGAGTAAAGTCTTCATTAACTAATTACCTTTGGGGAATAATCTGTTGGAGTGGCCATTACGTTGAGACAAACTCGGGGACTTTGAGAGAAGCGCTGGTCTTGACTTTTGAAATGTCGCTAAAATTGTATATACGTACAATAAACTATACGTACTTGTGTTTGTGTGTTAACAATATATTTTCAATTTTCGTTTGATTTGATTCAAAGATATTTATAATAACTTAGACAATTTCATTATTCGTTAAAGTACGTCGAACGTTTTAAAAATATATAATTCAAAAATTAAAAGATCATAACTTTTTATCTCACACTTTTCCAAAACAATATTTCACTATAGTAACACAGACAAAATGTAAATAAGCTATAAAATTGTTATTAATCGCAAGGATGAATTTTTCTTCTATCACGTTAGTAAAATATTTTCGTAAAATGATTATTTTTACTATGAATATTCGTATTCTAAATTACAGTAAATATCGAAGTTTTCCTTACTCCCTGAATGCATAGGCTATAGGCGTATGTAGTGTTCCGTAACAAGAACGTATAGTCTTGGCCCCTAACCAGTTTTTGGCTAATTGATGTTGTAGCCTTCGATTTACGTGCAGTGGATTTGGGTTCAATTACCGCGGGGCTTTGGCACTGCATGGTGAGGCAAAATGAAAAAAAAGGTTAAAAATAAAACAGAACAGAAGTGCTGACCACACTACACCTGACTGGAAGCCGTCATATTTTCATTTGTATCAAATCTTGTATATCTTGTAGGCTATAGAAGACGTTATTCAAACCCTGCTTAGGTAGTATACAGACCTTGGTAGATACAAATAATGAAACTAATATTTTGCAGTTATACTTTGAAACAAGTGGTATCAAAATATTACAGGAATATTTTAACAAATTAAAGTTATTTAGTGAAACTATTCTTATCAAAAACTACAAAGAAATAAGAAAAATGGCATTAATGTCAAAAAATTAAATATGAACAAATTAATTTTATATAACAAATTACGAATAATTGAATATTACAATCAAAAATTAAATCATAAAACACGACTCTGGTTGGGTTGATTCATTACACTAAGTACAATAATGAAATCTGTAAGATATGATTTAACAATTGTAAAAACGAGTTTGTTTCATAACTTTTTAAAGATTTTTTTAGAGATAAAGCGGTGATCTAACATTTAATTTGTATACATTTATAAGCCACAAACATATTCACTGTTTAGAAGTGATAAGTACTAAAATATTATATCTCAAAAATAGTTCAGTTTTAGAAAAAAAAGATTATTGTCGTAATTTATGAACTGTCAAATATCAAAATGTATTTTAAAATTTTGTCACTATACGAACAATAAAGAAATCGTGATAATTGTTACAAAAATCGACCGCGAGGGTTTGAGACTTTTCTTTGTGGTTTAAATTTAATTTACTTTCGAATTATATTTTTTTAATTAAAAATTTAATAATAATAATAAAAATAAAAATCTAAATTTAAAAAAATAATTTAAAAGGACATCAAATTATTTTCAAATATAGTCAAAATAATTCAGCTAGTTTTGTAAATAGATTCAAATTTATGTTTTATTTTGGTAGCTTAAATACTTAATTTATTTATGGGCATAATATAATGTAAGTATGTCATGTTTTTATTCTAGTTATTAAATTCTAATAAACTATTTACAACTCGTTTGTCCGCGCACACTCAGTTTGGTATAGCTTTTGACTTCTGTCGCACTTTAAATTTCTATTACTAAAGATCCTGGATTCCTAATGAAGATTTATACAGCTCCCATTTCCTAAAGGAAATAAATCGTCTGTAAGGTGATTACGTGGTAGATAAAAACTGCCACCCCCACACAATGTAATTAAGAGGGTGTACTTTAGTTGATGAATAATTTCCACCGCTTACTTTCACAAACTTATCGATAATAGGTAATATCGTTAGAGGGGATGATTAATGGTTTTGCGATACCCACAGCCCCTAATGCACCGACTACATGAATATCAATGTTTTGAAATTAATGACAATTCACTTAACGACTTTATATCTCGGGAGGAACAGACGATTTCTTTGTTGTTCTTTACTTTATAAGTAAAAAATATTTGTCTGTTTATTTGTATTGGAATATTCAGGCATGACACCTTAAAATAAGCACTGACTATAATGAATAGATAAAGTTTTGCTTGGGCCTTGGCAAAAAATCGAGGCGGTGCGCATGTTCATCTTGCCTTGCCTCGACTTCATCCTAAGGGGTTCTAGGGTTGAGAAAGGTCCATTGTCAAAACTGGATAAAGATGTTAGGCGGCTGGCCAAGTCGTGGCTTTATCTGCCACGCAGAGTTAGCGCTGAGGTTGTCTACCTCGACCCTTTGGAGAGTGGAGCAGATCTTCTCCTTTTGTCGGATCAGGTGGACATAGCCTCGGTGGTGCATGCCTTCCGACTGATCACCTGTCGGGATCCAGTCGTTAAGGATCTGGCGCGTCAGATCTTGCGCGGTGTAGTTCGCACTCGAATCGGGCGTGATCCCACCAAAGAGGAGGTTGCCGGATATCTCTCGGGGAGACTCGATGGGATGTCCCTACATCCTCTTCCCTAAGAGGTGGTGTTTAGCGTCGGTCTAGACCGTCGCTAGAAATGCCGCCCGTAGACTGCACCAGCGGGTCGGGTTCTTGTGGCGTTGGAGCGCGGTGCTAAGGGAACATCAAGTGGTTGTCCCTACACCTGATGCTCCGTTGGACCCTGTCATGGTCCCGGAGAGCTCCCGCCAGATTCTTATGCTGCGACTGAGAGCGGCCATACGGACAGCAGAAGACTGCTGGGGAAGGCGGCCGAGGTGGTGACACAGAGCGATGTCTTGAATCATTTCTTGCGCTCTGAACGATACACGCGGTTTGCCGACTGGCGGTTCGTTTTCAAAACCCGCTTAGGTAACGTTCCGCTTAACGGATGCAAACGGTTTCGACAAGGAGACAGGCGTTGTAGGCGATGCTGTTATGCGTCTGAGACGTTGCCGCATGTGCTTAACCACTGTCTCAGAGTGCTGCCTTGCAGGGACGCCATGACGCAGTTTCGGGGCGGTGACGTGCGCGTGAATAGGACTGTTTCAAGAACGACTAGCGATCTGAGACAGGATATGGTGATAGTGAACGATGTGGAGAAGCGAATTTCAATAGTCGATGTCGCTATCCCGTTTGAGAACCGCTACCGGTCGCTGGCTGAAGCGCGACGGTCCAAAGAGGACAAATACGCCCAGCTGGCCGAGGAGATACTTCGTCTTTAGGGCATATGAAGTAACCCTAGATGCCCTAGTTGTCGGAGCACTAGGGTACTGGGACAAAAAGAACGAGGCGGTTATCCGGCGGCTGAGGATATCGCCTCGTTATGTGATGGTTATGCGACGCCTTATTGTGTCAGACACCACGTCACTGGTCATCAGCAGTAGTAGTCTGCTGGTCGATCATATTTTTTTTTTTTTAATTCTTGAAGTTTTTTTTATTTGGATGAGTGGGTGCATGCACTGACCATTTATTGGTTTACTTGTATGTATAAATTTTACTATTGTCTTAAAATTGTTACATGTTTTTATATTTATATCGTATTTTTGTGAATGTGTTAGGGTGGTCAGTGCATGTTTTTTCCTTATGTATTTTTTACATTTTTTATAATTATTAATTAGACTTTAAGTACTCTGGCTAGACGAGAATATGTTTAATTTTAAGTTGTATTTTGTATTTTGTTGTGAACGCTAAGTGCCATTTTATATAAGTATGTTTTGTTTGTGTGATGATAACCAATAGATTACCTATAGCCTATTTATTTTATTGTACCTGATATGTTCTAGTTCTATTCCTGCTGTGATAAAATATTTTTTGTAATGACTACACATTTGTAAAAATATTATTTTGAATAAATTCAGACATGACACCTTAAAATAAGCACTGACCATAATCCCTAGATAAAGTTTTGAGAGACCGTAATGCTTTTATATAAAAAGGGTTTGTACATTGTTTAAAATTGTGCCCCGATTTGATTCAATCTTTATGTAAGCTTTGACAAGTTCGTTTAACAACAATTCTTTCAACAGTTTAAAAAAGGCGACAATGTCAAATATTAATAAAATCATAATCTATTTTACATTAAGCTCTCTTTACAATCGTAATCACCGTTAAAATCTACACCAATTAGCATTTTAATTTTATACTTGAGTTAGAAATCCGACAATGAATATGACGGTGGTTTAAGTTGATTTTTTACTTTCGGTAACTGTTAACAAATCAACAAATCAAGCCGGGGTTTGGTTTGCGGTTAACAACAAAACACTGTAAAAATATATTGTTAAGAGAATCATACAAGCGTCTAAAAACGGATGGATTTTATGGTGAAGGATCTGGCAAACTTGTATAGTCTCCTGGGAATGTGGCAGAGGTGACAACAAATGCTGAAGTATGCAAATGTTATTAGCGGCTGGCATGTTGGTAGGCCTACATGTGGAGCGTATAGGGGCTGGACGAATACTCAGCAGAATGGAAGGGAGAAGAGGAGTGGAAAGTCAAGAAACGTACGGATTTTATGGTGAAGGATCTGGCAAACTTGTATAGTCTCCTGGGAATGTGGCAGAGGTGACAACAAATGCTGAAGTATGCAAATGTTATTAGCGGCTGGCATGTTGGTAGGCCTACATGTGGAGCGTATAGGGGCTGGACGAATACTCAGCAGAATGGAAGGGAGAAGAGGAGTGGAAAGTCAAGAAACGTACGGATTTTATGGTGAAGGATCTGGCAAACTTGTATAGTCTCCTGGGAATGTGGCAGAGGTGACAACAAATGCTGAAGTATGCAAGTTTTATTAGCGGCTGGCATGTTGGTAGGCCTACATGTGGAGCGTATAGGGGCTGGACGAATACTCAGCAGAATGGAAGGGAGAAGAGGAGTGGAAAGTCAAGAAACGTACTGATTTTATGGTGAAGGATCTGGCAAACTTGTATAGTCTCCTGGGAATGTGGCAGAGGTGACAACAAATGCTGAAGTATGCAAATGTTATTAGCGGCTGGCATGTTGGTAGGCCTACATGTGGAGCGTATAGGGGCTGGACGAATACTCAGCAGAATGGAAGGGAGAAGAGGAGTGGAAAGTCAAGAAACGTACGGATTTTATGGTGAAGGATCTGGCAAACTTGTATAGTCTCCTGGGAATGTGGCAGAGGTGACAACAAATGCTGAAGTATGCAAGTTTTATTAGCGGCTGGCATGTTGGTAGGCCTACATGTGGAGCGTATAGGGGCTGGACGAATACTCAGCAGAATGGAAGGGAGAAGAGGAGTGGAAAGTCAAGAAACATACGGATTTTATGGTGAAGGATCTGGCAAACTTGTATAGTCTCCTGGGAATGTGGCAGAGGTGACAACAAATGCTGAAGTATGCAAATGTTATTAGCGGCTGGCATGTTGGTAGGCCTACATGTGGAGCGTATAGGGGCTGGACGAATACTCAGCAGAATGGAAGGGAGAAGAGGAGTGGAAAGTCAAGAAACATACGGATGTGAAGGAGAACTTAAAGGTTATGTGCGTTTAAAAGTGATGAGAGAAAATGCAGTCTTACCAGAAATGGAGACGAGTTAGGACGGAGGCCAAAGCGCAAAGGAAAAGATGAAAAGAAAATTTAAAAGTTCAAAATAGCATGCAATATAGAAGTGTATTTATTAAACAATTATTTATTGTATTTCTTAATATATAAAAAAAGATATTTCTTTTGTACATTGTCGACGAAATTTATAGAAAATAAAATCTTAAAAAATAAGATATCACAAAGTAAACTATGAGTTAAATTTCAAGAAACTGTACAATATTAGTCAAAATTAACCTGTTTTAAATTTGTATTTATTGTTAGGGTCTGTATGAGGAAAACATAAAATTTAGATTGAAATAAATGTGGAAATATGTAAATTCTTGTTTCTGTTTGCTTCTATTGTGTCTATTTCGAGCTGTTAACCAAACATACACTGCGCAGATGCACTTAGGTAAACAAATACGAATGTTTTCTTAAGGTAGAATACACCAGTGTTCCACAATATATTGTTGTAGTAAATCTTTAAGTAGTTTGTTTAACGTCTTGTTGTTATTTATAACTAACGAAGGATTTGTTATTGAAATTTGTTTAGTTTTCGTCCAAACAGAAACATTTCTAAAACTGATTGCACTGCGGAAAGTTACATTCACACACTGTTGCGTTTTGGTTAGGCCTATAGGCCTATGCGGCCCGTTACCACTGTTGAGCTTTCGTTGAATTTTATTTCATTTTAAAATGTTACTTTTATTACAGAATTGTACCATTAAATTGGCTATAGGCCTAACGGCAAGACGCACACCCGGGAATCTTGAAATGAAACCCATAGATAACGTTTTGAGAGACTGTCACATTGTATGTTGTTCTAAGTTTTGACTAAAACTTGTTATTAACAAAATTATTTTTGGTAATAGCTCGGACGATTTCGTTGTCGTAGATATTACTTACATTACTTATATTATTATTACTTATACATTACTTACATATATTGCAGGGCCTGCTGTACTATGCTACATAAAAATTGTGTCGCTATTTCCTACAAAAATGCCTAAGTGTATCACCATTAATCTTTAATAAAATCAAATTCACGATATTAGAGTAAAATGGATGAAAAGGCCCACATCACCTTCACAATACCAAAAATTGAGCAAAATCTGTTTTTTTCAGTTTTTTTTTTTTAAGAAACTGGAACCATTGTCTTGATGACAGAAACGAATTTCCAAGTATATTTGTTTGCACTTCTTTAAAAATTTGAGTTTACTGCCGTAATCATAAATAGGATACACAAATATTAGAACGTATTGAAAGGCGTTTGAATATTTTAAATGTACTTTATGCTGGTTTTAACGCTGATTCCGATTATTAAAACTGATTTTAAAAAGTATAAAGCAGAAACTTAAGATTTTTAATTTAAAATTATTGCCCGCTTTTAATAAAGTTAAACAGATTTTCTAGGATAATATTTGTCTAAAATATTATTAAATCGATTTGTGTGCTAAGTTTAAATGCAGTAAGGTTAAATTAACATTTATCTTCCACTTATTTCTATGTATTTCAAGAAGTATTAAACCAATAAACCAATAATGATGTATGAAGTCTTAAAATATTGCTACAGAATACCACAATATTTTGTTTACATGTTACATTTAATGGAATCTCATTCGAAAATTCTGTTAAAACTACAACGAGTTACGGAGGAAACACAAATTTACATGTCTCAAAGTTTTTATTGCTGCTTAAACATTTTGATATATCTCAAGAATTCATGAAAGTACGTATTACGATGTGTGATGACATAAAACCAACTTATATGGAGCTCTAATTCCAAAATTTCTAAAGAGGCTACAATGAGTTACATAAATATCCTATAAAACTTTACTTGTAAAAATACGTAAATTTGTTTTTCACCATATCAGTTTTTGTGTTCCGACACACCGGTTAGCTGAGCTACAGCTTATTGCAATCATATGTTTAAGTAATTGCATTTTTCATGATCAAAAGTTCAGTAACGAATGAGTCTTACTACTTTCCATGAGATTACTGTTTTAACGCCTCGGTGGTCTAGTGGATAGCGTACTAGGCTTTCACTCCGAGGAACCGGGTTCGATTCCCGGCGAGGGCTTGGCATTTTCATACGCTATACATCATCCCATCGTCTGCATTAGCCCAAGTGTGCATAATAGTCAGACGTTAAACACCAAAAAAAAAAAAAAAAAAATTTGACGGTTTCAAATTATTTCCATTACAATATTAAAACATTTATTGCTTCATAAAATATATCTCGATACGTGCTATAGTATTATATTATGGTTTCAATAGTAAGTGGGTAGTTAGAACCACGTAAACGCGTATATATTTAAATACATATATATAATAAAAAAACCATGTTGAAAATATTATTAGTTTAATTTAAAGTAATAAAAAATCATTTGAAGATTATAAAGTTTTAAGGAAATTAATTAATTTATAGTTAATTAAAATTAATTAATTACAGTTCAAAAAAATGTCAATCTTATTTTTGCATACTTTTTAATTAATTGAAAATCAGCTTAAATTATCAAAATAAGTTTTACTCAAACAAATCACCTTTGGATAAAAAATTGAAAATCAGCCTGAATTTTTAAATCGCTTTATCAGAATTGGCTCATTTTTTTGTTATTTTTCTTAAAACTAATAACTTTAGTGTAGAAAATAAAAATAAATTTAATGTTCGAAAATAAATTTAATAAAAACATATTAAACTCTAAATTTTAAAGTTTTAATCGTTAATTGCATTAGTACAGATAGTTGAATCATGAAATTTGAAAAATGACAAATAAATTTGAGCGAAATGAAATAATTTTAGAAATCTATTTCACGTTTTGGTTTTTACTGTTGCCAGATAAAATTGTTTGTGAGACAAGTGTTTCAATGTTGAAGTTTTATTGTTGTTGGACATTTTCTTTATTACGAAATTATTTCTGATTACACTATTAAAATAGTTATTTTAAACATATTTATTTACAAATCAAAATGAATAATTGTTTGTTATAAAACATTATTACTAATTCAAATTGTAATTAATATAATTAAACACTATAAAAGATATTAAAATTCCTTTTTATTTGTTACATTAACGAAACGTATCACATTTTCCAACAAACGTCTAGGTACACATAAATATAGAATTTTTGAAGAAAAAGCTCATTATATTGTTATAACACTTTGTTATGAATATACAAATTTTTTAAAGAAAATTCTAAGTGTTAGAAAGTAATGTTTATAAAGTAGCTATCTATGCTTTAATAAACGTTTCCATATCAAGTGTAGGCTTAAGGCAATAAACGAAGGCCTAATTATGTAGCAGCATTAAGATAAATAACCCTTACATTATTTATCTCTACCCTTATTCGGAAAGTTACATAAATGGCTGGAAGATTTACTTCCAACGGGTTTGATTTTAAATTAAAACAATTGTTAAGACCCGATATACGTTGTTGTTAAATTACGATATACGATATAGTTGTTTATTAAAATTTTTAAAAAAATGTTAATTTATAAAATTTAGTTCACAACCACATAGTAATAAATACTAAAGAATATTAATGAAAATTTTAAAATTTTTAATTAAAATTTTCAACCATTTGATAAATTAATGGTATTTTAGAGTACAAAAATTGGATAAAGTTATAAATATAGTAGTTTTACTAAAATAGTATGCTATAATTATTTAATAAATACTAGTTATTAATTAATGTAAATTAATAAAGAATAAAATAATTTATTTAAATTAAATTGAAAAGTAATAATATTATGTGCTATTCAAAAGGAATAATAACAGTTTTTTTGTAATGAATTAAGTTTAAATTAAATTATTTGAAATAATATTTTCACGAGATTAAATATGTGTCTAGTTCTTAAAAGTAAAACCTTTTACTTCCTGCCGCCATCAGTTTATAATTGCCTTTAATTCTTATATTTTAGAACTGTTAATTTGAGAAAAACATGCTTTAGTACAAAAAAGCACAAATATTATTAACTTTTTTATCTTAGTTTCCAAATAATCTATTTCAAAAAATATCATACTATATATTAAAACTCTGGTTAAAATAAAAAAAATTAATTTATAATACACAAAAAAGTTACATTATATTATTGACGTTATGAAATATTTTATTAAAACTTTTGTCTTATATATTAAGAATGCCTTATTATTTATTTTTACAAATACATAATATCCTAACGTTGACATATTTATAAATCTACGTTATTTTCTATAAATCGATTTATTACTTAAAATAGTTTTTAAAATTATAAAAATATTTATTTTTAATGCTACTTTTAAAGTACTTTGTATCTTGAAAATTTTAATAAAGCCCTAAACAAATAAGTATATATTTACATTATTTTTTATTTAATTAATAAATAAAAAAATGTTTTATATATTAATTTTTAATTAACAAGCATGTCGACAAATTTGTCCTGCTTTTAAATATAATGTTAATATTTTCAAAAAATATTCTTTTTTGACATCAAAAAATCTAATAAGAAAATCTTAAAATTTAAATTTATAAAGTAGAAAATGTGCAAATATATTTTTTCAATTGATATAACCTTAGTTACAAACCTATTTTTTCCTAAAAATACTTCTTTTAACAAATTGACCTGTGAGTAAAACTGGTAAAACAATAATGACATTAAAAAACGAATGCTAAAACTTCCAGTAGTGGGCTATTATAATAACTGTTATTATAATTAAACTGTTTAATCTATGAGGCATTTAGTAAAGTAGGATTACAAGATGGTTTTAAATTTGAAACAATTTTTAGACTTTGAACGTTTTTCAAAGCGTTCACTATTAGGCTGCACTATTTTCAGAGCGAAAACAGAGAAATAAATAAATAAATATATATACATATATATATATATATATATATATATATATTTATATAATAGTTATATTATTATATTACGTATAATTTATATAGTCTAAAAATTATATTTTTAAAATAAAATACGATATTGTCTTTTCTTCTGGAGGAACTCAAAAAATAAAAGTTTACGTTTAGTTTATTCAAATCCTACTTCTTACTTGTTTAATAACACTGCTTTTTGTTACATATGAGTTGTCTGTTTTATATTCAACATGTAATGTTGTAACACTGCTGCAAGTGTAACAATTGTCTATAGTTAAACGGTTTTAATGTTACTTCAATAATCTAAAATTAATATGAGATTATATGGATTATATAGTGTGGACACGTGTATTTTCGTGTTACAAAAAAGAACAACTCAAACAAACTTTTGATGCGTTTATTACTTAAGGTTTAATTAAGTATAATTAAACTTTGGGTTTTCATGAAAAATAATTAAAAATTATTTAATTCTTTCTTGGAATAAAAAATAATTCTAAAATTGCTTTTTTACAGTAGGATTTGTGTTTCAGAAAAATGAAGCAATTTTAATAATATATATTTTCTGGTACAAAAAAGTTTATTTTTTGAAGAAGTATAGATACATTTAAAAAGTAATAACTTTATTTTACTTAAGGTAACAGACTAATTGTATTGTTTAATGAAAATATATAATAATAATAATAATAATAATAATAATAATAATAAGGAAGTTGTACTTACCATAAAAAAGTACACAAGCAAGTAGTAAACAACACAACAGATTTGAAGATCGGTTCATTGCGTTCATTGTTTAGTATACACTATATTTTTGTAAACGTTTATTATAAATATGTTTCAATAATGCATTTTTATTTAATATAATCACTTTACCCTAATATTTTATAAAATTACTTTCAATAAAATATGAATTTTGTAGTGAAAAATGTGTCCAGTCTGTGTCAAACTAAAAAACATTCTTTAATATTAATAAACGTATTTAAATAATAATTACAATGTAAAATATAATATAATTACAACGCGAGTGTTTAATGGTGCTGGTACACGAGAGTATTTCGCAAAAATAAATCAACACACGCAAAGTTATCCCGTCTACAGTCGGATACCTACTGGCTGTGATAGACTTTAGCGCGGGAAAATAACCCCTTCACAACCCCACCACTGAAACACTCCCACCCCATAGATGTAAAGAATAACTTAGAAGTAAACTGCGCAGCTTGGGAGGCTGGAGCAGCGTCTTCTGATTGGCGGAAGGAGGGACTGCCACCAATCACGTGGAAGTAAAATTGTGAAATTTCATAATTTGTTTACTTATAAAATGCATATATTGTATTGTTGGAGCGTGTATTGGAAGAGAAAAGAGCGGAAAGAGTTAATAAGGATCCGATGAAGTGGTTACGAATTGTATAACCGGCGGGTGGTTTATGTACAGGAATAAAAACATTAGGGAGGGAGGATTGCAAATTTTATACAAAAATTACATATTATTATAATAAAATGTACTTTTTTTTATTAAATTTGCAATCCTATTGTAATAAATTTCTAGTATAATATTTTATAACTAATATTATAATATTTTATTATGTTTAATATTTCGCAATGTCAATTTTTATTATAAATTATAGTAAAAAACTGGTTTAAAATTTGTGCTACTAAATTATATTATTTTTTGTAGTTCATTTGGTAAAAGGAGACTATTAAATGTACATCCATTTTATTTTAACTATATAATACAGGTATACATTTAAATTACCTTAACCTAATTTGAATAAATAAATGTTTAATTTTGTTGAATGTTTCAAAAGAAATACCTGACGATTAAAATATATTCCTGATTTTATTTCAACACATTGAACAAAGGATTAAAAGATGTTTATGAATATTTGGGGGAAAGAACAACTAGGTTTGATGAAAAAATGTTTGTTTTCAAAGTAAGATCTACAAACATTTCATCGAAAGATATATGACGAAGTTTGAACTCATTTTGAGTCTAAGATTGACACTCATTTAGATTGTGGTAATTTACCGAATATGCGCCACTACATCATTTCCCGGAAACACATTACGTGTCAAAAACAATTTAAAAATATGGAGCAATAGAATTGATTGGACACGCCCGGCCCGGTGGGACCATATGTGCCTATATTTTAATTAAAACCTTGATTAAATGTTTGCACCGAGCATTGTAGCAGTATTGTTGAATCATTTTACCTTAGGCACGGTTATCTGAAGCGACCGCGTTAACAAAGTAATTACCTAAATATTATTTAAATAGAACAAAGCCTTCTTCTAAAACAGCTAAAGTTTCAAATTAGTCAGCACTTCCTTTATTGAATACAAATAAATATGTTTATATACATATGGGAATGAAAAGTCCGACTATTGCTTAATATTGCCAATGTAAGTGGAATATTAAAAGAGTTACGTTTACAAAGTAAATTTTATTATGAGCTCAAAATTGCTGCACCGTTTTTAATCAGCTATTCCAAATTTTAAAAAGAAAGTGATCACGTGGCGCAAGGTCTCAATGCAAAATCCCGAGTTAAAATCAATGGTGAAATCACCACAATAACATCTCAAACTGTTTTGAAGGTACTGATGTCTCTTTACCAACATCATGTTCTATTGCATTTGTTATTTAATGAAATGTAATGATTTTAATCATTACATAAATAAAGATTATTTAATAAAGATTAAAATATCTTTATTTTAAGAAAATTAATGAAATGTTTATACTTAAACAAACTGAGACATATTCCAAACCGTTTTAGATAATAATGTGAACTTTTTACAGGTAATATTTTTCTGGAAAATTTACAGTAAAATCATATATCACGTGACTACCTTTCTATTTAAAAATAATAAAAAGACGTTCAAGAGAGCAGATACAATTTATAAACTTTTAATTAACAGAATTTTATAATCGGCAGGGATAACCCTAGATCTCTTTTCAAATTTCACTTAGGATACACTAAAATTATCGAACCGCTTTACGACTTTTTCGCTTGCCTGAACACTCTTTCTGTAGCGATTAAAACCTTAGAAACAGAAACTACAAGGTTTATGTGCGTACAATATTTTAGAGACCACTCGAAGGTCCTTATGCAAACTTACAAGCAGGTATATTATAACTCTTTCTGTAGCGATTAAAACGTTAGAAACAGAAACTACAAGGTTTATGTGCGTACAATATTTTAGAGACCACTCGAAGGTCCTTATGCAAACTTACAAGCAGGTATATTATAACTCTTTCTGTAGCGATTAAAACGTTAGAAACAGAAACTACAAGGTTTATGTGCGTACAATATTTTAGAGACCACTCGAAGGTCCTTATGCAAACTTACAAGCAGGTATATTATAACTCTTTCTGTAGCGATTAAAACGTTAGAAACAGAAACTACAAGGTTTATGTGCGTACAATATTTTAGAGACCACTCGAAGGTCCTTATGCAAACTTACAAGCAGGTATATTATAACTCTTTCTGTAGCGATTAAAACGTTAGAAACAGAAACTACAAGGTTTATGTGCGTACAATATTTTAGAGACCACTCGAAGGTCCTTATGCAAACTTACAAGCAGGTATATTATAACTCTTTCTGTAGCGATTAAAACGTTAGAAACAGAAACTACAAGGTTTATGTGCGTACAATATTTTAGAGACCACTCGAAGGTCCTTATGCAAACTTACAAGCAGGTATATTATAACTCTTTCTGTAGCGATTAAAACGTTAGAAACAGAAACTACAAGGTTTATGTGCGTACAATATTTTAGAGACCACTCGAAGGTCCTTATGCAAACTTACAAGCAGGTATATTATAACTCTTTCTGTAGCGATTAAAACCTTAGAAACAGAAACTACAAGGTTTATGTGCGTACAATATTTTAGAGACCACTCGAAGGTCCTTATTCAAACTTACAAGCAGGTATATTATAACTCTTTCTGTAGCGATTAAAACCTTAGAAACAGAAACTACAAGGTTTATGTGCGTACAATATTTTAGAGACCACTCGAAGGTCCTTATGCAAACTTACAAGCAGGTATATTATAACGTCTAATTGTACTGAGATCACCTCTTATAAGTTAAATTTTAAGAAAAATATCTGACCTCGTATTTAAACTCCGAAGTCCTGCAAAGAGTGTTTGTTTTTAGACAATGTCTACCAATTATAATTAGAATGAGGGTATCTTTTCCATAAAATGAGACATTTCTAATTTATTTTGACAAATCCTTTATACTTTCTTACCATACCAAGTAGAAGATCGTGAAAAAGCGACTTAGATGCTGATGGAATATAGACTAGGTTGGAATGTGTTCGTCTTTATATATTGCTAATACTAATTAGTCGGTGTTTATGAGATTTGTCACGTTGAAAATGTTTCATATAGCCATACCATGATTCTATTTTAAAAAAAAGTGTTATTAATGAAATGTTAGAATACAATTTGTTAGACCATTATAAATCAAAACAACTGGTCTCAGACAGCTCGAAGACCAAAATATGTATGTTTGTTTTCCTAATGCAAGAAGATATAAAGTTTCCGTAACTATAATTACCGATTACCAATAAATAAATAGCACTTAATGAAATTATTTTTATATAAAATGTAAAGGTTTATTGTTCTTAAAATATTACAATTAACCGGACAGATAAGGTAATCATGATAGAAGATGTTTATCCACTGACTATCGGGAGAAGTTGGGAGGATTCATAAAACTGTTTTTTTTTTTTTTTTTTTACTTTTCAATCCAAAACGTAAAGTTATTCTTCAAATAAAAGATAACTCTCACAAACCCTCTTGAGAAATAAATTACTCCTGAATCGAGATCCTTCCTCCAGGTCTCGTGCTATATGGCACAAAACCGTTTATAAACAATTACTGAACTGGACTACGTCTGCTGAAAGCCTGGAAAGGTAATATTCATATTAGGATGTATGTATTACAATTCACTGCCATTATAGAAATGTACAAATATTTCTAATTAAACTAATTAATAATTTGAAAAATAATTGAAATTAATGATTCTAAATTAACTAATTATTACATTAGTTATTTATGATTATCAAACTCATCTTATAATTAGATATAAATCAGTAGAAGTTAATATTTTTTCTACAACACTATTCTTAGAATCCCCAAGTACCTCACAACTTTAACGGAAAATAAATTTCAATTAAACTTTCTAAACATATAAAAACGTTTTCTAATTGTGACAAATTCTTTCTTGAAATTTTAATAAATTAATCTGTTTGTTTATCATCATGTAAGTACGCGTAAATAGTAGGGTCGCTTCTTAAAATAAGTAGACACTTACGTTTTACTTGAATTGATTGTTTCTGTCTGTGTGTGTGTGTGTGCTATTTAATTTAAACGTGGTACAAAAAATAAATTATGGTAATGGCTTGGAAACGTTTGTTAAGTAGCAAAACTCGTTTAATAGTTTCAAAATGGCAGCAATGTGTTTTACTACTTTTTTGAAAATCTGAAAAAATCATCATCGTAACGGTAAAGCTGCATAAATTAACATGTTTTAATTTTCGAAATCCGTTGAACTAGGAAAATGTTTTACAGCTAAAATGTTTCAAGGTTTAAAATGTTAATGTGTTCAGCTTTTATGCTGGTTATGAAGTTTAAAAAGGATAAGTTAAAGAAAAATACTTTTGGAGATCAGCTTGCATATCGCCAGCGAAACAGCTGCGTGCAGTCAGCTATTAAATCGTTACACTTGACACTTTAAGTAAACAAAAATATTACAACAAAATTAATTATTTTTTTACATCTCCAGTTTATTTAAAGCAACATATCTCATAATAAAAACGTAATATTTCCTTTCAATTAAAACATTACAGACAAGTATGTATTATATAACTTTCTGTAAAATATATACAAGTGCTGTGCTTGTAGACAAGTGCTTACCAATTTCTATAAGTCAGTATAAAACTCACGTTGCGGTTTTGCCCAGGAAACTTAAACTGTTTCAGTAATGTAATTAATATAAAAAATAAAATAATAAAAGCATAATCATCTAATGTATATACATTCGTGATTATTTTATAGTGAACATGAAAGAAATATAATATCCTGAATATGGTAGGTTTTATTTGCTACTTCGAACATTGTCACTCGAATTAGAATGTCCAAAAGCTCAAAATATAACCTCGACGAGACTTTTATGGTTATTCTGAATTTATTAATTTTCTTTAAGCGACGAAAATAATGCCATTTTTTCTAAATGATGAAATATATGTTTTATTATTTTAGTTGTACAATATTTTGTCTAATTGCAAACCTATGCACACTTTTTTCACCTTAAGGGAAAGAATTTTGAAAAATACTGAAATATAAGTTTGATTACTTTTGTTTAGTGTTCTTTTATAGGTTGCAAGTAATGTATAATAAATTTGTGTTCTAATTCAAAATTTGTACCTCCTTTTCACCCCTTTAAACGTAAATGGGGTGTGTCTACCAACTGAATTTTGTAAAATTTCTCTCTTGTTTTTTGAATGTTTTTCAATAGAAATTGAAAAAATAAATTTTTTGAAAATTTCATACTCCTTTCTTTCCTCTTTTTTCACCATTTTGCCCCTTTAGAGGATGAATAATGGAAAAGGCTGAAATTCGTGTTTCTTAATTTGTGCCTTAGAATATTTTTTAAGTTTTAAGAAAATTCAATAAAAATATTTTTTTCCAATGCAATCATTTATTTTTATTTTTTTAATTTTACCCCTTTAGGAGATAAATACGGGAAAATGCTAAAATACATTTCATAATTTGTGTTGTATAGTATTTATGTTAGGTTTCTAAAATATCTGATAAAACATATGTTTAAAAAAAATTATAAAAACTTTTTTACCATTTCAGGGATTGAATTTTATAAAATCGTCTTTTACTGTACGTTCATATAAAAATATGGAAACATTTTCAAATTTTCAAGTCTCTGCTATAAATGATTTGGCTCTGTTGTGTCACTCAGGGCAAATTTATCCCTTTTTACCCCGTTTAGTAGATGAATTATAGAAAATGCTGAACTACGTTTTTCCCAAATTCAAACATGTGTACCTCGTTAGTGGATGATTTCGGAAAAATGCTGCAATACATATTCCATTACCTATATTTTAAAGTATTTATGTTTAGTTTTAAAAAAATACGATTTTTCTCACAGGCAAACTTTTATACCATTTTTGGGGAAGAATTATGGGGATTGCTGAAACACATGTTTGACATTTTTGATTTAGAACACTTTTGTTAAGTTTTAGTAGATCTTGTTGATATTGTTGAAAAAAAATTCTCCTGTTTTATATTTTAATTCTTTTAAGGGATGAATTCGGAAAATTATTGAAATACATTTTTCAATATTTGTGTTTTAGAAAATTTATGTTTAGTTTTAAGAAAATCTAATAAAAAATATTTTTCTTGAATGTAAACATTACTAACTTTCTTTTACATGTTTATTGTATTCGTAAAAATTCTGAAATACGAGTTTCGTTATTTACCTTTCGGAGTATGTATCTAGAATATACGATCAAAACTTTTTTAATGCAAAACTTTACACTCTATTTTATATTTTCTGCCCCTCATTAGTCACTTTAGGGTAGGCCCTATACATTTTGGAAAATGGCTGCAATTATATTTCATTACTTGTATTTTAGAAATTACGCGTATATTAAAGATCCTACCAAAAACATATTTGTCCATTAAAAATTTTATAAATGATTTTTACACTATTAGGGGTTGAATATTGGAATATCGTTTCTAAGTGCGTCCCTACATGGTAGTACTAAGGTACCCTGAAAATGTTAAGTCTATAGCTACTATAGTTTCATCTGTGCGTTGATCAAGCACAGTATTTCAGTCAGTCAGGACACACACACACACACACACACACACACACACACACACACACACACACACACACACTGCAATCGTCGCTCGAGCTAGCAATTGCATTTTTAAAATCGATTTTTCACAACGACTAGTACCTTTGATATACTAAGTTTAATGTGAAAGTAACAACAATAAATTACTTTTATATTTACTGTATTATTTAAATTCCATTTTATATTATAATACTGAGGACATAAAACAAGTTTAATAAAGTTTTAATGTGTTCGCATGTCCTGTAATTAATAGTTATCGTGTTCTGTACAGGTATGAATATAAAACTTAATTACCAATAAACCTACAACAAGGTTGTCTGCCGAACAAAGTATTGTAAAAAAGTTAATTAATGCGTTGCTAGGGGTACGTTATGTCAGCAATAATACAGCGCAAGAGTTTGTTAACGACAAAAAACCGTTACTTTTAATAACTGTTACATTAAGTCCGGCAACAATAAGAATGTTTATATACAAATCATACGGTACTTTATTATGAGCGAACAAGTTTTAAATTAATAATTTTGATATTGTAAAACCAATTACATTCAAGTGTTACGGAATAAAATTGTATTTGGTATTTTTTTTAAGTTATCTTCTGCAAATATTTAAATTTACAAGTTTTACAAAAAATATAATACTGCTTACAATTAATTTTCCACTAATTTTATGCTAAATTATTAATTTTAGATCATTCCTCAATCTCCTAACTATTAGCTGCTTGTGATAGTCAGTGTTGTATTTGGTACTAAGTAAAGGTACAGTTACCATTACTGTGTGGTATTTGGTACTAAGTAAAAGTACAGTTACATTTACTGTGTGGTATTTGGTACAGTTACCCGCGGTCCGTAGCTGTTTTGGATGGCAGTAAGTATGTATTAATACTTTTTCTGTTACTATTCTCAAAATATGGTTCAAAACTAGAACTATGAACTTTAAAATTACACAGAGATGAACCCTGAATACCATTCATGGAATTCAGAAATTTAAATGTTAATTTATAAAAAAACATTTGACAATTGATGAAGTTAATTTAGCAACTTCATTTACACTGTACACTTTATGGCAGGTGAATATACCCCAATGTTACTTCCAAATGAAGATTTAAGTAACCTACCTTTACTGATAGATCAGCAGACTGTGTCGGTTAGGAGATGCAGGTGGAGCTTCCGTGCTTTGTTTATTAACTTTTTCTCCACTGTTTATTTAATTTTTGCGCCAAATTAAAAAGAAATGAGAACAAAATTACGTACAGCCACACACTTATTTCCAAAACGTCAGCAAGAGTTTAGTTTATTAAAAAAGCTTTTATTAAAATTGTATTTTTATCTATTAACAACAACAAAATTGAATGGTGCTCAGAGAGTAGGCCCTATACACCTTCGAAATGTGTTTTTGTTTCAAGAAATACAAATTAAATGATCGTATAGGTCGTTCTATTTTCTTGGAATTACTTTAGAGATACAAGAAGTATAACAAAAAAAATCATTAGGAACATCGGTGAAATGTTGAAAATTATTTGACTTGTATTTTTTGATAATAACTTAAGACTTTTAACTAAAATGTTCTGCAAAATTTACAACTGTACGCCATTCTATATATTTAAACGCAATTGTTAACCTTCATGATTATAGAAGAAGAGATCCGAACATTCAAATACCATCGCATCTCTCACTCCAGGGTATAAGGGAAGAAATCGATTAGCCTTACCAATTCAATGTCTGCCTTGCCACTAATCATGCATACACAAATTTATTAAAAAAAACTTTCAAATTTCCTTTTTTATGGTCGAATCAATTATTATAATAATCCTAATAGAAGTAGGATATTATCAATTATTATTTTTTCGATGAAGTTGTAGGAAATAAAAATTATCTCAATATTTTAAAATACAAATTATATGTAAAAACTTTAGTAAAATGTTTACTAAATGTTTATAATAACAAGAAGTAGATAATAATTGTTGTATTCTAATTATAAAATAATAATATAGTGTATTGGGCATGCGCAGAAGTGTAAGAAAACAGCGCGCGCATGTTATAAGCAGTTCATCTAGCACAGAGCGTCAGTAGGCGTTGAGAGCTTGCACTTTCACAACGTTGAACATTACACCATACAGCATAATTACGTTCATATTGTTTTGTTATAAGCTATACTATTAAAGTTCTCCTATTGTTGGCTGTACTATAAAAAATAACTTGCAATGCAGGGCCTTATAATATACAACTGTGTTAGAATTATTTTATAGTAGTCTGACGAATGCTTAGGATATATCTAATTTTATTTTGTGGTTTTTTAAATTTCACACTATACTTTGGGTTGTGAATATTGTTTTCTTTTAGAATATTTCTAGTTCCGTACACAAATATTTTATGATGACTTTTTAATTTTAAGTATTTCAATTAATCGGTCCTTAATGAATAGTAGTTTTACAAAAAAATATTTTATTGTCATTTTTCCTTAGATAAGAATTAATTAAACAGGTAAAACTAATTTGTAAAATAAATGCTATGTATGTTAAGGAATCCATTTCTTGACAGTTTGTAACCACAAAATGTGAAATATGTTTCATTTTCGTAATTTTAATTTTTTTTTTTAATTTTTCATAAAAGCGGTTTTAATTCTTATTAGACAATTTTGGTAAAATTAGATTTTCAAAAATACGCGAGAGTAAAATACAAAGTAGGAAATTTGCCTCTATCTCGTCAAGCGTGCAATTATTTTCTTTTCTTTTATTGTTAGCTTTGTGTCCTAATAGGTGTTCGTTGGTCGATGTGGCTAAAGCACCGGTCTGTACTGCGCACCTTAAGTGTCTTAGTTGGAGCCGCAGTTACTTCCGTTGCTTTATTCTTGCCGTTAACACTGATCCATTCTTCTCATTACTGTAATTGGCACAAAACTACAAAAAATAATTATATTTTTGTGGCTTATCCTCATTGAACAATAGGAAATTGTTTCACGATTATAAAAAAATTCCTTATATGATTCTATCGGAATGGTTTTACTGTTCTCTAAATAAGTTATTTTCCAATTTCTATTTAATCCCCGACCTCCACATCATGTGACTTTAAATCCGGTGCTCTTCGATACTTGCACGCGTGGCGCACAACCTTCCCCCGATCCTAATCTTCCCTTACTTCGCTCTGATCCTTTGCGTTCTTCATGGAGCACGACTTATTGTTTCGTTTATTTACTTGCTCAAATACTATCGCTACTAATCCAAGATTGCATCTTTGCAATCCAGCAATAACCTTGTACGCGTATATCAAATACATTTTATTTTTAAAGTACACACTTATTGACACATTTCGTACATCTAATTAAGACAACAATTTCAAAACTTGTGTATAAAGACACTACGCATAGAGAAAGAAAATACTTTTTGCAGACATCAATTTTGTAGTCACTCACAGGTCATTTTTGTGTGTGTTATTTTAAGACAAAAAACACAGTGAGGCTATTATCGCCTCCAAATGTAAGTGTTTAAAGTCGCAAGTGTAGTTTTGTAAGTGTGTGTTAGACTCGGGTATCGCGAGGGACGTCTAAATCCTCTCAATAGGTGCAGCTAGCCTGCAACCCTGCGGGGTCACACGTAATAAATAGACAGTTAGACAGTACGGGATATTGGAAAGAGAAATACACAAGAATCAATGTGTTAGATTGAATATATACGCAAGTTTAACGTGTTTCCTGTACATAGCCTTTAGTCAATGCACGACGGTTAGGTTAGTCTGTAGATAAGCTCTAACCTTAGCAACTATATCATCAGCTCTTGGATTATATGAGTCTAATATTTCAAATAATGTAAAACAAAAAACCCAGCCATTCTAAAGTACACTACAGTAAAACAATTTCTTATTTTAAGCGAAATTTTAAAATTCAACGAAACAATGATTTCTGGAATTCCTAAAAGAATTGTACTGGTATTTCAAGGAATTGCAGTAGGACCTATATGCTTAATGCTTAAATGCTTGGCCACTGCTTTACGCCAGCGCTCGTATACTACAGAACCACCTTATTGGGAATTTTATGTTCTTTCCATATGAAGCGGACAAAATAATGATAGGTCTTGTCGTTCAGCCCGTATTAGAGGATATGACTCTTCATTGTTAATTCAGAAGTCGCCATCTTAAAAAGAAAATGAATGGGGAAAATCTTACACAAACGTTGTTCGGGCTTTCGTACCAAATTTCAAAACAGTTGGTCAATGCGTTTGGTCAAAACTGCGTACTCTCATAATCGTTAAACCAGGGGACGCCATCTTGAAACGGAAGTAAATAAGGATATTGGGCATTATACAAGGTACTTTACTTTCAAAATAGTCGCTCAATGCGTTTGGCCAAAACTGCGTAACACAGAAACACACAGACAAATGCCGAAACAGAGACCTTGCTTCCTTCGGTCAATAATTAGGCTAATGTATCAAAATTAAAGACTAATGTTATGCTCGTTACAAAGTCTACACAAATTAAATATTTTTATCGAATTCACTTTCTTGGCATTTATTTAATCGGTAACTGCCATTTAAAAACCAATCCAATTTAGCCAATCAGGGGACATAACTTATTCAACTACTTTTGGACGCGATTGTACGTTTAAGCTATCTCTATATGTTTTTTACTCATTTATTTACAAAATAGTAAAAAAATTAAGAATAAATAATAAAAATTTGCTATATCTTAATACATAACCTGCAAATATTTATATGGTTTTTTTTGTTGAAGGTAACGTTAGTAAATAAATATAGGTTATGATTTGTTTATCTTCTCACTAATGAACTCAAACAATCCGTGCAATGAAATAAAGAATTATAAAGACGGTTTAACGGACAAAAATATGTATTTTTATGGGAAACACTTTTGTAAGGCCTACTACGTTAAACAACGGGCAACAAATGTTATCTGTAACTATCGCCGCAAGATGGCACTGGTACTGAGCAACTACTTCAGAAATACATATTTATTGCCTAAATTTATTTAGGTTCTCTCTTGTGCTTATTTCTAAAATCTCTTCGTAATATGTTTGCGCCTCTTTCAACGATTTTACACTACGTACACAAATTGTTCACCTTGTTGTAAAAATACGAGTAAATCACTTCAAAAGTTGTGTATTTTAAAGTTATGAATAGCAATTATTTTGGGGCTATGATTATTGAAATATAAAATATCTCCTATAGCATAGGAGATAGCATTATTTCAAAGCTACGCACTTGGAAATGTACTATCAGAAAATCAATTGCATAACACTTTAACAATAAAATAACCAGATGTAAGTAAATACCATTCAAATAATGTAATGAATCAACTTTGTGGGCAGAGTGATTAAATGCAGTATGCAATGGTTTCGAATGTTTAAACATTTTCCCCTTAAATAAGACTATTTTTTATAGTAGCCCCTTCATAAATCTATGATAGCATCTCTTATATCCTATTTTTGAATGACAGTTTGCTAGCAATAGAATTAAAACTAAAATTGAAGTAATAGACTAAAAATGCCAAGTAGCATTTTAATTAATTGGATTACCGCAGTTTCTCAAGTAGGCTGTGGTACTTAAGGTTCAATATTGGGTAAATTTGCATTTTAAAATGCTGACACGGCGTTTCTCAAGAGCTGTTTCGCATGCAGATGTAGACGCTGGAAGCTGAACAAAAGAACTTGAGGAATATTGGATTACCTCTTTCTACTTCGTTTACTGTGCCTATATCATAATCTATCGTATATTAAAGAGATGAGGTTCAAATTAAACAAATAATGAAGAAATCAATCAAGACCAAATATAATCATAAGTTTGCTGTTAAAGTTTATTTTTATTTAAAGAAAATTTTGAATGAATAGATTTAATCAACTCTGAACGTTTTCTTCAACCAAAAAGAATATATTCTGTTGTTTGCTATTATTTAAAATGAAAATATTTGTCTTTAAATTACGCTATGTTTAAATTTTGTCAAAGTTAATATAAACTGTTCTTAAAAATAATTATATTTTTGAAATAATTGCACTTCTATAAATGCAATTTGTATTTAGTCTGTACATGCCTTAAATGCCTCTTTTATAATAAATGTATTCAGTAACCTTGTTGACGTAATAGAAGAAAATTTCCAAAAAATATTTTTTTTGCCTGATCTCTGTATTTTTTACTTATGTCTCTCAATCATAATCAGCAATAAAATCTGCATACACTAGCAATTTAAAGTTTGAAGTATTTCATTAAAAATACACATATAAACCCTAACTAACTTTAAAATAAATTTCTTAAATTCAACGATTTTTAAAATTAAAAATTTGTATTTATATAATCTTTATGCTGATTACGAAGGTGAAATCTGATTTAAAAATAAACAATATAATTATGAAATGAAAATGGTCATTTTGAAACTCTTAATCAATGTTTGTGTTGTATTTATAAGTAGACCACTATACCACTATACCAATCTTAAAGTAATCTAGATGTAAGCACCTGACTCATTTCTAGGTTCCTGACGCACTGGTCATTTAATGTATGTTTATTGTATTTGAAGCAAAAGCGAGTTTTAAAAAGTATTTACTTTAGTATTTAACTTCAAATTCACTGCAAAAATCATGTGAATAGTTCTCACATTCTTTTAATATTATTTGTTAATATCTTCGTCAAGCTTTTTCACCAAAACCCGTTCAAATGTTTCAAAATTAACCATACACTTTGTTTAGCGGTCTAAAAACCTAATTGTACCGTCGTAATTTGCGTACAAATCTGTCCAAATAAGCATTTGGATTTTTGAAATTATCGTCGACAAACTATTTAACCTAATAACGGTGCAAATAGACATATTTTACTTACACTTGTGATTTTCCTTTCTTTATTTCTTTTAAAGTCTTTTTATGATTTCTCCTACATTCTCGTTTTTCATTATCTTTAACAAAATGTGTTTAGTACGGTAAAAATATGTTCAGGTACGAAATGTGGTTACGTTCATTAAAAACGGATAATACGAGTACTGTCCCTCCCCCGAGCCGCTCACACACAAGTGGGTTATGTATTGTGTCACTCCTCATTTAGAGCAACACTAATATTCCATTGCAAGTGTGACGTTCTGATTGTTCTTCAATGCTTATTGAATACTAAGCAATATATTCTGCTGAGATATATTTATTTATTACTAGCTATTACCAGTTGCGGATTTGCCTGCAATTATAATGTAGGCAATAAAATCTATAGTCGATTTTCAAAATCATAATAGGTTCATTTCATTTTAATATATTTCTACATACAATATTATACGATTTATGGTTTTCGGTCAAAACATAAATTATTGCTACTCGATACTCTAAAAAAGGGTCCTGTCATATTTTAATAAAATACATTATTATTAAAAAGTCACTATTATAGAATTAAACTGGAATAGTATTGTGTTTATCTCAGATACCTAAACCGTGTTCACACCAAATTTAATCTCATTAGGTCCAATAGTTAAAGTGTGATTGAATAACAAACAAATAAACAAAAACAAACTTTCAGAAATATAATATGATTAGCTATTACCCGTCACGGCTTTGCCTGCAATCATAACATAAAGATCACGCATGACCGTGTTAGGATCAACAACCGTGTCAGTTAGGTTATGGTGAATTTCTTTTTTAAAATAAAGGTTCTTTTTACATCACAGTGTTTTTTAAGTTATGGAGTACTCCTTAAAAAAAATTAAGGTTTTTTTCCTGCATCACCGTATTAGGCCCAACAACAGTGTCAGTTAGGTTTGGAGTACTCTTTTTAAAAAAATAAATAAAGGTTTTTTTAATGTATCACCGTGTTTGGCCTAACAACCATGTTAGTTAGCTTATGGAGTATTCTTTAAAAAAAATATAAAGATTTTTTTCACACATCACCATGATAGGGCCTGGTTGTTGGGCCAACAACCATGTCAGTTAGGATATGTAGTATTCTTTAAAAAAATATAAAGGTTTTTTCACAAACCACCGTGTCAGGCCTAACAACCATGTCAGTTAGGATATGTAGCCTAGTATTCTTTAAAAAAAAATTAAGGTTTCTTCACACATCACCGTGATAGGCCCAACATCCGTGTCAGTTAGGTTATGTAGTATTTTTTTAAAAATATACAGGTTTTTTCACGCATCACATTGTTAGGCCTAACAACCATGTCAGTTAGGATATGTAGAATAGAAATCATTAAAAAAATATAACTAAAGATTTTTTCACGCATCACCGTGTTAGGCCCAACATCCGTGTCAGTTAAGTTATGTAATATTCTTTAAAAAAATATACAGGTTTTTTCACGCATCACAGTGTTAGGCCTAACAACCGTGTCAATTAAGTTATGCAGTATTCTTTTTAAAAATGGGTTTCTTATCACCCAAAACCCGTGTTAGACGTATTTTTATTGTTTTACCGATCTACAACACGTTACAGATTTTCGCCGGGTAGCAATTTTGAGGTTATGTTTTTCACTTTTATTTTCGATTTTTATCGTACTTCTCGTGCTTTCATACTTCGGATTCTTGCTTTTGGGCACATAATAAAGCATTTTAGTAACAAAAATATCGAAAAATCCAAGATATGCTACACTGCATATTTACCATTTTTTCATATAATGTAATTACACAAATATATATACTACCTTACAATTGGCACTCTGCGTAGGGATTTTTTTACATTTAATATTGAAAATTCAACACAAAGTAACAAATTAAAGTCAGTTTTGAAAAAATGTCAACTAAAATAATTGAAAATGTTACATTAAAAGCAATAATTTTGCAATAAATAAAACAGATTAAGATTTGTAAAATGGGATTAGATCTATGTCCATCTCAGGTGCCTAAATCTCATGTCCAGTAAACAGTAATTAAACCTAACTACAGTTAACACATGTCACAAAACTAAATACTAATAATTATTTTGGGCTGGGTAAGAAGTATAATGACGTATTTAAAACGGGAATAGGCCTATGCTTATCTCAGATACTTAAACCATATTCTTACTAAATTTCATCTCAGTTGGTCCAGTGGTTAAAGCGTGATTGAATTAAGAAACAAACAAACAAACACACAAACTTTCAGAAATATAATATGAATAAGATAAGATTCCCTAAATAAATATTTATTGTTACACTTAACTTCATAACCACGTGTAATTAGAATAGGAAAGATTATTCTGTATACTTTGTTAAAAAAAGTAGTTAAGTTTAAATTATAAGAAATGTTTAATATTTTAACTTCTCTCTGCATCAACTTCCTGCTTTACTCTTTTTTAATATTGTTTTTATTAAACTTATAGTTTACATACATCTGCTTTATAATTACTTATTTTTTTGTTTTACGTCTCACTTATCAACCAGTCTCAGCTGATTAATAAAAATCCTTTAAGAAAAATAGTAAATAATCTTTATAGAAACGTTTCCACATTAAATTATTATTTTAAAAAGTTCAACCGAAATATTTTCATACTCGCTTAAATACGCGTAACTAATTTGAAATAAAATAAATACAGTGTTAAATAGTAAATAAGTAGTAAAATCAAACCATTCTCAACGGTAGTCTTGGGAAGACACTTTTTTCCAAAAACGTTATCACTTTTATTTACTCTTTACAACAAAATTTTCAGTGCTAATATTTCTGATAAAGTGATTTTCAAAACGTAAGCCAATTTTAAGCTGTTTAATGACTATAAAAGTGGATACTTTTAGGGTCTAGCTTACATTTTGTTTGGGTAATAATTATCGCCAAAATTATTAAGCAAAATTTTATAAAAATTGTTATATCCGATGTTGAGAAAATGCAATTTTAATGAAATAAATTATGATGCTCTATATAAGTTTAAAATATTGATAAACTGATTTTAAATAATGAAATTAGTTTTACAATAGTTCCGGAACAGAATATTTTAGCATCCTAGCGAATTATACATTTTCTTTAGTTACTTGTATACTATATTTGAAAATACAATTTAATCATATTCATTGTATTCAATTCATTTAATACGAGTGTTTAAATTAAGTAGCTAAAGTATTTATTATTTGAAATTTAAACTCCTTTAAAAGTTCAGTAAAGAAACCTACCCTGAACTTTTCTTGACAATCTACCCCAACGAGTAAATACACCCCGCTCCATTAAGGGCCGATCACTTCTTATCCCGGTAAAGGGTTTCAGCTACATTATCAACCCCAAGCTGCTTGAATTGAATTTCCCAAGAACGAACTACGAGTATCCCACAACACTGTAAAGCCACTAGTCCTCGCCTCGCTACTTTGTGCCTTATCAGCTTTATTCCATTTGCAATTTTCATTCCTTTTGTGATCATTCCTTAAAAGTCATTTTTAGTGTAACGTAATGATATTGTATAATCACAAGCTTCCAATCAATGTTTATTTTTATTAAATATATTTATAAAAATATATTTTATTAAAAGTATATATTTAATTAATTATAAAACATTTATTTACTACTGATAATATTATAAGTTGTTTATATTATTTTTAACATACTACAACTCAATCTCACCTAAATGCGGTTCGAACAAACACGCTACAAACACTAATTGTTTTCAAGAATGTTTGGTAGTTTATTTTAGTTACGTGACCTGCCAATAGAGCTTAACTAACACTTGCATGCGGCACGAACCTCCTTACAGTACATAGGTCCTGATTGATTAACACCTTGTAAAGTTATTGGTCTTGCGAGCTTGCATACCTTACGTAACTGTTTAGTAAAAATAATAAATTATTCATTTAGGTCTTATTGTCTTAAGTCTTATTGTCTCCCCAAACTTTAAACAACCGAACACAAAAACACCTAAATATTATTTTCAAAAAATGTTTAAATGACTGTTCTGCCGATCATATTCAGCGAAGATTTCACCATAATTACAAAAATATAATATTTTTAAAAACTAAAAAAACATTAAAATTAATAAAAACTATACTATGTCATAATCATTGATTGAACTGATGATAGTGTGTAAAAAAACTACTGAAAATAACACTAAATATTATTTTTAATGTAAATAAATGTCTTGTTGAATTAATGTTGTTATCACTACTTTTCGTCTAGATGATGGTAGTCGCGTACTTTCAATTTATGAATGAAAAAGTATGTGTTCTTATTGTATTTGTTTTTCAAACATTTTAATTATACACCTAAAATAAGCTTATAACTACATATATATGTTAACGTTACCAACAAGCAAATACTTTGCTTAGAAAAGTTTAGAAAAACTGCAAAAAATATAAAATATTTGTAATCATACTTGTAAATTATTTTGCGGCAAAAATACTTTAACCCAAAGTAAAATACAAAGACTCTATAAAGTTATGTGTCATTTGTTAAGCAATTTTTTTCATTTTGCGACACATTTTGTTTTAACATCGTTTTAAACGTCATAATGGCAGATTTATCTGTTTGAATAATCATTATTTATTGGCCTTGTAATAATTTAATATCGCGTTCGTTTCGAAATATTTATCAGAAACAGAACAAATTGACATATGAAACGAAGAAAATAATTAACAATTAAACTCGTTCATATTCTACAGTTTAGAGTACGTTGATTTAAATAAAACGTAAATCTCAACAATGTAAGTATTGCATTTCCAATTAATATGTTTTGAGCACTGGTCATGTTTCATGAAACGATTCCAATTAAAACACATTTTCGGAAAAAATAATGAGTGAAATATTTGTTCAAATAACAATGGGTACAATGGGTTATTTATGGAAGGTACACAAGATTTATTTTGCAGTAACTTGAAAAACCGATTTTAAGTATTCATATATATATATAAATACATATATATATATATATATATATATATATATATATATATATATATATATATATATATATGTATGTATGTATGTATGTATGTATGTATATTCATATATATCTGTTTAAAATTCCTGAATCCAAAAAATAATGTTTATTAGGATATGTGTATTGGCATGCATGAATGTGTTGGGTACCTGTACACATTCCTCAATGAAGAGAAACTAATTGACCAATTTTTATGGAATTTTATATGTAAGTCATATTTGCTTATGCACGAAAAACACCTTTAAATTTAATTTTTTTAAAATGGTTTTTGTAAAAAAAATTATAAAATCACATTCTTTCGTAATCATTTCCAAAACATGTTCCAAACTATATTTTCGTAAAACATTATCAAATGTACTCAAACAATAAATGAATAATTTTACTAGCATGAAGCTCTCGGCAGACAATGAAATATTACCTAAAATTCCAACACTTTTTTCATCAGAATTGACTGAAACTTCATCTTATTCAATCTTTATCTTAATCAAACTAGTATAACAAAACTTTTAAATGAAAAGATATAGTTAAGTATTAAAAGAAAAAACTAATAATAAATAATAATAATAATAATAAGAAGAAGAAGAAGAAGAAGAATATATACAAAATAACAAGCTATGACTGCCTATTGCCCGCTGCAATGGTACGAATTACATTATTGAAAATGACATACTGCGTTTTAGATTACATGAAGAATTTATCTAAGAATATATTTTTAATTAATTACCATGATTTAAACAAATATAATTTTTAGATTTCTTAATTAATTATTGATTGAAATTGTTTTTTGTTTAACTATAAAATTATTTTGTATTATTTATATTATTGTTGTTATTATTGATATTTTACATTATTGCATTTAGGGAAGTTTCGATACAACAATATACACTCGATTCAGAACTACTAGTCGCTATTTTAAAAGTTCCGTTTCTTACTTGTTTGTGCCATCATCATTTTATGCTAAGACGAACCCAATTACACGAGCGTTTCGCAAGAGGGTTTCATCCAGTTTTCCCATTAACCAAAGTAATTTTATTACAACACTTATTAAGGGGTTAAATTACAGCAGCGGAGTGGTTTTTGAACTGTGAAATCAGTCTTGCTTTTAATTTTACCTCTTGTTTGATCTAGTACAAAAACCGAATTTTAGTCTAATGGAATCATATCTTCAAATCAGAACTAATGGAGTTACAACAAACAGATTTTATATAAGTCAAATGAATAATATGTCCTAAAGAAAAACGAACATTAAGTCATGAACAGAAATAATTTAATGAATTTTATTGCGTGAATAAAAACTAATAAACGCTGACCAATTATTATTAAACAGTGCATATACGCGTATAATGTCAGACACGACTTTTCCAATACATTTGTTATCAGTATAACCTTTGGTTTATCTATGACGTATTGTAATTTATTACTTAGCATTCAATACTTGTAACTGTCAATTACGATTTATTAAAATAAAATAGATTTTTAAAACCTTATCACTTTTATATGCATTGTATGTTGATTAAGTACCTACCAATTTATTTTATTACATTATTGTGTTTTCGTTTGCTTTGTTCTTTATAAAGAACGATTAAAACTTTGAAAGTGGAATGTTAAAGTACACACTTATTAGGTATTTGTTTATTTCTTCCGCTTTAGGTATGTTCGATGTGTGTGTCTGTGTTTGCAAACGCGCGCTTAATATAGGTGTTATTCCGAGGATCTAGTCTTGCTGTAATTGCGTTTACCCTAAGACATGGTGCTCAATAGGTGTTATTGCGATAATCTAGCCGTGCTATCATGGCGTTTTCCCTAAGACATGGTGCTCTATAGGTGTTATTCCGAGGATCTAGTCTTGCTGTAATTGCGTTTACTCTAAGACATGGTGCTCAATAGGTGTTATTGCGATAATCTAGTCGTGCTATCATGGCGTTTTCCCTAAGACATGGTGCTCTATAGGTGTTATTCCGAGGATCTAGTCTTGCTGTAATTGCATTTACTCTAAGACATGGTGCTCAATAGGTGTTATTGCGATAATCTAGTCGTGCTATCATGGCGTTTGCCCTAAGACATGGTGCTCTATAGGTGTTATTCCGAGGATCTAGTCTTGCTGTAATTGCGTTTACTCTAAGACATGGTACTCAATAGGTGTTATTGCGATAATCTAGTCGTGCTATCATGGCGTTTTCCCTAAGACATGGTGCTCTATAGGTGTTATTCCGAGGATCTAGTCTTGCTGTAATTGCGTTTACTCTAAGACATGGTGCTCAATAGGTGTTATTGCGATAATCTAGTCGTGCTATCATGGCGTTTGCCCTAAGACATGGTGCTCTATAGGTGTTATTCCGAGAATCTAGTCTTGCTGTAATTGCGTTTACCCTAAGACATGGTACTCAATAGGTGTTATTGCGATAATCTAGTCGTGCTATCATGGCGTTTTCCCTAAGACATGGTGCTCTATAGGTGTTATTCCGAGGATCTAGTCGTTCTGTCTTGGCGTTTGCTCTAAGACATGGCGATAAACTGATTTGAATTACACGATAAACAAACGATAATAAATAAACGATAAATAAACTGATTGAATTAGCGCTGATCTTCTCTACCAAAGAAGGCGCTTGTTACGACAATGCCCATGAGGGTTATCTCATCTTGCACGGTGTTGCTTGTTAATCCACCTAATGATAAGAGATATCCATAAAGCAGGCTCGTGCCCGATAAACTCAGATGCAGATCGTAGTCCAGCCTGACAGTCTGTCTTTTCGTTACCCTCGACCACCTTATGCGCCGGAACCCAGTGAAGAGTGACCGCTATCCCAGGAATATAGCGTTGTAGTTTTCCCGACACTGCGACCGAGTTATAGAACTCACAAGTGCTTTGACCGCTGCCTGACTGTAGATATAAATATCAGTACATGTCTTCTTAAAGAAGAGATGTGAAGGGTGAAAAAAGAAGCATGGACAAAGTGGCATTCTACGTTGAAGTGCAGGATGTATAATGTAACCAAACCAGTAATACATATTTACACTACAATATTTTGTGCTTTAAAGTTTTCAGGTTTGGTAATTTCTATTTTTTGTGACTATGCTGCAATAGTTCAAGCATTTCGTAAACGTGTTTTTGTTTTTATTTGAATTTTTCATTTGCAATTTTGAACAATATTTTTTAAAAAATTTGAGCACTTGATCCCTTTTGTTTCAAACTCTTTTAAATATTTCCTGCAATGCTTGATTGTATGCATTTAATTTCTTTCTTGATTTTTTCCTAACCTGTTTTTTTTTAAATTAAGTAATTCTTACGTAACTTTCCTTTTTTATTTTTCGAGCTTATTTTTCTCTTTCAATTTCTCATTTACAACTTCCTTGAAATTTTATTTTCTGTTCGAATTTAGGGTACTTACTAAATGTGTATTTTTGACATCTACTTTTTAAAATAGCAAAACTCCCGTGTACCAATCATCTATGCACATTTTTCTGCAAATCTTCAATATGGCTCCATTGACGTCTTAACGGTCAGTTTAGTTAAACAACAAACAATCGTTTCACACTTTCGTAATTAAATGCTTTTGTTAACGCAGACTCAAATGAAATTAATTAAGAACTTCTATAAATTAACCTTTAATTTAAAATGCACGTACTTTTTGTGATATTCATGACCTCTGAGTTATATACAGCTGGTACTCATTGCAGTCAAAAATTGGAAAACATTTGTGTCAGTTAATCGTTAAGTTTAAAAATATGCATTTAAAAAAATTATATTGAAACAATTACTGTAATAATTAAACATAAAAAGGCAAATAGAAAAGTAATTCCATTTTCATACATGTACTATATATAACTACTTCGTTATTTATTTATTAATTAACTTGGCAAATGGAATTAAAACAATTTAACCACGAGATGTCTTGTACACCACGAGATGATGATTTCACGCGTGAAGCGCCACTGCGGTGTGGTAATGAACTTTTAATAAGTTCTGTGATTACATTACTTTGGTTAATTAGAAAACTGACGTACCGTTCATTGAAGGAAATACTTCGCCTTGTTTAAAACTCAAGAAACATAAAAACTTTGTTAAATCCACTGTCAATATAATACAATGAATAATCCTGCACACAGATGTCTCACTGACATAATGGAAACGACTTTTTTTTATAATTTTAACCTCTTTTGTGAATCTGATTTCACCACCATAAACACCATTAAAATCACTACATATTTGCGTTTTAAACCTTTGAATTGCATTGAAAATTCGAAAATTAACAAGGGTATAAGGGTATTCGTCCAAAAATTCCTAATTTCAACGGATTTTAAAAATTCAAAATTTAAACATTTAAGTCGTTTTTAACGCTAATTATATCACGTTGGCGATGTCACATTTTTGATAAAATTTAAGACAAAAAACATTTTAAAGATTTGAAAAGGCAACCATTTTGAAATGTTGAATGAATATTCGTATTGCTGGTTAACGAACCAACTTGTACAAGTTCGACTTGAGTGCGACAAGTGAATCCAATCGGACTAAAATTAGCGAACGTTAGAATGCTAACACATTCACAAATTTACACATACGAGCGCACGCGAATATATGCGGTGCTAATTTCAAGGATCCGGGTCTGGGTCTTACCATGATGGCTGCTCTAATGCTTCATTTCCGAATGGAAACATGAAATAAGCTAAACACATTGAATAGGTTTTAATGTGTTCAGTCATCACTTCAGTGTAAATTTTGTTTGGCTTACTCGCTAACCCAAGGTTAAAGAAACTCCAAATGAAATCTGGAATGTGGAATACTTGTGTTAACAATTGCTTTAGTATCATCTCTTCTTAGTGATCAATGTCCTCCGACATCCTTCTTAATGTCGAGAGTAAAGCTTTTCGAGTTCTATGGCAAGGATATCAACTGGTAGTACGGCCCACCAAGTGCTTCGATCGAATGAAGATTTGCTTCCAAAAATAGTAAGTTGTTTTAATACACAAATTATTTTAAAACTTTAGGTATACCATAATTAAAAACAAACGAAGATTTCAGATTTTCTAACAACTTCGCCCAATCATTTAGTTTTGGTTTTATACTCGAGGAAAGTTGCTTTCTTATTCCAACAGTAAGTCTCCAAGTGTAAAAGTTATGAGTGACGTGACAGAAAGTTTGGACTTTAAAACCCATTGGAATTCATGTCTGCATGTGACTTATCCTTAAAGACGAATTGGAAGAGACAAAGTCCAACTTAGGGACTAAACTTTCAACGATGTGTTACTTTTTTGTCGAACAAAAGAATAACGTTTAGAAAACAAATACAATAATACTGCTTAAAATATATATTAAATTTTTGTTCAAACTAATATAAAATATGTTTAATTTGTAAAATCCACCCTCACACTCACCCCCACCTAAGTACCGTGCACTTTTTTATCTTCCTATTGTATCTGTGTTACACGATCCCAGGACTCGCTCATGAGAGTAGCACTTCTTCAATAGTTTACTTTAGCAGAATTTCTCCATGCGTGAGTGTGCGCAATTTTGGTTACATTTATATAAAAATTGGCACAAAATTAATTTTTAAAAACCAGTTAGACAAGCTCATGACGTAGAAAAATCAGTTTAGGCTTTTAATAAGGTCTGCCATTAAAAATGTTGTCATAACTTTCAATCTTTTTTTAAATAAATGTTTACAGTACGAAATTAAACCTAACAAAGTTTTTATCCGAAATATAATCAACAAATATAAACAAATTACTAACCATAATGATCGGAGTTTTTTTAATGCAACATAAATATTATTGATTTAGAGCGAACAGAGTAACAGTGTATCTGCTGGGTTATTATCAGCTGTTAAACAAAATAACTTTACACGTCAAAATATTAATTTTTGTATATTGTTAATTTAATATATGCACTCTCATGAAATCAGTGAAACAGCAGAGTAAATTGATTATAGTGCTTTTCGAAAATTTAAAATCTTTTAAACAATATAGTAATCAACAATGAATCCTTTTAAAAATGATATGCAATGTGCAAATAAATGTAAAGTAATATTAATCAAGATTCAAAATTGTGAATGGATAAAACAAAAGTCAGGATTTCATAAGAGAACGTTTTGAGAAAGAAATGTGTTTAAGAACTTTGTAACTTCCCAACGAAGCTCCTACACTACACCATTGTACATTGTTACATATAACAATCCGTGAATATGTATCAAGAGTTCAAGATTAACGATCTTCTTACGTCCGTGTCTGGGTCCTACTATATGATTGCTCCAGAAGCTTGTTTAGTTAAAATAATTAAAACAATATTTTTCAAGAAGCATCCAGTAACTGCATTGTAAAGAACCAAAAACTTTAAATTACCAAATTATTTCAAAATACGTATCTAGATTTTAAATTTTCAGGAAAAACGTACATATAAGTTCCCCGTGAAATCAGGTTCGAAATTCAAAAATTCCTTATAATTAGATGTTTAGATTTAATTGTTCCTTAATTAATTAATTTAACTGCTCAAACACTGCAAAAACATGCATAACAGAAGTGAGTACACTAAATTTTCAATACAAGTAAGAGTTGAAAATATTATAAAACCTAAAAAATTTTCGAAATTCAGTTTTGTTGTTGGATTATTGTTGAAATTTTTAAATGATAATTTTTGCAGATTATGATAGTGAAATTATATTGTTTTTTTAATTTTTCTAGATAAACAACTTAAAATGGTACTGTTATGTTTTGGAATTGGTTTTTATTAAAAATTTTATTTATTTCCAAAAATTATACATTTTTTTACTTTCATATTTTATCGTAGTTATTCATATTAAAAAGTTTCCAAAATTTGTGTAAAATTTGATTATTCTATTTTACGATGTTAAACAAAGTTTTTATATTTTTTTCGATATTTTGTAGTCATGATTAAGAAGTTTTATGAAAGCGATTATGGATTCAAACATTGAAGCACGATATTTGACAAACATTGCTTAAAACCGTACTTAAAAAACACATCTTCACAAAATTCAATAATCTGTTTTTAACAAAGTCGTTTGATCAAAAACAGTTTTAAAATGTTTAGATATTATATAAATTTAAACTTTTTTAAAGATAATAGCACAGTATACTTACATGTTAGAGTAGAATTTCCTCAAGATCAATCAGTTTTGTCTCCCGCCATTAAACGACACAATCAACAATTAGTTTATTCCCCAGCGATTAGTGAAACACAATCAACAATTAGTTTATTCTCCAAAGATTAGTACAACACAATCAAAAATTAGTTTATTCTCCCGCGATTAGTACAACATAATCAACAATTAGATTATTCTCCAAAGATTAGTACAACGCAATCAACAATTAGTTTATTCTCCAGCGATTAGTGAAACACAATCAACAATTAGTTTATTCTCCAAAGATTAGTACAACACAATCAAAAATTAGTTTATTCTCCCGCGATTAGTACAACATAATCAACAATTAGATTATTCTCCAAAGATTAGTACAACGCAATCAACAATTAGTTTATTCTCCAGCGATTAGTGAAACACAATCAACAATTAGTTTATTCTCCAAAGATTAGTACAACACAATCAAAAATTAGTTTATTCTCCAAAGATTAGTACAACACAATCAACAATTAGTTTATTCTCCCGCGATTAGTACAACATAATCAACAATTAGATTATTCTCCAGCGATTAGTACAACGCAATAAACAATTAGTTTATTCTCCAGCGATTAGTACAACACAATCAACTATTAGTTTATGCTCCAGCGATTAGTACAACGCAATCAAAATTAGTTTATTCTCCGGCGTGTACTCATTTTTTATTTGGTCTTGAATCACAGTAAAAAAACAAATTTCGATCAGTGTTCATTAAATATTCACACAGTTTTTCATTATTCTTTCTACATGATACTTATAATTAGGAAATATAAACTGTTAACTTAAAGATTAAAGTTAACTTGTTTCATGTAACTTTTAAAATAATTTCATTTCTACAAAAAAACAAAAAATACAGTTAAAAAGAAACAGAAATAATAAGGAGACCATCTCTTGTTCCGCCCCAGGAAATACAATAATGAACCAAAATATACGAAGCTTTGAAAGTAATCTTTTTTAAATAAAAGCCCTTAAGTCGTATAACAATATTTTCATTTTAAGTAGCACCAAAGGGATTTACTTTTAATGATGTATTTTATGTAAGAATATATATTCGAAGGTAAAGACAGTTTAAAAACCAAAATAATATTGGCAAACACCAAGTATTTTATCAAAAATATTTTAATTTAAAAATACGCATACTTATACAATAAAAGTTTTTTTGGAGTCTTATAAAAACAAAAGAAATATCAAATTATAAATAGTTATTTTGTAAAGTGTTATTTAATAAACATTTTTTGTTTAATGTATAACATTACGCCAGACTAAATAACAAAGACAGGGGTTGCATAATATTCTAAAAAAAAACAATATTTTTAACTAGAATCGAATCCACGCATATATCCGACTTCTAGCTAAATTACTGCTAACTTACCTACTGAGCAACGAGCATTATTAAAGGCGACCTTGTAAAATATTTATACATATGATATTTCCATATTAGTTTGTATATGTGAAAAGTTTTATAAATTGCAAAAACTGCGAACTTTTTTTTTAATAATAAAATATTGCAAACTAAAATGAAATATAGCTTTTATGGTAAATAATGGACATGAAATGTGCACCAAACAATGGCTTTTACAACATCGTTTATTGTACAACATGGCTAACATGAAGTAATTGTTTATTTTTTATCAGTTTTCCTTTTATTTTCCTACCACCGCAATATATATATATATATATATATATATATATATATATATATTTATTTATTTATTTGTGCCCTTCAGTAGTGCACCCAAAGAAGAAAGAGGGTAAGTGTAGCTACTTTATATAAAACAAAGTTCGAATTTTTAAATTTGACCGAGTCGTTAATTTACAAGTATTTTTTGAATAAAATTCTTTGAAATAAAATAAATTTTAAATACAGGATAAAACAATTTTGAATTAAATTTTTAAGAAAGGTAATGCTTTCTGTTTGTCATTGGCAATTCATTTTCGAAAAAATTGAATTAAAAAGTTATTTTAAAGAAACAGCGAGACAAAAACATAAATGATTTCCTATGAATTGTAATGGCCGCTTTTTTGAAAAAGTTGAACGGCTTTTGCTGTATAACAACTTGTATAAGCTATTAACAAAATCAATTTTTATTCCAAGTATGAATAGTATTTGGTCAATTAATTATAACTTATAAAGTACTAAACACACACACACACACACACACACACACACACACACACACACACACACACACACACACACACAAACGCTCTATATGTATATATATTGCCAAAAAATTTGAGATATGACTGTACACGCAAAAGAAGAAAAAGTTCCTATAATGATAATGATGTGTTTTAAGATGCTGAATTTTCCGTATGTCTGTTTGTGCGCGTTCAAAAGTAAATAATACTCAAAAACCTTTTAAACTACACAAACAAAATTCATACCATATGTTTATGGTGGCAAGAAAATATTAGGGAAAAAGGGAGAGAACTGTTTATCTCTTTTCAAAACAGTGATAGACTTAAGTTTTTAAATTAAAATAAAATCCAATTAAAGCGCTTAAAAACAACCGTTTTTTTACTTCAAATCTAACAATGTTTGTATCAAAGTAATCGAATGTAAAATAACGAAGCAGTGTTATCAAATATCGTGTTATGTTTTATTCGAATACTAAAGCATTATTGAAGACTTGACTACAAAGGGATATTTTTATATTTTAGGGATAATATAAATGATTATTGAATAATATTTTTTTTAAAACACGAACAAACAAACAGACGGAGTAAGCATTTTAGGACTTACCTTCATTGGAACGTTTTTCTTTATTTTATCCCGATTTTGTAAAATTTTTAAACACCCCAAATATAATTATGTAAATTATTTAGTTTAGTATTTATACGCGATAAACCATAGCAGATATTATGTTGTTAATTATTATTGAAATTCCACAGATTTTTTCAGATCGACAAAGTGTTTAATAACATTTTGAAACTCAGATTAGATTTTGTTTTGAACATGTTTTTAAAGAAATATCAACGCTAAGTTTGAAAAATGTTTAAAATAAGCGCATAACCCAAAAAGTATAAAAAGCGCGTATTGCAGAGGCAATCATGACAAAATTATAATGATAATACAAAAGCTAATTCCAAAGGAATTTTTTCCAAAAACGTTTATACTGAAATTAACTATTTTAGTTCAATAGCGAGTGTATTGAAATAGCCGTTAACATCCTAAATAAAGAATAATAGGCTTAAAAAGCTTATAATATTAAGAATTTTCACAGAAATACTTATAAAATGCAACTTAATTACTTTAATACTATGCATTTAAAAATTAAAATGTTTAATCTTTGTTTTTTCCCAAAATATATTCTAACTGAACTCCCTGTTCTTAAGAATGTAAATAAATAAATCATACTTTAAGAGAGAGAGAGAGAGAGAGAGAGAGAGAGAGAGAGAGAGGGGGAAGAAGGGAGATACAGACAGACAGACAGAGAGGGAGAAAGAGAGTGAGGGATTACGTTCGGCAGTGTATTAAACTTTACACATTTGTTAAACTGTCTTATAGCTTAATTTGTTGGCAAAGGAAGAAATTGGATTAGCTTTTTACATAAAACGCAGTTTATTTTTGTAATAACTTTATATAAATTGGTTGTTTATTTTCGAGAATACATTTCTTTATCAATATCATTTATAGGTGTTTAAGTAAAATAATATGATACATTCTTTTTAACCTTCGGTACTTTTCTAAAGGCAAGCAGTTACTCTATGCATGTTTATTATTTCAATAAGATTATAACAGATTTAAAGCAACGTACTTTAATTGTTTAGAATATCGTTGATTTATTCAGTGGTAAATGGCTTTGTTACATTTTTTATTGAATAGACAAAATCTCTGTAAGGCTTTTTGATATTTCTTCAAATAATTTTCTGTTTTCATGAAAAATAAACTATTTGACAAATTTGAATGACAATTTCCTCTTTCAATTTATACTTCCTTTTTATGAGTTTAAGAGAGATTATTAAACAAAGAGCTAAACAAGAAGCTTATTAAAGCAAATGGTGTAAAATACATCGAATTTTGTCACAATATAGTAATATTGGCTGAGTGGTGGAGGTAATAATTAGCTAAACAGCTGATTTTGCACCACACCTGTTCGACAATACTATTAAGACTTCTGACCAGTCAGCTGTTTTTGCTATTGTTTAAAATAAACTGTAATTTAAATTAGATTATAGTTATTACAACTGTTAGTTGTGAATAAATAAATAAATGATAAGTAGTACATAATTATTAACTTTATTTATTTTGCAGTATTGAATTAATACTGTGTTTAGCAAGAATGTGTCCCGTAACTAAATGTATTATTGTAATCAATTGTTCTGATTGCAGGCGGAAACGTTTTTAGAAATTATGCCTTATTGCATAATCTGCACTGGTACATTTTCATGTGTCTATGTACTTGAAAAGAGAGTAAAGAAATTAATCGATTTCAAAGAAATTTAATTTTTTTTAATTCTTAAAATTATTTAACATTTTGGAACTAGATTTTGTTAATAAAAAAAACCTAGTCAATTTTTAGCATAACTTTATAAACATTTGAAGGTGTAAATGATAACACATGCGTCAAAAAATGCGGTAGCTGGTGACAGTTCACTAGCTAATGTGTATAAATAGGCCTACATACATTTTTACGGCTTCGAAATATTGTCCGCTCACTCTAAAACACCTCATTTACACATACTTCATTGCTTACTTCATAATATAAACTAATTAACATTTTGTTTTAAATTTTATGGCTTCGAAATATTGTCCGCTCATTCTAAAACACCTCATTTACACATACTTCATTGCTTACTTCATAATATAAACTTATTAACATTTTGTTTTAAATTTTATGGCTTCGAAATATTGTCCGCTCATTCTAAAACACCTCATTTACACATACTTCATTGCATACTTCATAATATAAACTTATTGACATTTTGTTTTAAATTTTATGGCTTACAGTTTGAGTTGTATATACATGGTGTATATATATGCATTTTAGATAAACATACTCCCTGCACGTTTTAAAAGTAAATAGAACTTTTTTAAGAGATAAAGCTTTAATATATCACCCATATAGGTGATTTCACCCAAACAGCTTTTTTGTGAATGCTGTTTTATTTCCATTAAGTTTAGTTTTATCTTGGCCGTATTATTTACGAAATAATTATAGGCTATATAAGCCTATAATTATTTCGTAAATAATACGGCCAGGATAAAACTAAACTTAATGGAAATAAAACAGCAATCACAAAAAAGCTGAAAGCGCAGAAAAGTGGTTGCGTATAATCCTCGTACAACATCCATGCTTACTTCCACCCTTAGGAAATTGAATTTCTGCAACTTGGGGTAAAAGGTCTCATTTAAAAAAGATATTTTATAAAGATAAGCTTTGGTTGAAAATCAACGAGTCATAGACCTTTATTTGCAATCTTAAGTATCATTTATGTTTGCAATTTAAATTTTCATTGAAACATACATTTACTGTATGAATCCATTAGGTTCTTTAAGTACAGACAACTATATGATGAATGGAGTTCGACATTTAATAAATTACTAAAATTTCTTTACAACAAATTTTTCAGTCGTAATATTTAAAAATAATTACCCAAAACAATTTCACTTTGCTTTTTAAAAGCTATTAAAGAGAGTATAAATTGAAAGAAAAACGTGTTATTGAAAGTTGTCAAATACTTTGCTTTTTGTGAAACCATAAAATTGTTTCAATAATTATCAAAATACTTATATAGTTTGTGCCTAGTTACTAAAAAACATAAACAGCCAATTAGCACGGAATAAAACGTTTTTACCTAAAGTAATTTGCTTTAACAACTTCAAAAATCTAATTTTTGTTAATCTTAATTGAAATAACGGCGAAAATCAATAAAAATCACACATTAACTGTATGGTTTAAAAATTAGGAAAAATTGTTTAATGTTTACATAATTTAAAAAAGTACCAAAGTTAAAAAAACAGATCATTACTATTTAACTTCTTCTTCTTCTTCCTACGGGCTTCCGGCTTCAGGTATAGCCGATGGCCCGGTGTCCATGGTAGGCAAGGAAAGCGAGAGTCCAGAACTTCGTCCCCTTTAAAATCTCTTCCACTCCTGTCACCTTCGTTCTAAGAATGTCTCTATGCAGGACTGGATACCGGCAGCTAAGAAGAATATGCTGCAGGTCTTCCTCACCATTCTCACACAGCCGGCACTCCGGAGAATCTGCAAGGTTGAATCTACACAGGTAGCTCTGCGTAACCAGGTGGGCAGTACTATTTACTATTTACTATTACTATTACTATTTAACTTAAACACCCAAAAACGATATTGCTTCAAAAATGTATATCGAAAAATAAATAACAATATTCTGTGAAAATAATTAACAATATATATATATATATATATATATATATATATATATATATATATATATATATATTTTTTAAAAAATTATCCTCTTTAAAAAGCTAATACTCTTTCTTCCTTTGCCAACAAATTAAGCTATAAGACAGTATAACAAATGTATAAAGTTTAGTACACTGCCGAACGTAATGTCTCTCTCTCTCCTCCCTCTCTCTCTCTTTCTTTCTTTCTCCTCTCTCTTTCTCTCTCTCTCTCTCTCTCTCTCTCTCTCTCTCTCTCTCTCTCTATCTCTATCTCTATCTCTATCTATCTATCTATCTATCTATCTATCTATCTATCTATCTCTCTATCTATCTATCTATCTATCTATCTAGCTCATCTCTCTTTCTCTCTCTCTCTCTCTCTCTCTCTCTCTCTCTCTCTCTCTCTCTCTCTCTCTCTCTCTCTCTCTTTCTTTCTCTCTCTCATAGAGTTTCAAAAGTATTTCTATAAAAATGAGAACTATATTAAGTTTTTAAAATTATATGATATAGTTTTATCATATATATGATATATGATATCATAAACTGTGATATATGATATAGGGCAACAAACATGTGATAAATATGCCTTAACACTTGTAACCTAAATATAGTCGTTATCTTCAACATTACCTTTGTTTAGCGAAATTCCAATGGATTGAATCATAATTATAAGTTTTCTTATGATTGTCTCTGCAATATCTCACTTTTCAATCGAACATCTATTCTATGTATTTTGTTTGGGTTATGTTCTGATTCTAACCTGTTAAAGTTGATATTTTTGTAAAGAAAACGTTTTCAAAACAAGTGATAATTTGAAATTCCGAAACATTATCAAATGCATTGTTTATTTCAAGTAACAGTTAACTCCATGAAGCAATATGTTTTGTATTATTATTTATGTCATGTAATTACGTTACATAATTACTAAAGCATCTAACCTTAATATTTTTCATTTTCTGGTAATTTCGTCAAACGCTTGCGAAATACGTTAATTAAAAGCCTCACTTTCGTCGGCAGCCTGAGCAGCAATGAAGTGGTGGTGTAATTACCTTATCATTTTGCAGATCTGTTTTCAAATTTACTCGCTCTCGCTCCGTCTCTCAGGGGCTTACCTTCTTTACCTTATTCCCAAAAATACTGCATATAAAAGAATATTCTTTTATATAATTAATTTCTACTTATCTGGTAGTTTGTCGTTCAAGAGCTTTATAAAAAAGCTTATCGATTACGGACAAAATATTATAACAAATTTGCAGTCAACATTTTCTTTTTAAATGTTGTTAATAATTGTTAGAAATAAAATTATTAAATACGTTGTTATTTAAATAATTTCAACGGCTGAACATTTTATTAGGAAATTATTTTTAATGCATTTCAACATGTTGTTAAACATAAATTGGTTTGCGATTTTCATTTATTTAAAATCGATAATTTGTAATTTTATTAATTTAGTTTAATCTAACTCTAAATTACATCTCTTGAAGTAAACCAATAAAAACAACAAAATTAGAAAAAATTAGAAAACATTCAATTTAGTTTTTAGAATTAAAAAAAGACAACCGTTTAGTTTTGTTTAGAATAATATGTTCGTATTATTGTTCGTTTTTCGGCACAGTCATGCAGACTGATTTTAAAGTATGTTGTAACATACATTCTCATGGTTTGTAACTTTGCCATTTGGAGATAGTTATACAGACTTTTATTCCTGTGTACGAGATTAAAATGAGGACTAGAGATCAGTTTTAACGGTAAGGGAAAAGGGAAAGGTAACGGGAGTAACTGCGGCTCGAACTATGAACTTTTAGGTGTGCAATTCAGAAACGCAACAGACTGACCAGTGTTTTAGCCACATCGACCTCCGAGCCCTATGTGCCAAGTATGAAACAGATTAAATTTTGCGAAACGGACATTAAATCACTTAAATTAATTAAGTAATGTACTCTTAAAAAATATTTCATATTTTATAATATAAATATACATTTAATGACCTTCCAAAAAGTGATCTAGAACTTTGAATCAGAGCTCGTTTGAAAGTCCCCGGTATCTGGGACTTATTACCTACCACTTTCATTAACTATAAAATAGTATTACTGTATTATCTTCATTATGAATTCAATAAAGTAAGATGATTGAATTATTCTACTTTTGTACACGTATGCTCACAATACGTCAATACACATGTGCACAGACTAAGCTTTAGTTGGATAAATAAAGTCAACACCGTTAAAAAAAGATCAGTGAAAAGGGTAGAAGCTCTGTTATCAACCCCAAGCTGTTTGAATTGAATTTACTCAGAACGAAATGGGATCGCATCATTAGGCCACTAGGCTTCGCCACTTTTCTGTCCAATCAGTTATATCATTTGCTGTTTCATTTCATTTTACGTTATTTTCTTATTGTCTGTTTAACATTTTTTAAAAGTATGAATATTGAATGTCCTATTTATCTTCTTTAGACACTTTCATTGATTTATATTTTTAATTTTAGACACTTTTGTATTTCTTATATTTATAATCTATTGGTTCTTATAGACATTGTACAAATACAATTTTAAAAATTACATATCATCTGACAAACCAGTTAGTGTATATATATTCTTGTGTAGAATATATTCTTGATTTGTAAGAAAATAAAAATGTATAAAGTTGAAAATATCGATTGTTTATTTATTATTTTAATTAATTCTCTTAATTAATTTAAAAAATACTTGGACTTTGTATATATTAATATATTTTTACTTGTTTGCTTATTTCTATTACAAGATAAATATTGATTTTCTTACATTAAATACACTGATGACATAGTTCTTGTAAACTTCTGGCTGGGACATAAAAATTTGACAAGTTTTCTTGGCTAGGAAGAAAAGTAAACTAACGAGTTATATCTTTATACATACATAAAATTACATATAATATATAGTCGATGACAACTATATAAATTGTTATTATAATACTACTTTACTTAAAAAAAATATTTTCTATGATTTAAGTTAAACGATACATGTTTCTATTTTATATTATAATTGTCTTAAAAACATATCAAGAAATTTTGCTTGTCATTAGAAAAAGGAAGGACATTTACGCTAAAGTGTTAGAGAGTTGATAAGAAAGCAGTTTGAATTCCCAGCATGCATTGCATCGTGTTTACGCTAACATTATTTGGTTTATCAGATTCCAGTTCCAGTTCCTGCCACCAGGGTTCTTTGTACTTGAGATTCAGCGCAGAACGTGTTTGGAGTTTTAAACTGTCATTAAGTGTTTTCACTTCCGGGTTGCAGTAACAGATTAGCCGTATCTACTTCGTAGGATTAAAAAACATAAGTTTTTATGTGCAAAGAATAAATTTCAATATTTTAATGGGTAGAGATGGAGGTGGGATAGGCCTAATGTTCAGCAAAACAGCTGATTACTTACTCACTGCAATAAATTAATGCATCTTCCACAGTATTGTATTATGTGAGATTATGTATGTTATTTAATAAAGTAATAGACTCCATCAAGCTGTTCTGCTGATATAGCATGATAATGTAAACAAACAACCCGATAAGTAAAAACCAAACGTAATCAAAAATTGATTTACGAGTAGGGCCTATATGAAATATGGTTACTCTTAACATAAAATCAATTTTGTTTCAATATTAATATTTAAATCTAAATTTTGTGTTAGTACTTCAAGCTTTTTGGAAATTTATTTTAAAATTAACAACTTAAACATAAATTCGTTTTATGACTATTTTATTATAAGTGTTAATTTCATTAGCAAATGTGTTCCTTTGACTGAAGTACAAATACCTTATATTAATAAGGTCAAATTTTATCTTCCTTTAACGAGGTTTAAGATAGCTCGTAAAAACCCTGTTTATTATATGAATATACAGCTTAAACGCGTTAGTCATTTCTGTTTAGGATTTCATTTTAAAAAAATAGGACAATAAAATTAATTACAATGTACGCACAACGTTGTTGTTGTTTGTATATACAATGAGTATAATTTACATACATATATAATTGTATGTATATACAATATGTATTATTTACCTAGTTAGCAGATTTCAATTAAATTATTAGCTCTGTGTGTGTGAGTGTGTGTTTTTGGGTGGATGTGTGCGAAATGTATATCTGTATGTTTGTATGTATGTATGTATGTTTGCGTGAAACATTCTACTTTTCGAAATTTTGGCCCATTAAAAGTTGGCAAAAAAATCAAAAAGTCATTGGTTTATTTTATAATTTCATTTTGCATGAACAAGCTTGTTACTTTACAAAATTTTTTAAAAACCTAAAAATTTAAGTTATAAATTGTCACCGTATGGATAATGTATGTTATCCATATTATTAAGTATATATTAATACGCATATACTAAGTGAAATATACTTGAATATATATATATATATATATATATATATATATATATATATATATATATTATTCATAGAGACGATTTTATATATATATATATATATATATATATATATATATATATATATATATATATATATTTTTTTACAGAGGTTAGTTTTTTTTTAAAAACAATGTACAAATATTAAATATCGTTACCTTGAAATATTAATAGCAGGCTAATAAAAAAATAATAAGTAATACAAAAATAGCTACAATATATCTGGGTTTTCAGTAATTAAATCCTATAAAAATAATATTTATTTAAAAAAATATAAGTATCAAAATTAATATATCAAAATCTAATATAATAATTAAGTAAGAGTTATGTTTTTGTAAAACTAAATCTAGAGTTTTGCCAAGCCGACTTTATATAACATTGAAGTTATATATATATTCAAGTAATTTAAAATGTCTAATACACGAGTCTATACAAATATAAATGTCTAATAATATTTTATTATTTTTTGATGAAGAAACATAAAATATCTCTCGTAAGAAATATGTTATCAGTACTAGGTTCTTCTAGAAATGTTTTATTTTCGACCAATATTTGAAGCGTTTCATCACACACTTCCCTTTACAAGAAATGCTCAGCAATACTTTGTTGACAATTTTAAGAATATTTTAGCATCGTTGTAAGTTGAAAAAAAAGTTAACCAAATTTCAAAATTGTGTAGTTCCCACCTCATAAATTAAGTTGTTATATTTCTGTGGTAGCTATGTTATACAAACAATTGAAACATGTATCTATTGATTTCGTAAACAAGTTTTGTCGTCTGTTTCCGAAAAATCCAGTATAAATAAAACCTTCCAAAACAAATTAGACAAAATGTTTATAATATTAATTTGACTAAATGTCGTTGTATTTTTAAACACAGCAAACTGAATTGCTAGTCTTACAATGATAAATTCTATTACAATTATCATAAGACACGCATTTTTCAAACTGTTATTTTTAATACGGTCACAATTATTTTAAAAAAATAATAATTTATATATATTTAATAACATATATTTTGGAATCTCCTGTATAAGATACTTTTCCAGTAAAAGGAAACGGAGGATTTGCAGAACGCGAAGACAAATGAGCTGCGAAGGAAGTATCCGGAGCAGGAAGTATTGCATCTGTCACTGAACACTGTTCCCGGCCAATACCAAGAGATTGGTAGACGTTATCTGTTAGCTGTTAGATATTTTATAATAAATTGTAACAGATAAATTATATTGTGAACGTAACATATAGGTCGTTATACGGATAGTGTATACATATTGAACATAATAGGTTATCTATATTCCAGAGAAACTAATCAGAATACGTTACGGATATGTAAGCATACGTTACGGATATATGAATGAATTTAATTAAAAATAAATAGTTTCACGCAAATGTCTCATTTACGTGATGTAAGTGAATTTTCAAAAATCGCTTAATTTGAATACATCTTGTAAATATTTTGACGTAAAATATCTACTTTTTTTCAAAAGTTTATTTCATTAACAGCTTAGACAAAGCATTAAACTCAAACTAGGATTTAGGGATAAACGTAAATATATTTATATTTTGCTTCATGCTACTGTTTCTGATACATTCATCTGTTTAACTCTTTGTTTATTATGTTTTAACAAAATTAATTAAAAGGGCACTTCTGAACCGATTTGTTCAACATTAACAGTTGTCTTGTTAGCAGAATGTGACTTTTGAAATAGGTTTAGACACTTAATCAGCTTATTAATTGTGAATCACGCATTTACTTGAGTTCAAACAATACGATTCACTCCGAAACTAAAACCAGTTCACTGAATATGTCCGCTTACACTGTGCAAACCTACACATTCCTTAACAATTCAATTAAACTTTTATAAAACGAAACTAAATTCAATTAATAAAAACTTCAAACTAAGAGATTATTTGTTGCAATAATATTTAAATATTTTACATACATTTTTATCAAATGTGTCTGAGACTGATAACATTTAGTTAAACAAATTAACGGGGAAAGGCACGTCGCGGTTAAGTGCTAAGCTATTGTTCAATAAACTGCGTATATAAGTGAATTTAAAGGTAATTTAGGAAATCTTTCAACTATAGACTTGGTAGAGAATTGTTTACCACTTGGATTTTGATTGGTTTTGATTTGGATTTAAAATATTCGTGTTTATGCCCCAGAAGGGATGTATTCCCAATTATAGGGACTGATTAAACCATAACAAAATTTGCTTCCATTAGGTAAAATTAAAGTAAAAGCTAAATTGTGTGTAAAAATTAATTGTGACTAAATTTGTAAGTTAAATGTAGATTGGATTACGTGTACGTTTTGTTTTTAGAGATAAAGATTCAGGATGACTAACTAGAATAAATACCATAGAAAAGTCTTTATCTCGTGGAAATAATTAAAGAGTTAATACAGGTATCGACTTTTTTTGCCAAATTTTAGCACATTTTCTTTGTTGCTTAACCGGTAGATTAAAACGTTTAATTGATTTACTGATTTATCAATGTGAAGAACTAGTTCAAAATGTTCCAAAATTTTACTTTACAGTAACTAAACAAATGTATTAATTACGTCAAGAATAAGGCCAAGCTGAGCGGAATGAAGTTGAACGATAACCGGAAGCGTAGATCAGTGTATAAGAACGAGTTTGTATCTTTTAAATCTAAATATTTACTCCTACTGTAACGAATTGATTTACTACAATCATTTGTAGTAATTTATTACAATTGTAGGTTACTATGTTTAAAAACCGTAACCTAGACAACGGTAACCTAGGTAACGAGAAATAGTAAGTTTGTAGGCGTGGTCAGTTTTGGTGGGGGAACCAGAGTCAACTTCAAAACAGAACTAGTCAGATTCTAAGCTACGAGCCTGACTCCGCTCCGCATTTGGTGGCTACCCGGCCGAATGTTTCTCAGTTTTTTAAGGGAGGGCGTCCACAAAAGTGAGGCGGAGTTCTGTCAGTTTAAAGAACGCGTTTAAATATTTAGGTTTACTGTAATGAATCCTAAAACCGTAACTTCGGCAACGGTAACCAAGGTAGTGAGAAATAATAATTTTTGAGGCGTGGTCATCATTGTGAGGGAGAGCGGAATCAGTTTCAAAACCGAGCCTAGACAGAGTCGAAATTTCGCAGAGCGGAGCCCAGCGATGCCTCACGAATCGGCGCTCAGCTTTTCTTATAGTTTTTGCGCTTTACTTACATGAAAATCAATATGTTAGATTTTGAATGCGTAGTCCATTCAGCTTAGAGCACCTGCACTGCGCTTATTATTGTGTGTGTATATATATATATATATATATATATATATATATATATATATATATATATATAGAGAGAGAGAGAGAGAGAGAGAGAGAGAGAGAGAGAGAGAACGAACTTTCGCTATCTTTCCGCTTTTGATTTAAGGGCGACAATATACTGCATATAGTACGTATTAGGTATTATACACGAAGTATATAATTATTACTGACAAATTGTTATATATTTTTACACCGTGAACATGTTAGTATATAAATATGTATATTTATAAAACTTAAATAAATCAATCCAGTTTTAATATGTTGGTATACATAACAATTTATCTATCTATTTAATTATATATATATATATATATATATATATATATATACAGTTTATTTATAATAATTGTGTGTAATAATATATCTTTTAATTACCTTTTGAATTTGTTAGGACCTGGGTTGTTCTGTATATAACTTGAATTGTCACTATCGCTAACTGAATTATCCTTAATTAGCAATAAAAACAATTATTGTTATAAACGTTTATATTTATTAGGAAAGTATTATAAATGGTCAAATCGTGCATATGTTCATCAACTAAAAGAAAATAGCAAAACCAAATCAAAAAAAGTTTACATATAGCACGCGTAAAAGAGGTGGTACCAAAAGATGGGAGAATTACAAACATAGTGGGGTACATTGCATCACTACTTTCGTTCTTATTGTTCGTTACATTCATCCGTTAAATATTTCCGTTCGGCAGACTATTTTCTTTCCACTTCTCTCTCCAAAGCTAACATTAAAAGCTTCCCTTCAAAATACTAAAATAGATAAATTACAAATGGCCTCAATAGTAGTTGTAACGATTTTGGTTAATTATACTAAAAGTCACTTTTTTTTAAATAAAACACAGTATAATGTTAGTAATTTTTTAATAACATTGATATTGGTAGATATTTGAGAGGTAACTCTAAAAGTAAAGTGCGTTATACAGAATGTTCTGCGTTGTGTTTGTTAAGTTTTAAGGTAAGAAAGTTGGACAGCCGCCAAATTGCGTTGGCACACAACTCCGACAAAGATAGGCAAAAAGTGCTGATTGTTTCTATATTGAAACGGTGCATGGAGTTTGACATATCTGGGTGTAACTGTGGTTTTATTTCCATTCTGAACCCACTAGCGTATTGCTGACTTTAAAGAT
>CM040185.1:372500-515000 GCA_022606455.1 Callitettix versicolor
TTCACACAGAAAACTTCCAGCAATTTGTTTGTATTACTTTACTTTCACACAGAAAACTTCCAGCAATTTGTTTGTATTACTTCACTTTCACACAGAAAACTTCCAGCAATTTGTTTGTATTACTTTACTTTCACACAGCACAGAAAACTTCCAGCAATTTGTTTGTATTACCTTACTTTCACTCAGAAAACTTCCAGCAATTTGTTTGTATTACTTTACTTTCACACAGAAAACTTCCAGCAATTTGCTTGTATTACTTTCTATCCACTCAGAAAACTTCCAGCAATTTCTTTGTATTACTTTCCTACCACTCAGAAAACTTCCAGCAATTTCTTTGTATTACTTTACTTTCACACAGAAAACTTCCAGCAATTTGTTTGTATTACTTTACTTTCACACAGAAAACTTCCAGCAATTTGTTTGTATTACATTACTTTCACCATCACAATTAACATTATTACGTACATAAAGATAAACACTTAAATTTTTTAAAGGAAATACGAAGAATAGAGCCTGACTGTTGGGAAGTTAGTTTTTGCATTTTCAATGGAATTGGAATATTTTATATGTTAGTGAAAGCATATTTTAAAGAAAATTACAATTTGAAGTCACATTGTCTACAAATATTTAATAATTGTTACTTTTAAAGTTTTAAATTGCCGCCATTTTAAAACTGTTGAAATGATATTTATATGTAACGAAGTTTCCAAGTCGTTTTTAGATGCTGAATGAAGTCATCGTTGGGCCGTTGCCAAGAGGATTAAATATACGCCCTGTATACAAACATGCAAACATACTTTATTGAGCCAGCAAAAATGACCTAGAGGTGCTGATTTGGTGAAATTGGTGCTGATTTCAATGTGTGGGTCTTACCGTAATGGTCGCGGCAGTAGCTTATTTCCCAATAAGAGTATTAATGAACATTTAATGTCACTAGAGCATTACAGTGATAGTTATAAGATTATGGAGCTTTAAGTGATCAAAGACACTTAACGATAGGCGTCAATACTGTTACATACTAAAGAGAGTCTTAGCCTGGGCATTGTTCTGTCATTGCACTAGGATAATATATAGATAGATAGTGGTGGTTGTATCTATACAAACCTCGACTGTAACGCGTCGCTGCTGGCTCTGAGAAGCCACAACTACAACTCCAAGATAAAATTGGATTTTCATGTCGACATAAACCTGGTGAAAACCAACAAAGAGTTTTTGTTTTGGGTTCCAGGACATTTAGACTTAAACATTAAGTGAAGAGGCAGATCAATGTGGCACAGCAGAAGCCATTAGTCCTGCAAGCGACTTATTCTATATTCTGGAATACTTTCTCTCAGTGAGTTTCTGAAGAACATCAAGAGTTTTGGGATAGAAAGGGAGGCCTCGTACAGTCAAAGTGGATACCTGAATGGCCAGATAGATTATTGTATTCATAAGTCTTTAAAATTCATTACCTTTTTCTCCTTACAATTTAGAATAAAGGAGGAGGGTTAAAACACCCTTTGAAAATATCGAATGCTGCAAACTTAAAAGAATCCAATTTATTCCGATTTCACTGTTATCAGTGCTACGCAGCTGTATGGATGGTACAATAGAAAGGAATTTCCAACAAATAAGACACTGTCGTAATATTTTTAAATCAATTCTTTTCTAATATAACTATTAACTAGGCACAATGACGTTCTCAGTATCATACCGTTTCATTTAAAGTCGCTCATGTATTTTTTAATATCGAAATCACTCAAATGCAGAAATGTAAATCTTTCCGTCTGTGACTTAAGTTATGACATCTTATTACGATGCGTTTCGGCATTACAATACCATCCTCAGATCTCAGTCCTAGAGGACGTTAATACATTAAAATTTATATAGAACACATCATATCACACATAAAACCACATTACAATAAATACGTTAAATTACTTCGGGTGGGTACCGCTGAATCTCGGAACCCGGAACGGAGACGGTTGAGATCTGAAGATGGGATTGTAATCCCGAAACTCGTCATATAATACTTAAGTAACTTAAGTCATAGACGGAAAAAATTAAATTCTTAGAGAAGTCAAATACAAAATATTGATTTAAATTTCTCTCCGATTAATTAATTTTTTTTAAACTGACGTAAACTATCAGGAAACCAAATACGAGTACTATGAGTTGTTGACAAAAAAATGTTTTATTTATTACAAAAAATTTAAAAAGGACCATGTAAGAGAGAGTGTATAAGTTTTAAAAGCTTAGTTAATAAAAAGTATTTACGGTTTGTTTAGAATATAAATATATATATATATATAAACTAATGCATAGTTTGCCAGATCCGGGTAAGGTTTGTTTTGTAAATAGAAGTAATAATTACTTAGTTATTGAGATAACAATAGCTTACATTGCATGAGTTACTATGTCATCGATCGAGCTACAGTAGTGACATATATATTATTAACATGAAGGCATTTAAATAAATTAAAATACCGTAAAGTTTGGGTATTTAGCTAAACTGCCTTATAAATTTTACAATTAAATAAAAAAAATTGAATTTATTTTAAAAACTCTAAAATTTATAATTTAAATCATTGTGTTTTTGTATTCATATTAATAAGCATTCATTTTTCATGTACCATATATCTGAATCAAAGCGAGATCTTTTGTCATCTATCGTGCCACAGAAGTCGCGATTCTACTAGTAAACAATTAATTAAATTATTAATAAATAATTAATTAATATTTAATAGTTTAATTAACTAACAAATAATTAAATGCCATTCAATACTTTCTCCACACAAATAGGCACAGATTTGTTACTGAATAATGTTTCCTTATACAACAAATAATCACTTTTATCGCATTTTTTTATTAAAATAATTACATATATTAATAACATTATTTTATATATAGGCCCTGTGTCTAAAACAACACATTCCAATAAAAACTTTTGTAACACATTTTATCAAAGGAAGTTTCTTTACAGCAATGAAAAAATATAATTTATTTTTTGCTTTCACTATACCAGAAATAAGCTGGTTTTGTTAATACAAATTTTCCTTTGTTGGACAAAGTTAGGTAAGCACGAAGAGGATCGCACAAGCCGTGTTTTGAAAAGATTAATTTGCTGATCTGATCCTCAGTCCTGCAGGAATGCTGACAATACTGCCACCTTGCCAAGTTTATCCCCTTCCAATGTTATTGCCAAAGTATCAGATAAGCCAAGTACATTATTAATACCATTCTGTTGTATTTCGCACATCCTAGTTTACTTTACTGAATTTAAACAGTGTGGAATGTAATATAAGCGATTTTTTTGAAAAAGGTTTTTAAAATTTAGTTTGAAACTGGAGGTACACCCTGTACCTCGATTATTGAAACGAACGAAACCACCCTGTCCTGCTCGTCGTACAAACCTGCTTGTTTCTCGCGCTCCGCCTAGAGGCTTGTGGAGTAGACAAGATTGTTCTCCTTACACGCTACTTTTGAAATGGAGTAAAACGTGTGCACTGTTACTTAATTCTCAAACAACAAAATTTAAGAAAACTTGAAAGAAAAAGCATGTATGACTCTTAATGAGCTGTTAAATACAGTTAGCAAAACAAAACTTTCATTTCCTGTTATGACTTTATGTGCCATGCAATTGAATTGAATAGATTTTTCTAAGCTAAAAAGTAATATACGAGTAGAAGGAATAAATTACCACATTATACTTTTCCTAAGGAGGTAACTGCCGTAGGGAAAGCACCTGACTTTTACCTTGCTTTGACTTCAAGGTAGGCTCGAGACTAGTTACTACCGACAATTTTGTCTGTACATTACGTCAAACCATCCTCTTCATTTGTTTAACTGCGTTAAAACAAAAAAGTTATTTATAGAAAAACTCTAAGAAATAAAAAATATAACTTGTAATTTTCGTCAAAATCAGATAATCGTTTTCAGTTTCTTCACTGAATATATTACTGTACCTCAATATAATATATAGCACATAGCAAGTTACTTTCACAAATATATAAGTAAGTAAATATGTAATATAATTTAATATTTAATATATTAATAATGTATATGTAATAATTATTTGTATTTGGTGAATTTTATAGCAAATGATATTTTACATTTGTTGCTGTAGAAAATTGATTGATTAGCTTGTTTATAGATTTATATTTCTACTTTTCCGAGATTCATCTCAGGTTGAATATTGTATTAAACCTAACCTATTGTTTCACCTAACCCTAACCTAACGTAACCTAACCTGGCATTAATTTGGTTTTTACTCTAAGCTATCTTGTTTAATGAAAAATGTTTTTTTTTAACCTATACGCTCGTTATCTCTGACTGCAATATATTAATCGGATTTTCATAATAGTTTGAGATGAAAACAACTTTTGTTTGTAACTAATGCAAAACGCTATATTAAGTTCTCAAATTATTTAGAATTTTTCATTGTTCTTATTATTTTTCGAAATTGGATGAAACGTTTATTTTTTCCTTCAAAAGTGTCCAAACGTCTACCAAATTTGTTTTTTTTTTTTGTCAAACGTAAATCAAATATCAGGATTGTTAAAGCTTGAGTCACGTATGGGTCTTAGTGACCCTAGTGCAGATCAAATGACGGCCGTCCATGGTTATGTTAGAATTAAAAGTTCGCTAATAACTTCCGTCAGGATCTAATGTTGTAGACTTTGTAAAGAGGAAATAGAATCTAACTGTGAGCAGGCGCCGAGTAGGCAACATCGGTACTGCTTTGAATTTGCCTATGTTGCCCCTGAAATCTGTTTTGTTCAGATACACTCATATATTCGAAGTTGTTTTTCAATTCCGACTATTAGTACACACTCTCCATATATATATTTATATATCTTGTTCAAATTTTCAATCGTTAATAAAATACTTTCTATTTATCCACTCAAGTTACAATATTTTCTTTTAAATTGTAGTGGATAGCCCATGATGCTAGTAGGCTACATTTTTTTGAAATATTAATTCATTAATTAAATTTAATTAATTAATTAATTTTAATTTTATATGAGAGAAAAAGTTTTTCTTATATAAGATATTTAGCAGGATATAAATTTAGGAACACATTGTTGACCTAAGTAGGAATTGACTTCATTTTTTTACATATTACTTGTTTACCTTAAAAGCTTGACAGTCACCTTAAATTTTCAGTTCGTGCTTTAGTTTTGCACGTTACAGTAAAAAAATGACAGTAAACCTTTAAAAAAATCACATTTAAAATGTAGTTAAAATTTAAATAATTTTATTTTTTTAAAGTGATTTTAGTACAAATTTTCATTATTTAATATAAATGCTATTAGAAATGAACCTTTTTTAATATATCAAAGTAATTTCCTCCATTATACATTTATAAAAACACCCGAAATAGCTTTTTTGACATTGCGGTTTTTAGTAGGTGGAGAAGGAAGGATGCTTTTTCCCTGCGATATTTGAAGTGATTGCAGTGATGAAGAGATTTTAAAGTAACATTAAGTTATTTATGAAAATATCAGATTGGTATATACATCGCTGACTTAAAGTAAGAGTTACTCTGAATGATAATAAGTTTGTATAGTGTTCAACAGTGTGTCGCAGATGTGTTTTCACAATGCATGTCCTGTTTATTTTGTGTTTCATCACATTTTTCCTCTAGTGTGAATTAAATCCGTACAGAATTATATAAGTTTGAATATTAAAACACACACACACACACACACACACACACACACACACACACACACACACACACACACACACACATATATATATATATATATATATATATATATATATATATATATATATATATATATATATATATACATTTTAATTACCACCTCAAAATATGTAATGAGGTCATAATATTCCATGCGAGCTGCCCATCCATGATGCCGTTTTGTCTATTATAGTTAATAGTGTGTTTTATAATAACATTTTCCCCAAACAGTAAGTTTTAGCGCAAAATTGTTTTGCAATGTCAGAAGCCGGTTACAAAAATCGTTCTAAAAATACGGTATTTATGTATGAACAGTATGTGCTCAGAAGGGGTGCTCACCCGATAAATACTATATATGATTAAGAATAATCTCCACAATATTTTCTAAGAATTAAGAGTATTTATAATTAAGAATAGAGTTTAAGTATTTTCAAAAATATTGAAACAATACAAAAATATTGAATCAGTAAAATGTAGTACTAAGATACCTGTCGGCTATTCTGCATTTAGGTTTTACTAGAAGAATTACACTTCTATAAAGAAATGTACTTCTGAAAGTTACTTAGCACAAGAAATGTAAAAACCAGAACACTTCCGTTTTAAAGCAAGAAAGCACAAAATGTTTAAACAATAACGCCACAAGTTACTTTTAAAGTAATTAACGATTGAAGTTTCAATGTACAACCAATCACGCTTATCAGTGGTGGTGTTTTGTGCCAGGATAATTTGGCAAACATCCAATTTCATTACTCCCCCCCCTTTAGTAATCATTCGCCGCTGCAAATCTCTTACTTATCAATAGAGTGAAACAAGACTTTTGTAATGACACTATGTTATACGAATTGATTCAATCATTTTGCAAAAATTATGTAATAAATAATTGAACTTGGTGAAAAAGAAAAAAGCCAGAATAACACATTTGCCAAAAATACTGCAAAACATTATATACAACAAACTTTTCTTGCAAATATTAAGTAGCTTATGGTTCTTTCTATAGCTCCTGAACAAGAGTTATTTTTAGATGTAAGGACCCATAATTTTCGCTTTTGTGCTTTTGAAGTATATCGGGAAAAATTATGACAATTGATTTTTAGAAAAAGTTATTTTTGACACTTCTTTAACCAAAAGAAGAGCTTTAAGAATTATTTTTGTTTTGCAAAAATTAAATAAGTAATCCAGAAATACCTGCAAACCGTGGTACAGGTAAAATGTCACAACAAAAAGGCCAATCACTGTAATTGACCACTTTTTTTAGACTTAATTCAAAATTTCAATTTCTTAAGGTCAAAGTTTCTTTTTTCGACTTAATTCAAAATCGTGAAATAATTTTTGTAATGGATTATGAATTACCTTATATAAACTTTAAATAAAAAAGTTACTGTCGTAGAGTAAATTCACGAGATCAGGATTATTCTCGATTGACTTCCGAAAAGTAAATTTATTGTACTTAAAATTTGCACCAACGACTTCTGGACGCACGTTAATTAATGTAAGAGCAAATCTTTAAGAACGGAATGTCCCATAAATTTATCCAAAATGTTCGCCTTTTGACGATGAATTCCGAACTAATTTTGTTTTGTATTTCAGCTTATGTGTTTTAATTGGTTACATATAAACTACATGCAAGCAATCTTTGATCAAATTTATTACATTTAATTTTTTAAACTGAAAACAGTTTTTTTTAATTCAGTTTTCAAAAAACTATTTAAAGTTAAAAAATAGTCCCCATAAATCAGATCTGCACTTTGAATTTAGTAAAATTTTGTAATATTGGTTAGTGTGTGATTACAGAAGGAACCAAACCAGCAGATGGATTACGTTTCCATTTAACATTTTGGTCGTGTGTGTGTATATATATATATATATATATATATATATATATATATAATATATGTGTGTGTGTGTGTGTGTGTGTGTGTGTGTGTGTATATATATATATATATATATATGTATATATATATATATATGTGTGTGTGTGTGTATATGTGTGTGTGTGTGTGTGTGTGTGTGTGTGTGTGTGTGTGTGTGTGTGTGTGTGTGTGTGTGTGTGTGTGTGTGTGTGTGTGTGTGTGTGTGTGTGTGTGTGTGTGTGTGTGTGTGTGTGTGTGTGTGTGTGTGTGTGTGTGTGTGTGTGTGTGTGTGTGTGTGTGTGTGTGTGTGTGTGTGTGTGTGTGTGTGTGTGTGTGTGTGTGTGTGTGTGTGTGTGTGTGTGTGTGAAAATTTAGAACTGAACACTGTCAGACATATTCTGAAGAAAATAAATTTAATGTTTGGCAATAAATAGAAACCTAACAATAGTCCACCTTTACTTCATTCAAAATTAATTGTACTTCAATGTCGGCACAATATATTTGGATTATACAAGAAAATAAGAAAGAAATATATAAAAAGCTTATATACGAATATACATATATAAATATTCGTATGTAATATGTAATAATAAATACAAATTACTTGTACAAAGAAACATTTTTGATTTGACACTTTGAACTGTGTGTATTTAAAAGTCGATAATTAAGGTATTTCCAATATTTATATCGTTTGCCAGCACGATATTGTTTTCACAGTTTATATGTTGAAAGTAAATTCCAATAAAGCCGCAGGACAGGAAGTAATTAATCGAGACTAAGCGAGGAATGTGCAAGTAATGTGACAAATTCTAAGCGCAACCAAAACAAATCTTTGTACACGTTATTAAATTAGAACAAGTAAAGTGAAGGGTAATTTCATAAAACCTGGAAATTTTGAGTAACGAACCTGAAAGCAATAAAAAATGAAAATAATCGTGTCATACAGTTTTATCGCTGACGTAATGGAGGCGAACTTCTAATACATTTCTCATTTTAATCCTCTGACAGGTTCATTTCTTATTGTGAAAGATAAAAATTCTGTTTGTGCAGATTACAATGATTAAAGTAGATATTAAAAAATAAGATTAAAAGTTACGAATTTTTACAGATTTTCAATGGCAACTCTATTTCGTGTGTAAAAACTGGGAGGAGAGAGAGAGAGAGAGAGAGAGAGAGAGAGAGAGAGAGAGAGAGAGCTAAAATATTAGTACTCTAACTTAAGCTTGATTAATTTCAAGCTGATAACATATAAGTTTTTAAAGACAACAAAAGTTAGGTTAAATTTTTTTAAATACTTAAATATACAGTGTTTGAGTATATAATGGTAATAACTTATTTTTTAAACGTTATAAAGAAAAGAAAAGTAAACGTTTCCTATTATTTACTTAATTTACGTAAACAAATTTAATTTGTTTAATTTAATCATTGACCGTTTTAGATTAAACCAACTAAATTTTTCTTAACTATTATTGGACACTCCAACACGTACAGATAAGAATAATTTGTAATTTTTTAAAATTGTGTTTTAATACCAGGAAATAGCTTTTTTTATTTTAAGCTAATTTAATACAATATTTCAGTTTATAACGGTGTAAATAGCTGATTACAGATACAAATACAAATAAATATTTTTTTTCACATTTATTTAAAAATTGTTAAAAATTGGTTTCAAAATGTACAATAAATGGTTCGATTTGAATAAATATATTTGTATTGATAAAAAGTGAAATTTAAGGTAATATATTAATTATTCTATAAAATATTGTAAGAAATATAATTGTTCACTTCTTTTATAAATTCCATTAATACATTATTTAATTATTAGTATTTATAGTGAATAACACAACTAATGATATCTTCCAGTGTACAGATTGTCTTTTACTTTAATCTTGTTTTCCGTGAATGGCTTAAACTAGTTAGTGTAACGGTTATACAAAGTGTGAACCAATCAGTTAAAATGTTAATCACGGCCCCTGTAAGAAGTTCGTGCTACATGCAAGTGCTAACCTCTACTTCCACGTGAGGTCACGTGACCAAACTGTCTAGCAAACAATCAATACTAATTGTCTAAATTTGTGTTTACAAATTGTTAAAAACTGTTCTTTCAATTAAATTATGATTTAAGAAAATATACTGAAGCATGCCTCAACATATTGTACAGACGTTTTGTAAAGTCTAGTTGCATTAATATTTCAACTTTTTAGCTAGGCGAAACCGAATCTTGTTAAATTACTTCGCATTTTATTCATTCATTAATTAACCGTCGAAAATATTTTTGTTAAAACTATTTAATTATTGTATTGTTAAAATTTTACTTAAAAATTCCAATATAATAGTGTTATAAAAGATAATAATAATAAATTATATAATATTTTTATAAATTGGCATAACAATGAAAAATCGGATTGAATTCCCAATCAACAAATTATTATTAATGAAGTATTAAAAATTTATTTTAAATTAAATTTGTGTGGTGTTAAGAAATTATTATTTTTAATAACACTACATTTATGTTCCCGTGCTTTAAGATGGAACAGCTAAAATGTTTAGTTTTTTAAATTAATATTTCAACTTACAATTTATGTGCCAAAGGTAACTAACGGTCAAACAAGTTTCGTTCCAATTTTTAAGAAAGTAAATTAAAATCGACTATTATTTCGTTTACGTAAGTATTATTATGTAAACTGCTATACAAAATTAAGTCTGGGTACAACAGAAAAGTAACATTTCAGAGTAAATCAGGAAAACCAAATCCGATGTACTTTAGAGATTTTTATGTAAAAAGCAAATTAAAATTACTTACACTCTCTTAAGTTGTAAATCTAGGTATACGAGTACGTATATGTTTTAGTAAAATATAGGCTATTTACACGATTTGAGAAATTAGGTAATTTATTTATAAGATTAACGCTAGTTTTTCCGAAAGATGTTTATTTGAAAAAAAACTGTAGGTATTATATATAAATCCTTAAGAAATATGTTCTTCATATATTGATTAACTTAAACTAATATTATTTTTTTATATTATATTTTTTGTAATTATATTAATATTTTTAATTTAATATTAATTTTTATATTATATTTTTGTAGATTATATTTTTTGTAATCGTATATTTTAACTTTATGCCTTATTAACATTTGTGTATGTATATCTTCCTTTTTCCCTAATTCTTTCTTCTCTAAGCACACTCGATATTGAATAATACTTATACAAGAATAGCACAAAAAGTTTTACCACTTACAAATATTATGATGCCAATGTGTCTGTGTTTCTAAGTGTTCCTAAAATAATTTCCTTACGTATTAGTATTTATTCTACATTACGCAGGGTAATTACTCTAAAAGCTTTATTATACTGAAACATTTCAATGCGACACAAACTTTACAAAGGCATTTAATTAGTGCATTAGTTCCCCTGTGAAGTACAATTCCTTCAAATTATTACGAATTTCCATTTGGAAATCAGCTTCTGTAGCATGACTATATTTTGTAAACGATATGTTATTACTTCGGCTTCTGTAGCATGACTATATTTTGTAAACGATATGTTATTACTTCGGCTTCTGTAGCATGACTATATTTTGTAAACGATATGTTATTACTTCGGCTTCTGTAGCATGACTATATTTTGTAAACGATATGTTATTACTTCGGCTTCTGTAGCATGACTATATTTTGTAAACGATATGTTATTACTTCGGCTTCTGTAGCATGACTATATTTTGTAAACGATATGTTATTACTTCGGCTTCTGTAGCATGACTATATTTTGTAAACGATATGTTATTACTTCGGCTTCTGTAGCATGACTATATTTTGTAAACGATATGTTATTACTTCGGCTTCTGTAGCATGACTATATTTTGTAAACGATATGTTATTACTTCGGCTTCTGTAGCATGACTATATTTTGTAAACGATATGTTATTACTTCGGCTTCTGTAGCATGACTATATTTTGTAAACGATATGTTATTACTTCGGCTTCTGTAGCATGACTATATTTTGTAAACGATATGTTATTACTTCGGCTTCTGTAGCATGACTATATTTTGTAAACGATATGTTATTACTTCGGCTTCTGTAGCATGACTATATTTTGTAAACGATATGTTATTACTTCGGCTTCTGTAGCATGACTATATTTTGTAAACGATATGTTATTACTTCGGCTTCTGTAGCATGACTATATTTTGTAAACGATATGTTATTACTTCGGCTTCTGTAGCATGACTATATTTTGTAAACGATATGTTATTACTTCGGCTTCTGTAGCATGACTATATTTTGTAAACGATATGTTATTACTTCGGCTTCTGTAGCATGACTATATTTTGTAAACGATATGTTATTACTTCAGCTTCTGTAGCATGACTATATTTTGTAAACGATATGTTATTACTTCAGCTTCTGTAGCATGACCATATTTTGTAAACGATATGTTATTACTTCGGCTTTGGTAGCATGACCATATTTTGTAAACGATATGTTATTACTTCAGCTTCTGTAGCATGACTATATTTTGTAAACGATATGTTATTACTTCAGCTTCTGTAGTATGACTATATTTTGTAAACGATATGTTATTACTTCAGCTTCTGTAGCATGACTATTTTTGTTATTACTTCAGATTCTGTAGCATGACTATATTTTGTAAACGATATGGTATTACTTCAGCTTCTGTAGCATGACCATATTTTGTAAACGATATGTTATTACTTCAGCTTCTGTAGCATGACTATATTTTGTAAACGATATGTTATTACTTCAGCTTCTGTAGTATGACTATATTTTGTAAACGATATGTTATTACTTCAGCTTCTGTAGCATGACTATTTTTGTTATTACTTCAGCTTCTGTAGCATGACTATATTTTGTAAACGATATGTTATTACTTCAGCTTCTGTAGCATGACCATATTTTTAAACGATATGTTATTACTTCGGCTTCGGTAGCATGACCATATTTTGTAAACGATATGTTATTACTTCAGCTTCTGTAGCATGACTATATTTTGTAAACGATATGTTATTACTTCAGCTTCTGTAGTATGACTATATTTTGTAAACGATATGTTATTACTTCAGCTTCTGTAGCATGACTATTTTTGTTATTACTTCAGATTCTGTAGCATGACTATCTTTTGTAAACGATATGTTATTACTTCAAGTTGCTGCACTGACTTGAGTTACAAATCATCATTTATCTCAACAAAATTGTATGAACCAATTTTGAAAAACAAGAAAAATGTTTAAGTTTTTTTAACTATAGTTTCAGGACCGATATTTTGGAGATTGAACGACCCATACATTTTAATTTGAGTTTTTTCTAGACTATATATATATATATATATTTGATTTTAAAAAGTTGTTCGGAAAAAAGTGTTTAAAAATCCTTCACACACACACACACACACACACACACACACACACACACACACACACACACACACACACACACACACACACACACACACACACACACACACACACACACACACACACACACATACATACATACATATATATATATATATATATATATATATATATATACACACACACACACACACACACACACACACACACACACACACACACACACACACACACACACACAACAGACTCACTACCTTGACAGATCAGTTTTCTTCGATTTAGAAGAGAATACAAAACACAAAGTTGCATCAGAAGGTCAAATTCGTCTGTTGCCCTATTACCGTTAAATAAATCTTCACTCTTCTTACAATGAGGAATTAGGTGTTTATTCTTACTAAGTTTAGATTCATTTCCGTAACTCGTTCAATAATTTTATTTTATACCTTCGCATCATCAATACTAATTGATAAAAGTGATTACAGGATTGTTATACCGGAAGGAAAATAAATCTTCTGGTTCTCGATAATCGTATTTCATGAATAACTGAATGAATCGTTAAAATATTTTTTCACATAAAACAGACACTCAAGAATATTCAGCGAATCCGAACAAATTGAACCAATTACAGGTTTATCTTCTACGGACTGAATTATTTATTTCCAAACACAGATGATTAAATTTTGTGCTTTTATTTAAACACAAAGCATTTCATATAATACTTTCCATACGTCCTAACATAGTGCTGTTAACAATATTATAGTAAATTACATGCGTGTTGTTTACCTCGAAATAATAACAAATTGTGAATATTTCTTGATATTCTGATATTTCGTGAGGAAATTCGGATCCAAGATTTTTTTTACAAAAATAGGAAAAATTTTCAAATTGTAATTGCATTCGAAGTTCTAACTCGTTAGTGCAGCACATATTAAACATACAATGTAGAGCAAAAGGAAATCCTACTGACTCGTACAAAAGCTAAGGCCAAGTTTGAATAAAACATGATGTAGCCAAAACACACACAAACACTATATATACACATGTACACACAAATATATATTAAAAGGTATAAGTACAGGATTACTTACTAAGGTGTAAGTAACAGGTTTAAATAAAAAATATTAATTTTTTAATGGGTAGTAGGTTGTTAGTTTGAAAGACAAGAGTTTCTTGGAATAGTTCTAGGTTTCATAAAGACTGAAAACATTGCTAAAGATCGTGAACAAATATCTTTTTTTTCAACGGCATCACTGAATAAAGAAAAATAGCATTTCTTAATATGGCTCGGCCTTCACTGAGTTTTTTGCTAGCCACAGGAAAACATTGTAAGGAATTTGGTGTAATTATCTCAATAGTTACAGATTTTTACCCGGAGCACAAACAGATATAATTTCAGCTACACACACACACACACACACACACACACACACACACACACACACACACACACACACACACACACACACACACACACACACACACACACACACACACACACACACACACACACACACACACACACACACACACACACACACACACACACACACACACACACACACACACACACACACACACACACACACACACACACACACACACACACACACACACACACACACACATATATATATATATATATATATATATATATATATATATATATATATATATATAAGTAATATAGAGAGAGACTGAAAGATACTTACAGTTATAAAATATAACGTATAGGCCTATTTTTTAACTACTCCTCAAAACGTAACCTTGATTTCAGAATTAGCGCTCATTTCAAAGTCCTGGTCAAGCCTTACTGTGATTTTCACTCCAATGGCTCTCTTAAAATAAATATCTGTAAAAAGTATTTATATGTTCAGATGTACTTCAGGACCAATAAATTAATTTATTATAAGAACTGGTTTGTGTTATCATACTTTGATAATATTTATTCATAATTTTGACAAAGGCTTAGATGAACAATTTTGACGATAATCGAGGCGTTACTTAACCACGTTTTCGTTATGGTGTCGATGATTAAAATATTATTAAAATTTAAAACATTCTTCTTGTGAGATTTGTAAAATTACACCTGCATACGTATTGCACGGAGCCGAACATTTCAGTGGCCAGCGAAATAAAAAAACACATTTTGTGACTCAGAACACTTCAATGAAATAAAACTAAATAATATTTTGTGTAGTTTAAATTTCAAAAAAAAATGTTTAGCCTTGTTCTCATAAAATGTTTTTATACATGTTTACTTGGAACATGAAATTATTTTTCTTCATTTTTGTGCGGATACTACGTGAAGGCTTTCATTCAATGAGAAGGGATCCAAACTCGATTAAGGGTTTCATTTCACTTGGATGGTCACAATTATTTCACTTCGTTAGAAGTTACGTTGATCACATTAATACCAGTAAACAATATTAGTAATTAGAAAGATCAAATTTGTACAAAAGTTAATTTACAGGAAAAAGTTAAAAAGCTACATTATGCATGTTATATTTTGTAGTACGATAGGTACGGAAAAATTTAACTTACTGCAATAGGCTATAATATATTTTAAACTAATTTAAACACGTTTTGTGTGTGTATATATATATATATATATATATATATATATATATATATATATATATATATGTGTGTGTGTGTGTGTGTGTGTGTGTGTGTGTGTGTGTGTGTGTGTGTGTGTGTGTGTGTGTGTGTGTGTGTGTGTGTGTGTGTGTGTGTGTGTGTGTGTGTGTAAGTGTGTAATCGAATATATCTTATCATGTCACACAGCTCATATTGCTATAATTTTATTTTACAGTCATCCGAAAATCTGGTTTGACCTTTACAGTCATCATTAAAATGGCATTTGTTGCATACGTAAATTAGAATTTGAAATTAAAAATAATTTTCTTTAACAATAACGGTGTTCTACTTGCGTGTAGGCCTAGCTACAATAATACGAGTATTTCTGTTATAATATTATGCATCGAGGACAAAATTAAATAATAACGCTAAGGTGAGGACAAATAAAGGTAGATAAATGCAAAATTGTGTTTCATTAAGCGCCAGGTTAGCTGAAAGGGGTATAACGCTTCCTCTCAGCGGTGTTGACTTTTAAAGTTTTGTCGTGAATAAATTCATCAAACATTCTGCAAAGTTCTGATTAAATTTCATATTCAAGCAAAGAAGAGAGCCTAAGTGCATTGGGTAATGAGCTCTTTTATAAAGCCACGCGGTTACATCGGTACAACACTTAGACAACGTGTGCACTTAGATAAAACATTACAGGCTATTTGCCTAAATAATTTCACTTTTATTTGTTTGAGTGTTTAAACTTTATTGAGGTTTAGTAGGGCTATTGATTAAAAGCAAAATCTATAAATTAATAAAATCTAAAATGTAGTGATTTTAGCATATTCCGATTTGGTTATATATACGTCTTTGGTCCTAATCTTCACTTTATTAAGGTTTATTTTGGTTTGTTGCGACACCAAAACCGATCAATGTTTTAAGAAGTATAAATTTATTAAATTATAAATAAATAATTACAGCCCTGCCTACTTCGATGGGAAACCCAAAAAATGTCTTTGAAACCGATATTAGAATTTAATTATTAAATTAATATGTCAGTATAATTACAAAATATAAGTAATTTTAAACATACTTATAAAACCTCATTTACTTGAAAGAAATCATCTAAACATATTAGTTTAAGTTAATGTGTGATGTGTGTGAACTGAAAACATATCGAATAAACAAGCTTACTGCTAACAAAAATGTAAGGAATATGTATGGCTGATTTCGAAAAGTATTAATTTTAACTGTAAATAGAAAGTATAAAATATGCCTAAAGTGGATTAGAAAAACAATAAAACAATAATTTCAAGTTTATTGGTACATAATAAGTATTTGATAAAATTATAGAAATATGTAATTAAGAAAACTAAATGACGAAAACAATGCATTACATATTACAAAATAAAGTAAGTTATTAACAGTGAGTTTCCATTGAAAATGAGTTATTAAAGCCACCAACATGGTAATACCCATGTCCTGGACCTTGAAATGAATCTTGAAATCTAAATCACTTTTTTGTTTGGTAGTTAAATTTTGGTATACATATGTTATATAAACGATTCTCTCTCTCTCTCTCTCTCTCTCTCTCTATATATATATATATATATATATATATATATATATATATATATATATATATATATATATGTGTGTGTGTGTGTGTGTGTGTGTGTGTGTGTGTGTGTGTGTGTGTGTGTGTGTGTGTGTGTGTGTGTGTGTGTGTGTGTGTGTGTGTGTGTGTGTGTGTGTGTTTTTAACACGCTCCTCTCCAAAATTTTAGCCCGATTTGATTCAAACTTGTTTATAGAATTGATTTTTTTATTAACAGTTTGAACAATTTTATTAACCAGTTTAACACTTTAAAATTCGTTCAACAATTTAAAAATAATCGTATTAAAATCTTTGAAAATTTTAAATTTTGTCTTAAATATGATTCTAAAATTGTAATCAGAGTTTAGAGCTGCATACATTAGGACTTTTAATTTTCAAAATATATTAACTTAAACTGAGAACCTTGATTTCATGGCGGTTAGTGTTAATTTTCTTGTTTTGAAAAAAAATCTGAATGTTTTGCATGCATTCAATAGTCAGTTACGATAGTGGAATCAGAGTAACAACAAAAGTGTAAAATCCAAAAATTGCTTTCAACTTCGCTCTCAACTCATCAGCGTTACGCAATTATTCAAACTAATATTGTTACAGTACAAAGAAAACAAATGTATATAATTCATATGTAAAACATATTTAGATAGAAAATAATAAATTATGATAATGTATATAATATTTTTTATATTTCTATTACTGTAACAAATTTGGCAAATATAAATATAACGTTTCTCAAACTTTTACATAAACTAAAAAATAAATAAAACGTACTTTAACAAACCTAACGACTTGAAATACAGTGAGATGAAACTTTGAATATTTCTTGTTTTCCAACTCGTTAACGATGTTATAGTTTTATTTAAAATCACTCGGAAATATTCATTAATTAGCTGTTACCCGTTGCGGCTTTGCCTGCAATTATAATGTAAGCAATAAATTTTATAGTCAATTTTCAAAATCAGAATAGGTCATTTCATTTTAATATATTGCTATATACAATATTATATGCTTTATGGTTTTCGGCAAAGACATAAATTTTTGCTACTCGGTACGCTAAAACAGGGTCATGTCATATTTTAATAAAATACAGTATTATTAAAAAGTCATTATTATATAATTAAACTGGAATAGTATTGTGTTTATCTCAGATACCTAAAACGTGTTCACACCAAATGTAATCTCATTTGGTCCAGTAGTTAAAGTGTATTTGAATAACAAACAAATAAACAAAAACAAACTTTCAGAAATATAATATGATTAGCTGTTACCCGTCAAGGCTTTGCCCGCAATCATAATATACATTAAAGATCATGCATTACCGTGTAAGGACCAACAACTGTGTTAGTTAAGTTTTGGAGTACTCTTTAAAAAAAATAAAGTTTTTTTCCTGCATCACCGTTTAACCCAACAACCGTGTCAATTAGGTTTGGAGTACTCTTTTTAAAAAAATAAATAAAGGTTTTTTAATGCTTCACCGTGTTAGGCCTAACAACCATATTAGTTTGCTAATGGAGTATTCTGAAAAAAAATATAAATATTTTTCATGCATCACTATGTTAGGCCTAACAACCGTGTCAGGATATGTAGCCTAGTATTTAAAAAAAAAAAGTTTTTTCCATGCATAACCGTATTAGGCCCAACAACCGTGTCAGTTAGGTTATGGAGTACTCTTTTGAAAAAAATAAATAAAGGTTCTTTTAATGCATCACCGTGTTAGGCCTAACAACTATGTTAGTTAGCTTATGGAGTATTCTTTAAAAAAATATAAAGATTTATCACGCATGACTATGTTAGGCCTGACAACCGTGTCAGTTAAGGTTTTGAAACTCTTTAAAAAAATAAAGGTTTTTTTCACACATCACAATGATAGGCCCAACAATCATATCAGTTAGGATACAGTATTCTTTAAAAAAATATAAAAGTTTTTTTACACATCACCGTGTTAGGCCTAATAACCGTGTCAGTTAATATACTTAGTATTCTTTTAAAAAATTTAAAGGTTTTTTCACACTTCACCGTGATAGGCCTAACAACCGTGTCAGTTAGGATATGCAGTATTCTTTAAAAAAATATAAACATCACCGTGTTTGACCTAACAACCGTGACAGTTAGGATATGTAGCCAAATAATCTTTAAAAAAATATAAAGGTTTTTTTTACGCATCACCGTGTTAGGCCTAACAACCGTGTCACTTAGGTTATGCACTATTCTTTTAAAAAATGTGTTTCCTATCACCCAAACCCGTGTTAGACGTATTTTTATTGTTTTACTGATCTGTAGATCAGTAAAACAATAAAAATACGTCTAAAATCAGTACAACACGGTACCGATTTTCGCCGGTAGCAATTTTGAGGTTATGTTGGTCACTTTTATTTTCGAATTTTATCGTACTTCTCCTGCTTTCATATTTTGGATTTTTGCTTTTGGGCACATAATAAAGCATTTTAGTAAGAAAAATATCGAAAACTCCAATAGATGCTGCACTGCATATTTACCATTTTTTTTCATATAATGTAATTACACAAATATATATACTACCTTACAATTAAAGTATCCTAATAAAATTATATATATATATATATATATATATATATATATATATATATATATATATATATATATATATATATATATATATATATATATATATATATATAATATATTATATATAGTATATTCTGCTTAAAAACATTGAATAGTCTTAAATACCAGATTGTGATTATTAGATGAAAATGTAACATTAAAAACAATAATTTTGCAATAAATAAAACATAGATTAAGATTTGTAAAATGGGATTAGATCTATGTCCATCTCAGGTGCCTAAATCTCATGTTCAGTAAACAGTAATTAAACCTAACTATAGTTAACAGATGTTACAAAACTAAAAACTGATAAATATTTTAGGTTGGGTAAGTAGTATAATGACGTTTTGTAAAACGGGAATAGACCTATATGTATCTCTAATACTTAAACCATATACGTACCAAATTTCGTCTCAATTGGTCCAGTGGTTAAAGCGTGATTGAATAACAAACAAACAAACAAACACACAAACTTTCAGAAATATAATATGAATTAGATTAACGGAATCATTGCTTTACTTTATTAATTTTTTTAACACAGATGGTTCCAATGCATCAGACACGATAAATCTGTGAGTATTTTATGTAACTTTGCACCCTTCTTCTCTTCTTCGTCCCCTTGAAGCATTAACTTTTACAGTTGCAGTTATAGCTGCGATGATTTCTGCTAATTTCCTACAGATGACGTACGTATTTAATCTAACAAATTATCGTTCTCATGCAAATGTTCAGTTTAATGTTTTCCCTTAGACACTAAATAATCCAGGTAGCACTTTAGCACTTTAATATAAGTGTTTCTTATTGACTGGTTTATAATAATTATCAAAATACTACTTTATGAATAAAATACTTATTTACAGAATCAAAGTTTTCTTGACAAAATAACAATTTTCCGTTGAAAAGGTAAAGTTATGTTAAATTTAGAATTTAAAACAATTTAGGAAAACATTTGTGTTATATAATTATATAATCAGTTTAGTGGCATGTCCATTTCCTAACAAATTGAAAATATTTTCTCAACATGAATATATATGTATATATAAACGTACATGTTTTTATTATAATAACATCATGTTAAATAATATAATTTAATTCTTTATTTCTTTGTGTTTTAACAAATTTTCAATTCACAAAATTTAATCCAAATTTAGTCTAATATATATACATATGTGTGTATGTATGTGTGTGAAATATATTTTTAAGTGATAAATAAATAAAATTATTTACATTTCTAGTACTTAAAACATGTATTTTTTTCAAATATTTACCTATTTAGGTAAACTTTTGATTTAGGTATTGCTAAATCAAAAGTTAACTTTTATTTCCATAAACTATTGATTATTGTAAACAATCAACCAATCAATCAATATATATATATATATATTATATAAACTTAAGTACAAGTATTTTGTAATATTATTACTTTTAATCAGTAATTAATGCATACAATATTGATTAGAGTAAAAACATGATGTACCGTATAATGTAATATAATATGTTCTCGTATAATAGCACTATAGACTACCTAAAACAAGAAAATGTACCTAACGTAATCAGCTGATATTGTAAACACAAAAGCTTTGACTGATGACCACATCAGCAGTCCATTCATTAACACAGCTGAGAAGAAGTTTTCCCAGCTTCCTATTGGACAGATTAACAGTGACGGATTGATCCCACAAGGGGCACATTTATCTCATTTAGTTAAAAAGTTGCATCGTTCTTTGTACAGTGTCTGTTGTTTTTCTGTTTTTTTTTAATATTGTCAAATCTGTTTGAAATTTAGTAAAAATTTACTACTTACAAAAAATAAAGTTTCTGTTCTGTTAAACTTACTATATATTACTTATATATATTAACTTATATTACCTTATATATTAATATATATAAACATATATATATATATATATAGCAGCTTTTGCAGTTTTATGATTGAAAGGTCTCAAAAATAAATTTTGATGACCAGGAAAAAGATTTAAATAGTTTTAAAATAGTTGAAAAAATATCATTTTTAAATTATCTTTTTCATCTTAGTTTAGATTAGTTAAAAGTCTACAGGAAAGCGTAGTACAAACCCAGGCACTGCGATCAACTGACCTCTTGTGCAATAAAACCTCTTAGAAATTCCTAGTTCATTATATTTGTGCCCTTAATAAGTTCCAACAACACACTGACTAGCTCACTCTGCTGAAGATCCCAAGCCTCCTAATAGCATGAGAATCACAATAATGTAATCATGAATAATGTTTCCTGCAGATTTCTCCTCCTTCCTGCACAACCTACACACGGTTTCTGTACCTATCCTGTTCATGTGCACCCTTAGACCACAGTCCCCTGTAATAAGCCAGCCCTATGATCTGAGTTGAAGCTCAAAGGGCCTATGATCTCAACATCAGTGAGAAAGCTGCATGTTGCAATTATTTTTAATTCAAAAGAAGTACTTATGTTAAACTCATGTAGGCCTATATTGCAAAGATTATTTATTGCGGAAAAACAGAACTCTCAATAAAATTTATAATTTTAGATGTTTTCCCCTATTATATGTAGGCTTATACGTATAAAAATAATTAACGTTTCTATGCTTTTTGGCTGACGTTATAGAAATGAATTTCTAAAACTAACCTCTAAAACGAACATGTTAATACGTTACAATCGAAAGGAAGCTAATACAAGTTTGTTCCCCCCTCCATCTGTTAATTTTTCCTTAATTGAATGTTATTGCAAATATTAAATTTAAATTCATGAACGAATGATTTCACTGTCGTAATCGGTGTTAAAATATGCTGAAATTTATATTTCAAGTTCATCAAATGCATTTTATTCAAAAATTAATCCTGACTGCCTTTAAGTTAAATACTTCGAGAAATATTATTCAACGTCTGGCCATTATTACAGCTCCTGTTGTTATTTTCCATTATTTTATTTTCCAGTAAAATTTTAATAAAAAACTAATGTAAACCCAACAGGATTGGTCTTACTGTAAAATATATTTCGGCTACCTCGGGTACACAAATTTTAAATTTAATTTAATTGAAAAAGAAAAAAAGTTAAATTCTTTATTGAAACAACATTCATGGCATAAAATTCCAGTCACGTACTTTTATAAAGTTTTTCTAAATAATTTACCCTTGCGCAAACTTTTCCCCAACTTAACTTGACGTCTGCTACACATTTCTGTGACCTGCATATAATCTTACATTTCAAACTTACCTTCCAATATTAACCTAAATTTAATTATTTTAAAATATACAACACAACAATGTATGTGCTGCATTACAGACTTCAATTTTCCAATATATTCGTAAAACACAGATCTGTTTCGTATTAATAATTTAACAAATCGGAGTAGTTACGTATATTCGTATTTAATCTGGTAATCAAATATTTATAAATTAACATGAATTTTCTAAACACAAGCTGGTTGTTTCTTCAGGCAATTTTAGTAAATTGTTAATTTTCATTGATAAATTATTAACTAATTCTAAGTGGAAAATTAGTTATTTGAGTAACCATAATGGTACGAACCATACCTGTAATCTTGAAGTAAGTGCAGATATTGGTAATTCTAGCTAACGTTTTTGAGTGGTGATAAAATATTCATATTTACAGCTTAATCATTATTATTAAGCAATTACAGTAATAATTAAGGTTATTAAAATTTAATTATTCTCATTATCTTGCTGATGTAAAGAAAGTGGATTTAAAAAGATATTTTTTCTTACAAAATTAGCATAAGTTATCTTTTTTGTGAATCCCAACCGTCGTCATAATTATTATCGCAGTGAGAATTATAAAATGTTACTTTATGCAACATTTAACGCAGATTAAGTAACAAAATAAAATTTAAAAAAATTAAGTTTTATATTTGTGTGCATTTAATATAAAACCGTTGTTTTGAAAAGTTGCACAGATTTTAATAAATAACGAATTTTACTAAGCTGTTAAGCCATCTTACTAAGACATCAACGTTTTTACCAAATTTGAACAAAATGTGACGAAATTGTGCCTGGTTTTAACAAATATGTCTAACACTTTAATACAAGTCATGATTAGCGCTAATTTTAAGACGCCAGATTTGCGTTTTATGTTAATAACTGATAGTTTATTTTTAATTATATCCACTATTAATTGCACTTTGACTATGAACCTGCGTACCCCTTACTGTCACAGGTAAGATATTTTGTAATGTATTCCTACATTAAACATTTGTATTCTGTTACAAGATTTCTGACATAACGCTTGCGAACATTAGACCTATATAACTAGTAAACTTTCAGTGTAAGTTTTAAAAATTTTAAAATGAATATTTCAACTGTTATTGTTTTTAGTGACAAAATTCGAAATAATCCAAACGTCTTCCTTAAATATATTTTATTAACATACATTTTATGACTGTAATTACTAAACAAATTTTAGACTAAGTTAAAGATAATGTAAAGATAAGTTAAAGGTTACTGGTCTTAAACAAAAAGTGTTTTGAATGATATAAAGTCAACATACACTAGTAAATAACTAATTAAAACATTAGAGATAACTAATTAATGAATTTTCAACAAGTGAGAAGGATATCGGACATTTAATTACACGGTTAAATGCATTTCAGTGAGACACGTTGATTATTAAGTCATTTATGCAGGACAATCTGAGGGTCAAGTAGTTTAATTAAATAATCCTCCTCATATCATCTCTCTTATGTCATTGATTTAATAGAATACGTTTTACAGTGTTTGCAAATATCCCTACACATTTTAATAAAAAACTATTGTGACTCTACACCACAAGGGTATAGTGTACATGTGCATTAAAGTTGAGTTTAAAAAGGCATCATATTTTGATTGGTTTAAAATCTTCTTCCTGGAATACACAAATCTTAGTTCCTGGAAGATACAAAAATCAATATTTTGTATATTATTATACAAATGAATAGTATATACAAATACTATTAATATTATATTAATTTACTTTTCATATTTTTCATTGCTTCGGAAATAGAAATACTGAAACTAAAATACTTGTTTTTCAAATATATAAAATACTTCCAAGCTGAATAGAATGCAGAGAAAATATGCACCGGTTGTTGGGAGAGTGAAGCACAACTAATAGGGTACTTTAACAAACTCACAAGGGCTTTCGAATTAATTGATTGGAAATAATTACTGTTTCGAAATCTCTCAAAGCCAGGCAAAATAACTAGCAAAATATAATCCCAGAACTACATAATTACTCCTATATACCCCTGCCTACTTCGCAGGACATCCCAGTTTGCGGTTATCTGCGATTATAATTGTCTTACGGTCTCTTAATTCCATTACTATTAACTACGATACATTTTCATAAAGAATTAAGCTACCTAAATGCACAGCAACTTGTAAACAATTTGTATTACTTCACAATTTACATCAGGAAAACGATCTTCAAGAAGATATAAGATATATCTTCTATAAGATATATGTATATATATATATATATATATATATATATATATATATATATATATATATATATATATATAATGTATATATATATATATATATATATATATATATATATATGTAAGTATATACAACGTATATATACTTGAGCTACTATACAAAACGATTTGCAGTACCAAGCATATGATTTTATATTTATAGATTGAATTTCTACTTTGTAGTTAGAGCAGCTTTCGCGGTAAGGCTCTATAAAACGTGCACCGAACCTGATCAGTTATGTGTGTTTGTCGTTGTACGTTAATGTTTGTATTTATATTTTATCTTCCCAGTTTCAATCTAAAATCATTAAAACCTAAAGCAGCTAATTTTATTTATTCAGCAATGTGTTTGAAATGGGCAATTCAATTAGAAATTTTCAAAATATTTTTTTTTTTGGTGTTTAACGTTCGACTATTGTGCACACTTTAGCTAATGCAGACGATGGGATGATTTATAGCGTATGAAAATGCCAAGCCCTGGCCGGGAATCGAACCCGCGTCCTCGGGATGAAAGCCTAGTACGCTATCAACTAGGGCACCGATAGTTTTCAACTAGGCTTTCAAAATACTTAAGTCTGGGTGTCCACCAAATGCTGAGCGGAGCGGAATGCCACTTAAAGGGAAGCGGAGCCATTCAGGAAGGGGTTAGGTTTTCAGTGGGTATTCCGCCCCGTTCAGCTCAACTTATCAATACATTTGGTGGTTACCAAGTCTAAATGTAAAATTTTACAAAATTTTGAAGTATAAGTTTACAAATTATTCTGCAAAGTTTAATGTTGTACAAATGTTAAATGTATAAATTTCAATTTTGATTATGATCATTGAATTTTTACTTTTTTCTTCTTCATTTTCCAATTTTAAATTACAATTTTCACTTACATTTTCAATGCCAATTTTTTGCAACGTTAATGAAATGAGATATTCAAAAAAGTATTATTTTTAATTAAGGTATTGTATGGGACATTGGAATATCAAAATAATAGTTTTTAAAGGTATTTTTTGTTAATTTTTGAAAGTTGCTTATAATAGGATATGTGCATCTTGTTTATATATTTACGTCCAACACACAAATTTAAAAAAACTGAAAACACTTTAAAACAAATAATGTTTCAAATATTGCTTTTAAAATCGTTAATAAGAGAAGTACCAAATTATAATTTTGAATTTAATTATTATTCTGACTTTTGTCTTGTCAGAAAGATTCTTGTTTTTCTTCTCAGAGAGACGTTATTTCTTGTTGTAAAATATAAACAGTTATAAAATTTAATTCTGCAATTCTATTGGTCTATATCTATTTGAAGGTTCTATTAATGTCTTCATGCGATGTGAACTATTCAATTCGTTTTGTTTATGCCCTAACCGATTTTTAGTAAAAAAAACAAGTAGATTTTATAATTCTTTTGACCTTATAAATTTTTACTTTATTAAGAATAGAGTAAATTTTTATTTCCGAATTTCAAAACACAAACAATTTAAAACCAATCTTGTCTAATAATACTACCCATATAAAATGTAGTGATTTTGTGATTTCAAACTACATTTGACTCTCACAGCACTTCGCTTTTGTTAATGACGTCCTTCAAACTTGCACTTCCCGCAATCATTGATTGCAGATGGCGCCTCTTCAGTGCAATCATAATAATAATTGGGAACGTATTTGTCTACAGAATAGTACGTACATGGTGGTACTATGTTGTTTTTAGGGTATTATTATTGTTATTATACTCGTATGTTTATTAGTGATTTTCAATCATTACAAGTTTATATTATTAATGGAACAGATGATACAAAAAGGTGTTTAAAAAACAAATATATTATCGGTACAAAGCTGACTGTATGACGTGAAAATATTAATATTAGTATTTTTTTTTTTTTTCACATTTTTAAATCAGATTCTACCGTTATTAAATATGCTTAAAAGTATCTGTTTTAAAATTGCTCACATAACATTTACAATAAAAATTAAATCCTCACCTTACTACTGGTTCATCAGGTTTCTCTCAAAATTTGGTTACATCTAAAGTCAGTGCACCAAATATAAAATAAAATAAATTTTTATTTTGAAAATTATTATGAAAAAAATATCAATCTTTGGAAGGCAATTTTATTTGAAATCTTTAATTGTAAATTTTATTTATTTCAAATTTTATAAGCTTATACTAGTTTAAATGAGGTTTTTTTTATATGACATACATTTTAGCAAAATCTGATTATCGATTTTGAGGAAATTATATGATTATCCTAGTTATCTTTCTTTCCTTATAATTAGTTTCGAAATCGGTGTTCTGGAGGACATAACTGAATGTAAAGTTATATATATATATATATATATAATATGTGCCCTTGTGTCATTGTAATGCATCATAAGAAATATATATATATATATATATATATATATATATATATATATATATATATATATATATATATATAGTATATATAATATATACATATATATATATATATATATATATATATATATATATATATATATATATTATATATATATATATATATATATATATATATATATATATATATATATAATATTAAAATACAGTGTAGCCCAGTGAAAGAAGTCAAAGTCAATGTTACAATAAATTTAACCTTTCTCCTCTCAAATTTTTATTTCAATTTTCACGTATAATTTTGTACGTGTACAAGTTTATATTGTCAATATTATATTGAATGTATGGATAATATCTCAAAGCAAATATATAGGCTATCTCATGTGTATATATTTATATATATATATATATAAAATAATGTATATTATTTTAAGGCGAAAAGCACATTGGGGCTATTATCGCCTCCCTAAATGTAAGTGTGAGTATAAAGTGTTAAAGTCGTAAGTGTAGTGTTGTAAGTGTAAGTGTGTGTTAGACTCGCTTACCGCGAGGGACGTCTAAATACTCTCAATAGGTGCAGCTAGTCTGCACCCCTGCTGGGATATATATACATACATACTGGCTGCTACGTAGACATAAGTCATCGTATAGACATATAGGTTATCAAATGACCAAATAGGTTTTTGAACTCAGCTCCTTCGAAGACTTGACGAAGGCAAATAGAAAATAGACAGTAAAATTGTAACAATGTTTTTTATATTACTATTTTAAAAAATCAGATTAGAATTTTAAAAAAATATTAAATAATTAACCTAACATAAATTATCATGTTAGGTGTTCAAATAATACTGAATAATTAAAACGTTAAATTATGATTTTTTAAGAAAAGTGATTAAGAAGGTGAAATCAGATTTTCAAAAATGTTTAAGATTAAAAATTTGTTTTGTAAGATTCAAAATGGCTGCTATTATAAAAAACGTTGAACGGATTTTGTTGAAAAACCAGCTTGTACAAAATACTATTTTAGTTTTAAGTTAGTCAAGTTTGGCCTGAATGAATTATGGACATCAAAGTGCCCACATGAAAACAAACAAACAAACAAACACACACACACACACACACACACACACACACACATTTAAGATCTGGGGATTGAATTTAACAATAATAACCGCTTTAATAGCTACTTTTTAAATAGAAATTCGCTGAACAATGTCGTATAACTGTTATTAAAATGTTTTTATATGGTATACTTTGACCAGTGTGTTCAATAAACAGTTTTAGTAACGTTATTCTTCAACTGTTGTGGGAATAACAATTCTCTTGGAAGGAAGTATTGCACAGCCGCCAATGAAGCGGTACATTAGCCAAGTTCTGCCCAGCTGTAACATGTTCAATGACTCGAATCGACTAAACGACAGTTTGTTCCCAAAACACTTCTGTTCTAATGCTATTACATTACCTAATTACATATTAATTATATTACCTTATGTTTCATTATAATCACCAGAAGCATAGAGAAAGTATTAAAACGAGCAAATAATATTGATTTTTTGTGTATTGCGTTTCCCATATTTTAAAATTTCCGAAAGTTTGTATTTGGATGTTGGTCTGGGAGTGTTTGGGTTGAGGCCATGAGGATAAATGAATTTATGATTTTAATAAACATTGGTGGTGGAAATTATTTCGGAGCAATAATATTTTAGAATATTTTGAATGAAAGCTATTTTTTTATTTAAACACACTTGAAATGATAAAAAATTATATTTCAATCATATAACGACTTCAACAGAGGAATTTAACATTTTGTATCACGGCCTGAAGATGAAAAGATAGTTTCGAAATCGCGTTAGCCTTTACGAGGAAAGTAGGTAGACCACTGACGGGAAGAATAGGACATAATCCTAATTATAAAAAATTTGAATTTTTTAAGATTAACGATTTAACTTCCTCAGGATACAAAGTAGCTACAATGGTAAGAGCAATCCTTTTGATGGATATATCATTGTAGGTCAGCTGAGTGTAAAATGGTGCTTCTTGTTTGTTTGTTTGTTTTTTGTGCGACTGTGTAGTGCACATTGCTAGAAACAAAACTAATTTACTGATTATTGTGACATTTGGCTTAGGCCTACCTTCTGCATATTGCGATTGTTTTAGAACTTTTACCATTTCTTTCTTGAAAAACTTTTAGAATTAAATTTTCATAAACATTTTCTTACTTTAGTGTATAAAAATAATCCTTTAAAATCAAAACTTATGAAGAACTCTGTTCTCAGAAAAAGGGGAAATCTAGGTTTTATTATATATATATATATATATATATATATATATATATATATCCTAATGTATATATATCTTATATATCTCTTATATATATATATATATATATATATATATATATATATATATATATATATATATATATATATATATATATATATATATATATATATAATATTATTAAGGAAAACTAAATAAAAAAATAAACACGCACGCTCAAGAAATGAAGACAAATATGTTTTTGAAATTACGGTTTTACCATCATAATCAGTATTTAAACCTTCACTAACAAGTATTTTAAATTTTTAAATTGCATTGAAAATAAGAAAATATTAAAATTTTGATTTTCAACAAATTTTTGAAAAAATAAAATTTCTAATTTATGCAATTTTTAAAGTAGATTACGATTATCGTATCAGATTTTCAAAAATGTTTAAGAGATAAAGTTGTGACTTTTCAAATAATTACAATGGCAGCCATTTTGCTTGATAACGAACTTGTTCAAGCTATTACTAAAACCGATTTTATCATTTTTAACATCCGTAATATACATATATATATATATATATATATATATATATATGTGTGTGTGTGTGTGTGTATATATATAAAATGTTGTATATTAAATGTTTAGACTTTAATTTTGATTTACTTCTAAACAAGTAGATTAAATTTCTCTTATTTCAAATTTTATAAATTTCATGACAAATTGAAGTCATGATTCAAATATAAATAACAAACTTTGAAAAACAGCTTATACATTAAGGCTGAAGCTCTAAACCGGATTTTTTAAAGAGTCAAATTGAGAAAGGTTTGTGAAGCGTTTTCCACAATTTAATTTTGTTAATTGTTTTAGATGCACCAGCTAAATCGTAAAATAACATTTGAACGATATCTTCCATTATTTGTGATTGGGGAATAAATCAACATTGGAGTCACACATCAGTCACACATCACATTTACTTTATAAAACATTTATTACACCTTCTTAATTTTTTGTTTATTATAAACAATACTTTAAACAAAATCAGATAGACCAATTTTGAGATATAGGCTTTTTTATTTTTTTAATGTATTATTAGAGACTTTATCGTTTATATTCGTAGCTCAAAACCGAATTTGTTTGTATAGTAGCTCTTTTTTCATTGAATGGATATATTTTAAATAATTTAAAATGATGAACGTTTGATATATATATATATATATATATATATATATATATATATATATATATATATATATATGTCTCATATTTATATTTATTTATAAGAATATTTGCTGTCTTGATTTAAAGCCTTAATGAATACAGAGAAACAATTTTTGTCAGAAAACATTATATATAAACACAACAAAACAAATTATATCAGTGTTACTTATTTTAAAAAGTATATTTGTTTAATGATAAATATTTATTAGGTTTTTTAGTGAACGTAGTAAAACATTGCATGGCACAAAATGTGTGTAGTTGCAATAATTGTCTTACGTTTGTCACTTAATACATTTTTTTTTATCTCTATAAATTTTCTCTTTTTGTTTCTCATATTATTAACAATTTTTGAATGTAATTAATTAATTATAGGAAAAACATAATTTCTCAATCAAATCTTTAAGTGGTTTTATTAATTTTCACACACCTCAACACTTAGGGTCTAAAAACTTCCATTTACAATCTTTGAACTCAATAAATATTTGCTTTATTAAGTTTATTAATACATTTGAGTCTTCAAACCTGCGATTAATTCTAGACAAATAGAAATGCATTTGTGAATTATTTGTCAGTTAAACTAAAACTGCCAAAAATAACTTTGGGATATATAAAGAACAAAAACCAGAAATATTTTTTTTTTTTTTTTTTTAACGTCCGACTATTGTGCACACTTGGGCTAATGCAGACGGTGGGATGATAAATAGCGTATGAAAATGCCAAGCCCTCGCCGGGAATCGAACCCGGATCCTCGAGGTGAAAGCCTAGTACGCTATCCACTAGGCCACCGAGGCGGCTAAAACCAGAAATATATATATATATATATATATATATATATATTTATATATATACGGAGAGAGAGAGAGGGGGGGAGAGAGAGAATGAGTAAATGCCTATTAATATTAAGTGCTCTTTTCTACTTAACTTCATTACATCTTAAGATTTACAACGTAAATTAACAAATTAAATTATTAAAATAAAATTTACAATTTAATATTTTTAAATAAAATAAAAAACAATTTTGCTAATTAAATACAAGTTACAATTATTACTTAAAATTAAAAATATACAATTTAATAAAACATTCACACTCATATCCATAGAGAAAGCTTTAAGCGTGCCTCCATGTAGGCCAAAACACCTCACGCCTCTAACAGGGTTCAGTAGATACCAGTAATATAAGATTTTTAAGCGAGCTCGACCATTAAGTTGACTTCAGGAAATATAGTAAAACAAGTTCCACAGAGGTATGCCGTTACTATAAAGTACGCGAACATGCATGTGTTGTGCATGGAAGTTCTGTGCTTAATTGTAATGGACAAACAATCTGAGGCCAAACAAACGAACGCAATAAATTTGTGCGCGTTGTAGTTTAACATCAAGTTCAACAGTACAGTGTCATAGCAGAGAGGGGAGAGAGAGAGAGAGAGATAGGGAGGAGATTGCCACTGAACAAGCAGTAATCTTGCGTTGGCCGCAACAGCTCAATAAAGTTTAATGTCGCGAGAAGAAGAAGGAATTGTTACAGGCAGTTTGGTCACGTGACTGTATCCTCGGTTGCGACAACCTTGCTGGAGTCGGAGATGCGTCATCAAGTCCGTCCTTACTTCAAAACATCATCAACAACCTGAATCAAGAAAACCGTTTACAAATAAATGTAGTCCAATTATTGAATGGCATCCTGCAAAGTTATCCAGCCTGCTTCCAGTTTCATACACAAACGTATTTATTAAGTTACTTTTCAGCCTACTTTAACTTTACTGATTTCTTGTATTCATTACACGATTAAATAATTGTGTTAGCCTGAACGATTGTGACAAACATAACCTCAAAGTCAGTAAAAACAAGAAACATTTGTTGTACGTTAGGTAAGTTTCATATTGTTAGAATAACAGATGATATTTTTTTTATTTCCTACTAATGCTTATGCGAGTAGTATCTCTTCCGTAATGTTATTTCATATTTCTTCAATTTTTTTTTGTACAAAATCAATCTTTTTTTGGAAAACCTTGCGTAACATAACGGTTAACAATAAATGGCCTTCAATAAATCCTATTTTTTACATAAAGATTTCAACTAAGTAATTTTTATATAAAGAGATATGATAAGACTGATAATAAAATACGAAAATCTAATAATTAATAAATAAAATTTATTTTCTACTTATTTCCACAATCCATTGTAATATAGAAAAGAGAAAATAATAGCTACATAGAACTACATTATTTTCGTGATGTAGTTTCAAAGAAAAATTAATTTTAAAAACAGCATACTTGAGACAAACAATTTTTAAAAAATAACCTTGTTTGATAAAAACTCTTACTTGTACAAGATGCGACATTTAAATTATTTAGTATTAATTTACATTGATTTTGGGAAAGTTTGTTTAAGCTAATGAGCTTTAAAGTGTGCATAAATTAGTATTTGAAATTTTTAATGACATTTTTGTGCGATATTTTTTATGTATTTTTTTTGAAATTTTTGCAACACATAAAGAAAGGTTTTATTTTGTTTTGGGAAACAATTTCCCATCCTGTGAGCCAGAGAGCTGTGTGTAGATATTGTAAGCAAGTTGTGTCGATAGTTAAACAGATAACTTTTACATTATTATAAAAATATTGAATAATTTTTAAATTAAAAACTAATTTAAAAAAGAAGGAACAAAATGAAACTAATCAGCCATTCTGTTCTGTCCTTGCAGTTGAAGTGTGTCAGTTAAACTTCATTATCTACAAATCCTCAGACAATAAAGGTGAAACATTTCGAAAATTAAAATGTTGCCGCTTAAAATTAAAAGTTCAAAAATAGGTAAACTAGAAACTGCCATAATGCACAAGAAATGTGAATTTATGACTTTTGCAGCTTAGGAGTCACCTGAATGTAATGTTAAAACTTGTATGTCGAGAATGCTAGAATGTCTCAAGTCACTCTCCATTACCCGGCATCCCGGCATCCATTACTCTGTCACTGAAGCAACATGAATTTATGAATAAATTAAGTTAACTTTATTCATAAACTAACTGTCAAAGCGTCACTTATCTTGCTTAAAGTGGTTTCATTACCCTCGTGTCACAGCACATTTAGTTGTACTTCACAAACCGTATTAAAATTAACAAGCATTCTTCATTATTTCATAGGAATTAATTAACTATAAAACAAGATTAAACTAAAATGATGAAGGTAATCTTGAAGGTTTCGGGTTCGTACCCAATATATATTCACTAATAATGAAATGCCTATGTATTATATGCGTCATTGTTACTGCAATTAATAAATATTTTATAATATTTGTGTTTCTATAGAAATGTTCTATAGACTTGACTTTTCACAACCTACAATCGTTTGGCTTACTACATGTTGCAAATCGAACATCCATAAACTATATGTTTTATTTTAACTACTTACTAAACTGAACGTTAACGAGATCTTTGTTTCAACTCGACCGTTCAGGATTTGGTTTGTATGTTTTCTTCTTTGTTTGTTTGTTTGTTAACTAAGTTTTGGTTAAACGCATTTACTGTTATTTTTTTTAAATATGGTACCAAGCACCTTGTATAAACCGTAACGATTTGTATGTGTAAGATTTTTCCCACTTCCATTTCAAGATGGCGGCCTTCGATTTACAGTAACGATTGTACGTTGTTTTAATCAAACGCACTGACCGATTGTTTTTAAATTTGATATGAAGGTACCTTGTTTAAAGCCTAAATGACGTATATGTAAAACATGTTCTTATTTACTTCCGTTTCAAGATGGCGGCCTTCGATTTACAGTAACGATTGTACGTTGTTTTAATCAAACGCACTGACCGATTGTTTTTAAATTTGATATGAAGGTACCTTGTTTAAAGCCTAAATGACGTATATGTAAAACATGTTCTTATTTACTTCCGTTTCAAGATGGCGGCCTTCGATTTACAGTAACGATTTACGTTGTTTTAATCAAACGCACTGACCGATTGTTTTTAAATTTGATATGAAGGTACCTTGTTTAAAGCCTAAATGACGTATATGTAAAACAAGTTCTTATTTACTTCCGTTTCAAGATGGCGGCCTTCGATTTACAGTAACGATTGTACGTTGTTTTAATCAAACGCACTGACCGATTGTTTTTAAATTTGATATGAAGGTACCTTGTTTAAAGCCTAAATGACGTATATGTAAAACAAGTTCTTATTTACTTCCGTTTCAAGATGGCAGCCTTCGATTTACAGTAACGATTGTACGTTGTTTTAATCAAACGCACTGACCGATTGTTTTAAAATTTGATATGAAGGTACCTTGTTTAAAGCCTAAATGACGTATATGTAAAACATGTTCTTATTTACTTCCCGTTTCAAGATGGCGGCCTTCGATTTACAGTAACGATTGTACGTTGTTTTAATCAAACGCACTGACCGATTGTTTTTAAATTTGATATGAAGGTACCTTGTTTAAAGCCTAAATGACGTATATGTAAAACATGTTCTTATTTACTTCCGTTTCAAGATGGCGGCCTTCGATTTACAGTAACGATTGTACGTTGTTTTAATCAAACGCACTGACCGATTGTTTTTAAATTTGATATGAAGGTACCTTGTTTAAAGCCTAAATGACGTATATGTAAAACATGTTCTTATTTACTTCCGTTTCAAGATGGCGGCCTTCGATTTACAGTAACGATTTACGTTGTTTTAATCAAACGCACTGACCGATTGTTTTTAAATTTGATATGAAGGTACCTTGTTTAAAGCCTAAATGACGTATATGTAAAACAAGTTCTTATTTACTTCCGTTTCAAGATGGCAGCCTTCGATTTACAGTAACGATTGTACGTTGTTTTAATCAAACGCACTGACCGATTGTTTTAAAATTTGATATGAAGGTACCTTGTTTAAAGCCTAAATGACGTATATGTAAAACATGTTCTTATTTACTTCCCGTTTCAAGATGGCGGCCTTCGATTTACAGTAACGATTGTACGTTGTTTTAATCAAACGCACTGACCGATTGTTTTTAAATTTGATATGAAGGTACCTTGTTTAAAGCCTAAATGACGTATATGTAAAACATGTTCTTATTTACTTCCGTTTCAAGATGGCGGCCTTCGATTTACAGTAACGATTTACGTTGTTTTAATCAAACGCACTGACCGATTGTTTTTAAATTTGATATGAAGGTACCTTGTTTAAAGCCTAAATGACGTATATGTAAAACAAGTTCTTATTTACTTCCGTTTCAAGATGGCGGCCTTCGATTTACAGTAACGATTGTACGTTGTTTTAATCAAACGCACTGACCGATTGTTTTTAAATTTGATATGAAGGTACCTTGTTTAAAGCCTAAATGACGTATATGTAAAACAAGTTCTTTATTTACTTCCGTTTCAAGATGGCAGCCTTCGATTTACAGTAACGATTGTACGTTGTTTTAATCAAACGCACTGACCGATTGTTTTAAAATTTGATATGAAGGTACCTTGTTTAAAGCCTAAATGACGTATATGTAAAACATGTTCTTATTTACTTCCTGTTTCAAGATGGCGGCCTTCGATTTACAGTAACGATTGTACGTTGTTTTAATCAAACGCACTGACCGATTGTTTTTAAATTTGATATGAAGGTACCTTGTTTAAAGCCTAAATGACGTATATGTAAAACATGTTCTTATTTACTTCCGTTTCAAGATGGCGGCCTTCGATTTACAGTAACGATTGTACGTTGTTTTAATCAAACGCACTGACCGATTGTTTTTAAATTTGATATGAAGGTACCTTGTTTAAAGCCTAAATGACGAATATGTAAAACATGTTCTTATTTACTTCCGTTTCAAGATGGCGGCCTTCGATTTACAGTAACGATTTACGTTGTTTTAATCAAACGCACTGACCGATTGTTTTTAAATTTGATATGAAGGTACCTTGTTTAAAGCCTAAATGACGTATATGTAAAACAAGTTCTTATTTACTTCCGTTTCAAGATGGCAGCCTTCGATTTACAGTAACGATTGTACGTTGTTTTAATCAAACGCACTGACCGATTGTTTTAAAATTTGATATGAAGGTACCTTGTTTAAAGCCTAAATGACGTATATATGTAAAACATGTTCTTATTTACTTCCGTTTTCAAGATGGCGGCCTTCGATTTACAGTAACGATTGTACGTTGTTTTAATCAAACGCACTGACCGATTGTTTTTAAATTTGATATGAAGGTACCTTGTTTAAAGCCTAAATGACGTATATGTAAAACATGTTCTTATTTACTTCCGTTTCAAGATGGCGGCCTTCTATTTACAGTAACGATTGTACGTTGTTTTAATCAAACGCACTGACCGATTGTTTTTAAATTTGATATGAAGGTACCTTGTTTAAAGCCTAAATGACGTATATGTAAAACATGTTCTTATTTACTTCCATTTCAAGATGGCGCCCTTCGATTTACAGTAACGATTGTACGTTGTTTTAATCAAACGCACTGACCGATTGTTTTTAAATTTGATATGAAGGTACCTTGTTTAAAGCCTAAATGACGTATATGTAAAACATGTTCTTATTTACTTCCGTTTCAAGATGGCGGCCTTCGATTTACAGTAACGATTGTACGTTGTTTTAATCAAACGCACTGACCGATTGTTTTAAAATTTGATATGAAGGTACCTTTGTTTAAAGCCTAAATGACGTATATGTAAAACATGTTCTTATTTACTTCCGTTTCAAGATGGCGGCCTTCGATTTACAGTAACGATTGTACGTTGTTTTAATCAAACGCACTGACCGATTGTTTTAAAATTTGATATGAAGGTACCTTTGTTTAAAGCCTAAATGACGTATATGTATGAAGCCAGTTCCTAGATGCGGCATGTTTTTCATGACTCTTTGCCTCTACTTTTCCCCTTGTATATTCTGAACCCTTCTGAGTCGAAATTGTTCTCGTCCATAAATCTGGTTTCCTGAGGGCCGTTATGATAATTCGATGATTTCTGAGAGTGTCTATAAGGTGTTTTAACTTTCCAGTCTTAAGAAGAGAGTTGATATTGACGGTAGCTATGAAATTCGGGTGTTTATGTTTGATTTTGTTTGAGATTCCAGGACGCTCCAACTCGTCTCTGTGTAATGTTGCAGACTCCCAGAATCCGAATGTCTGCTTGCGCACAGTGGTGCGGTGGATTGTCCACCTGGGGTATTATTTTTCCATCACACTTTCCCATGATTGATATTAATGTATTTGGGGGGTAACTACTAGAGTCACCAATTTACAACCAAGGTTGTTAGCCCTGGAGGTTCCTTCCAGCCGCCCCTAACCTGGGGTACAGACGCTGACCCAAGGCCGCCCAATCTGGGTACAGACGCCTTAGGATTTTGTGTAGCTCCTCCGCCCTCTCTGCCGTTGGGAGACTCTTCTCCTCTTCCGCCATTGAGACCGTTGGCCAGTTTTCACCTAGTAACCCTAGGCAGGGGCTCTTTAACAGGGTACTACCATCCGAAGCCAGATGGACCCTGGTTTTTTAACGAGGTTGTTACTCCTCCCCCTCCTCCTTCCCCATCACTTGCGAGATGGGGCCCCGGGCTTGGGACCGGCATAGCGGAGTTATCAGTGTTACTTATTATAAAAAGTATATTTGTTTAATGATAAATATTCATTAGGTTTTTTAGTGAACGTAGTAAAACATTGCATGGCACAAAATGTGTGTAGTTGCAATAATTGTCTTACGTTTGTCATTTAATATATTTTCTTTGTATCTCTATAAATTTTATCTTTTTGTTTCTCATATTATTAACAATTTTTGAATCTAATTAATTAATTATAGGAAAAACATAATTTCTCAATCAAATCTTTAAGTGGTTTTATTAATTTTCACACACCTCAACACTTAGGGTCTAAAAACTTCCATTTACAATCTTTGAACTCAATAAATATTTGCTTTATTAAATTTATTAATACATTTGAGTCTTCAAACCTGCGATTAATTCTAGACAAATAGAAATGCATTTGTGAATTATTTGTCAGTTAAACTAAAACTGCCAAAAATAACTTTGGGATATATAAAGAACAAAAACCAGAAATATTTTTTTTTTTTTTTTGTTTAACGTCCGACTATTGTGCACACTTGGGCTAATGCAGACGGTGGGATGATAAATAGCGTATGAAAATGCCAAGCCCTCGCCGGGAATCGAACCCGGATCCTCGAGGTGAAAGCCTAGTATGCTATCCACTAGGCCACCGAGGCGGCTAAAACCAGAAATATATATATATATATATATATATATATATGGAGAGAGAGAGAGGGGGGGAGAGAGAGAATGAGTAAATGCCTATTAATATTAAGTGCTCTTTTCTACTTAACTTCATTACATCTTAAGATTTACAACTTAAATTAACAAATTAAATTATTAAAATAAAATTTACAATTTAATATTTTTAAATAAAATAAAAAACAATTTTGCTAATTAAATACAAGTTACAATTATTACTTAAAATTAAAAATATACAATTTAATAAAACATTCACACTCATATTCATAGAGAAAGCTTTAAGCGTGCCTCCATGTAGGCCAACACACCTCACGCCTCTAACAGAGTTCAGTAGATACCAGTAATATAAGGTTTTTAAGCGAGCTCGACCATTAAGTTGACTTCAGGAAATATAGTAAAACAAGTTCCACAGAGGTATGCCGTTACTATAAAGTACGCGTACATGCATGTGTTGTGCATGGTAGTTCTGTGCTTAATTGTAATGGACTTATATCTGAGGCCAAACAAACGAACGCAATAAATTTGTGCGCGTTGTAGTTTAACATCAAGTTCAACAGTACAGTGTCATAGCAGAGAGGGGAGAGGGAGGAGATTGCCACTGAACAAGCAGTAATCTTGCGTTGGCCGCAACAGCTCAATAAAGTTTAATGTCGCGAGAAGAAGAAGGAATTGTTACAGGCAGTTTGGTCACGTGACTGTATCCTCGGTTGCGACAACCTTGCTGGAGTCGGAGATGCGTCATCAAGTCCGTCCTTACTTCAAAACATCATCAACAACTTGAATCAAGAAAACCGTTTACTAATAAATGTAGTCCAATTATTTGAATGGCACCCTGCTACGTTATCCAGCCTGCTTCGAGTTTCATACACAAACGTATTTATTAAGTTACATTTCAGCCTACTTTAACTTTACTGATTTCTTATATTCATTACACGATTAAATAATTGTGTTAGCCTGAACGATTGTGACAAACATAACCTCAAAGTCAGTAAAAACAAGAAACATTTGTTGTACGTTAGGTAAGTTTCATATTGTTAGAATAACAGATGATATTTTTTTTATTTCCTACTAATGCTTATGCGAGTAGTATCTCTTCCGTAATGTTATTTCATATTTCTTCAATTTTTTTTTGTACAAAATCAATCTTTTTTTGGAAAACCTTGCGTAACATAACGGTTAACAATAAATGGCCTTCAATAAATCCTATTTTTTTACATAAAGATTTCAACTAAGTAATTTTTATATAAAGAGATATGATAAGATTAAAAAATAAGACTGATAATAAAATACGAAAATCTAATAATTAATAAATAAAAATTATTTTCTACTTATTTCCACAATCCATTGTAATATAGAAAAGAGAAAATAATAGCTACATAGAACTACATTATTTTCGTGATGTAGTTTCAAAGAAAAATTAATTTTAAAAACAGCATACTTGAGACAAACAATTTTTAAAAAATAACCTTGTTTGATATTTATAAAAACGCTTACTTGTACAAGATGCGACATTTAAATTATTTAATATTAATTTACATTGATTTTGGGAAAGTTTGTTTAAGCTAATGAGCTTTAAAGTGTGCATAAATTAGCATTTGAAATTTTTAATGACATTTTTGTGTGATATTTTTTATATTTTTTTTTTTTGAAATTTTTGCAACACATAACGAAAGGTTTTATTTTGTTTTGGGAAACAATTTCCCATCCTGTGAGCCAGAGAGCTGTGTGTAGATATTGTAAGCAAGTTGTGTCGATAGTTAAACAAATAACTTTTACATTATTATAAAAATATTGAATAATTTCTAAATTAAAAACTAATTTAAAAAAGAAGGAACAAAATGAAATTAATCAGCCATTCTGTTCTGTCCTTGCAGTTGAAGTGTGTCAGTTAAACTTCATTATCTACAAATCCTCAGACAATAAAGGTGAAACATTTTTCGAAAATTAAAATGTTGCCGCTTCAAATTAAAAGTTCAAAAATAGGTAAATTAGAAACTGCCATAATGCACAATAAATGTGAATTTATGACTTTTACAGCTTAGGAGTCACCTGAATGTAATGTTAAAACTTGTATGTCGAGAATGCTAGAATGTCTCAAGTCACTCTCCATTACCCGGCATCCCGGCATCCATTACTCTGTCACTGAAGCAACATGAATTTATGAATAAATTAAGTTAACTTTATTCATAAACTAACTGTCAAAGCGTCACTTATCTTGCTTAAAGTGGTTTCATTACCCTCGTGTCACAGCACATTTAGTTGTACTTCACAAACCGTATTACAATTAACAAGCATTCTTCATCATTTCATAGGAATTAATTAACTAGAACACAAGATTAAACTAAAATGATGAAGGTAATCTTGAAGGTTTTGGGTTCGTACCCAAAATATATTCACTAATAATGAAATGCCTATGTATTATATGCGTCATTGTTACTGCAATTAATAAATATTTTATAATATTTGTGTTTCTATAGAAATGTTCTATAGACTTGACTTTTCACATCCTACAATCGTTTGGCTTACTACATGTTGCAAATCGAACATCCATAAACTATATGTTTTATTTTAACTACTTACTTAACTGAACGTTAACGAGATCTTTGTTTCAACTCGACCGTTCAGGATTTGGTATGTTTTCTTCTTTGTTTGTTTGTTAACTAAGTTTTGGTTAAACGCATTTACTGTTATTTTATTTTAAATATGGTACAAAGCACCTTGTATAAACCGTAACGATTTGTATGTGTAAGATTTTTCCCACTTCCGTTTCAAGATGGCGGCCTTCGATTTACAGTAACGATTGTACGTTGTTTTATTTAAACGCACTGACCGATTGTTTTTAAATTTGATATGAATTTGATATGTTTTTAAATTTGTTTAAAGCCTAAATGACGTATATGTAAAACATGTTCTTATTTACTTCCGTTTCAAGATGGCGGCCTTCGATTTACAGTAACGATTGTACGTTGTTTTAATCAAACGCACTGACCGATTGTTTTTAAATTTGATATGAAGGTACCTTGTTTAAAGCCTAAATGACGTATATGTAAAACATGTTCTTATTTACTTCCGTTTCAAGATGGCGGCCTTCGATTTACAGTAACGATTGTACGTTGTTTTAATCAAACGCACAGACCGATTGTTTTTAAATTTGATATGAAGGTACCTTGTTTAAAGCCTAAATGACGTATATGTAAAACAAGTTCTTATTTACTTCCGTTTCAAGATGGCGGCCTTCGATTTACAGTAACGATTGTACGTTGTTTTAATCAAACGCACTGACCGATTGTTTTAAATTTGATATGAAGGTACCTTGTTTAAAGCCTAAATGACGTATATGTAAAACATGTTCTTATTTACTTCCCGTTTCAAGATGGCAGCCTTCGATTTACAGTAACGATTGTACGTTGTTTTAATCAAACGCACTGACCGATTGTTTTAAATTTGATATGAAGGTACCTTGTTTAAAGCCTAAATGACGTATATGTAAAACATGTTCTTATTTACTTCCCGTTTCAAGATGGCGGCCTTCGATTTACAGTAACGATTGTACGTTGTTTTAATCAAACGCACTGACCGATTGTTTTAAATTTGATATGAAGGTACCTTGTAAAGCCTAAATGACGTATAAAAACATGTTCTTATTTACTTCCGTTTCAAGATGGCGGCCTTCGATTTACAGTAACGATTGTACGTTGTTTTAATCAAACGCACTGACCGATTGTTTTTAAATTTGATATGAAGGTACCTTGTTTAAAGCCTAAATGACGTATATGTAAAACATGTTCTTATTTACTTCCGTTTCAAGATGGCGGCCTTCGATTTACAGTAACGATTGTACGTTGTTTTAATCAAACGCACTGACCGATTGTTTTTAAATTTGATATGAAGGTACCTTGTTTAAAGCCTAAATGACGTATATGTAAAACATGTTCTTATTTACTTCCGTTTCAAGATGGCGGCCTTCGATTTACAGTAACGATTGTACGTTGTTTTAATCAAACGCACTGACCGATTGTTTTTAAATTTGATATGAAGGTACCTTGTTTAAAGCCTAAATGACGTATATGTAAAACATGTTCTTATTTACTTCCGTTTCAAGATGGCGGCCTTCGATTTACAGTAACGATTGTACGTTGTTTTAATCAAACGCACTGACCGATTGTTTTTAAATTTGATATGAAGGTACCTTGTTTAAAGCCTAAATGACGTATATGTAAAACATGTTCTTATTTACTTCCGTTTCAAGATGGCGGCCTTCGATTGTAACGATTGTACGTTGTTTTAATCAAACGCACTGACCGATTGTTTTTAAATTTGATATGAAGGTACCTTGTTTAAAGCCTAAATGACGTATATGTAAAACATGTTCTTATTTACTTCCGTTTCAAGATGGCGGCCTTCGATTTACAGTAACGATTGTACGTTGTTTTAATCAAACGCACTGACCGATTGTTTTTTAAATTTGATATGAAGGTACCTTGTTTAAAGCCTAAATGACGTATATGTAAAACATGTTCTTATTTACTTCCGTTTCAAGATGGCGGCCTTCGATTTACAGTAACGATTGTACGTTGTTTTAATCAAACGCACTGACCGATTGTTTTAATTTGATCCTTGTTTAAAGCCTAAATGCACGTATATGTAAAACATGTTCTTATTTACTTCCGTTTCAAGATTTCGATTTTAACGATTGTACGTTTTTTAATCAAACGATACCGATTGTTTTAAAATTTGATATGAAGGTACCTTGTTTAAAGCCTAAATGACGTATATGTAAAACATGTTCTTATTTACTTCCCGTTTCAAGATGGCGGCCTTCGATTTACAGTAACGATTGTACGTTGTTTTAATCAAACGCACTGACCGATTGTTTTTTAAATTTGATATGAAGGTACCTTGTTTAAAGCCTAAATGACGTATATGTAAAACATGTTCTTATTTACTTCCGTTTCAAGATGGCGGCCTTCGATTTACAGTAACGATTGTACGTTGTTTTAATCAAACGCACTGACCGATTGTTTTTAAATTTGATATGAAGGTACTTTGTTTAAAGCCTAAATGACATATATGTAAAACATGTTCTTATTTACTTCCGTTTCAAGATGGCGGCCTCTGATATAACGATTATGAGTGTAAGCAGTTTAATTCAAAACTATTAGCCGACTGTTAATTTGGTACGAAGATAGGCTATCATAAAGCCCGAAAGACATACGGGGAATCAAGATGACGAGTTCTGATTCAACGTTCAGAGAGTTGTTCCTGGTTATTTCCTGAAATACTGGCAGAGCGGCGAAACCATCAACCAAAGCCAAAACCAAATCAGTTATAAAATTTCCAATGACGGTGTTCCAGTAAAATTTCGTAAATATTACGGTTACCGGAAGTAGTTACGAACGTTGGAATGGAGAATTCTGTATATGATTTAAAAAAACAGAAAAGTTTTAATATTTTTATTATCAACAATTTTACAAATTTTATCGAGTTAATAAGTGCATTAGATTACCATCAGAGATACGCTTACAAAATTCAACGTAACTCGCTCTAGCTCGCCTTATCTCTTTTGAAGTTTCTTGGCCTTTTCGCCTCTAATAAAGGAGTCAGAGAAAGATAAAAATTCATTTTTTTTTTAATTATAACTAAAAGATGTTTTCGAGAAGAGAACAAAAAACTAGTTTACAATTAGTATAAAATAGGTCTAAAAACTTCATTTGGTCGGTAAAATAGTTAAATAAAATAGCTTCTTTTCTAATCTAAATGTACAGTAAAATTTTACAACAAAAGTTAATTTATTTATAATTAAACAGTGGTCATTCAATTACGCATTGGTCTCATAGAGTATTGATTCCTTAGTACTCATACAAAAGTACTTACCCATATAGAAACTGAAATTGTTTTTACTCTTTTAATTTGTTTTTTCAAAACTCGTTTTTGGACAAACCCTTACAAGTAAATATAAAGTTGAATATCTTTAAATTGCTTCAATTCTGTTCCTTAAGAACCCAAATATAATCGTTTACCTGTTTTAGACTTTAACCGTAAATTTAATTTAATTAAAATTTAGTAAAACTGAATTAATATGTGGATTTTTATATTTGACCATTGCTTATATATAAACCAGATAGATCCATTCCGAAAAGTTAGCCAATTTTGAATTTTTTCATTTATAAACTTCGATTCGAATTAATATTTTAACACCATTCATAATTTCAAAATGTACAGATTTTATAAAATTAAAAAGTGTAAAACAATACATTCACACCTAACTTAAACTAACGTTTAACCATTATTTAATTATTTTAGTATGATATTGTTGTTTTGTAGATACTTTTTTGTATCGAATTGTATTTATTAAGTTTCCTTTCCTTACAGTTGCATTATAAATGGCCTATTTTTTCCAATAACGTGTTTGAGGGTTTATATATATATATATATATATATATATATAAATTAATTGTAAACAAAAAGTAGGATATATCTTAAACTATACTGCTTTATGTTACTTATTATTAAACTTAAAATAATACGTTCAGTTTTCCTTTTCGCAACAAATTTCAACTATTGCCACGGCAACCATGACGTCAAGGAAAACAGTCTGTGTCAGCAAGAGATTTCCATTGAATAGCCTATAAGACATAATAAAACAGTGAAACAGTTGTTGTTATCTGTGCGCACAGTACTCAACATGAACTCAATTAATCTGTGAGAAACTTAACCTCAAAATCAAGGAGTGCACTTGTAACAGCTGAGCAACAAAGGTCTTGTTGACAGGTACTTGCGTTAAATTTCCAAAGCTATAGTGCGCTTCAACAAGTTGTACTTACACGTACTTACACGTAGCTCAGGTGGCATCGAGTTGTTTGCTTTGCCGTACTTGACCTGATAACTTTAACTTTAACTTTAACTTAAATATACGATAAGACACTATTGTGTATTCATTTATAGGACAAATTTATTTACACGAGTTAAATAATATTTTATTGCAATATTACCACTTTAAGAAGGAAGTCGATGAACGGTTCACGGATTTCTATATTTCTTTGTGTTAAGACAATGTTTACTCATAGTATTCTTTGTACAACATTTACCCCGTAACTGTTAAATAATTGCAGAAAATTACCTATAATTTTGTAACACTTACCTAAATGTAAACCAGATTGCTAAAACACAGGACCTACAGCCCTTGATAATAAAGTAATTTCTTAAAGAATAATGATTGACTTATTAGTAAACAATTTTATTTTGTAAGCCTAACACATTTATTGCTTATAATATATTTAGTTTATTTAGTACAGAGAGTGTTGTAAATCATAAAATATTTTCCGTATTTAATTGTGCTACATACTGACCTAAATACAATTCAAGCAACCATCATAAAACAAATATGTTTGTAGTCAATGCGTAAATGTATGTGTCTGAAATTCAGTCATATTGCAGCCTGTGTGAAACATATTGTAAGTGCCTGTATAAAACACACACATACACATAACTAATTGTGCCTGTACGTGAAATTACAGAGTTTTATAATTATATGTCACGTTTTAGATCTATATTGTATATTGTAAGCTATATACAAATTTTATAACTGGGGATTAACTCACTGTATAATTTGCAAGCTTTATATCCGCTAATAGATTTTGTAATAATTTTTCTTTTACGAAATAAAACATTGTTTTAGAAATATTGTATTGTAAGTATTGTATCAATTTTCAAGATATTTTTAATCATTTCTACAGAGAAACTGCTTATATATCTTCCCAAAATTCATAATTATGTAAGCAGTAAAACAAATAGCAATAATTAGCCTATTCGGTAATTATATTTTTTATTATAAACACACAATCAGTAGTCATTGTAGGCCATAAATTTAATTATGGCTTTAGCTTGGCAATTTTAGCTTGGTAAAATTATTGACCTATGTAAGATTAAATTTAGTATAAAGTTCTTCAACACAGGAAATAAAATATTGAAAAGATATTGTCAACAAGTTATTATTTTGTTGTTAACAACAACTGAATAAATAGCTTGAGTCATGTTAAAGAATAACGCAAAAGCCACTGAATAAATTCCGAATACTTATTTAGTCGAAAATGAATTGTTATTTTACGTTTTCATTACAGATAAATTGGAAATTACTTTGAGATTCAAATGTAGCCTTTTAAAAATACAATGTGTTTAAATACAATACTCTTGAATTCAAACAGAACGGGAAATGTTGTAACCTAATTGATTCTTATTTAAATTATTCACTAAATACTATTCAAATTAGGTCTGTTATGAAAATATTTCCTTATTATGAAAGTGTGAACTAATATTATTATTATTGTGAAAATAATGAACTGTTTTCCTACAGTACGCAGTACAGAACCTGGCCTCCCTCCTAAAATACAACTAAATAAATTTAAGTCTTAAGAAAACTACTTATTTGTACGAGTTTCATGTTTAATAAAAGTCCCGAATAAATTTCATTTAATAAACTACAAGCTTTGCGGATTTGTTTATTAAATGAGTATTTATGTAACCATTAAAATAAACGTGTGTGATTGTTAGAATTGAGGGTATTTTTGTCAAATGTACAAATTTAGGTACTCTACGGCTGAAACGTATGAGTCAAATAATTTAAAACGTCTCTTTTAATGTCATTTTTTTATTGTAGGCTATAGTTTAAATTATTATTTTTTGTTTCGGTCGTGCATATTGAGTTAAAAATTTTTTTGATTGAACCAAATTCAAATTAAATTGCAAATTTAAAGGTCGTTTTGAAATACAATATAAAATAAATAATGCTTAGAGTAAAGGTCAAATATTAACCAATGGTTCCAGCCATTTGGTTCAAAGACAAACGATCGACCAGACTACAAAAAAATATAACATTGTCAAATCTGAGTAAATTTTTGGCAAATAGCTTATTTAATTCTGTTCTGAAATTGTTACTTGGTGCAGTTATATTTGCAAAGTAGAAATTTTGGGCTGGTTTAACAAATAATGTTTTAAGAAGTTTGAAGTGGTTTCTTTCTAGAACACTAAGAACTTCACTTTCACTGTATTTGTTCCATTTTCACATGAATACGGCCAAACTCATTTCATTAAATATTATGTTCGTTATTATATGCAGCTGCGACAAAGTCTCACAAACAAAAATTTCGGATAATCGAAATATACGATTTTTTTATTCGTTACTTTGAAAGGCTTGTTGTTGGCTTTTCACCGAGATATGACATGACATATTTGGAAAAAACTTTGTATTTATTGAATGCAGCAATTTTACGCTACCTTAAAATGCCGTATAATTATTAAAAACAAAATGGCGGCCACTCATTAATCCTAAGAATGAGTATTTTCATTCTATAAACCAATCGGATTGTCTATACACTTTATAATGTACATACTTTAGTTGTTGCTTACCTACTGTATGCTTTCTTTCTTTAAAATGTTTCTTATATTGTTACAATATTTTAATACAAGAGTACTTAGTGAAGTACTTAGGGTTTTGTCCCAGCAATTCAAATGTTTGGCAAAAAATAACTATATTCTATCAAAACAATAACTCTCCTTTCAATAAAAAGAAACGTCTTTCAAACGTTAAACTAAAGGGTGATTACATTCAAATGAAATTTTTAACTATTTTTTTAAAATTAATCAACTGTATTCCTTATTCTCTTAAAAATACCTAAGCAAAGCAAGGATACAAAATTGTGAAACGCTGAGCCTACCGACAAGGAAAGTTTCATACAGACTATAATATTGATTTTATAGGATGCTGCTGTTATAACAATCCCGTGGCACTCGTCACAAGAAATACAATGTACAGTTAAAACAGCAGCAGCCATTGATTTTATAATAAAATAATGCATTGCAGAAGTTATACTCAAACAGATACGCAGTACAGAACTGTACGTATATTGCATATCCTGCGCCTTGTTTCAGTTGTGTCTGAATAAACAGCAATAATTAAAATATGACACTGTTTTAAATCTTACAATCGAAGTTGCCATTGGTACATAATGCAAATAAATAACTGATATAAAGTTCAGGATCAGAACGGTCCTTTACTGATAAAGTGTATAAGTCTTATGCTTATCTCGGCCATAACTATTATATAAAATAAAGGATGGTGCGATAACTTATGGTGTATTCTGCCTGGACAGGTTGCCTTTATAAAAAACTTCTGAATATACTTTGTTTAATTGTTTGAATTATTTTTGTAAGATTAAAATTTGTTATAATGATTATATATCGCAAGTAAACTGGTGAAATAAATATTGTATTTTTTTCGAATATAAGCGTACTTGTTTGTGTGTATGTTTGGTCAATCAGATGCTGTTAAGACAGAAAGGCAGAACTTGCCGTTTGTATTCTATCCAAGTCAGGTGGTCTTTTTTTACACGGGTTGCAAAATGCTCATCAAATTATTATTGAGGAGCTTGATTTTCAAAAAAAAATTATGATTTTTTTAAATGGTTCACTTAAGATCGTATTATTCTTACACCCAAAATGTTTGCTTACTTTGATCCTACCTTGAAAAAAACCTATCATTTTTATTTCTAACAAAAATAAACTTTTATATCAAGATTTCCTTAATCGTCTTTTAATAACACACACATAAGACGGATTTTGGATTATATTAAATTCATAATTCTGTGGAGTTATTTTCTAGTCAACAATATTTAATATACTTTAACTAATTTAAAAAGTTAAAATAGCCTTGATAACTGTTTAAAAATTAAGGCAATATAAATACATTTTTGCCAAAATTATTGAAGTTAATTTTAAAAAATCACTTGTAACAATACTTTGAAAATATATTCTATCTTTGATCCTGACGATAGAAGTTAAAAAAAAATATACGTTTAGAGAATTTCTACTGGAAATGAGTTATAACGGTAAGAAGCAGACACAGTCTTTAAACCAAGCGCAAAGCCTGACCTATAAATATAGACTTTTTCTGACTGATTGGTTTTCACCATCGATTTATGCGTTAAAATTTCACAAATTGGCAATGCAAATTTTGTACTTTTTGGGAATACGAAATTTATTTTGACGGAGATCATGGTTTGTTTTCATGTTTCAAATGTTTATCGAAAGTTTATTTATGTTATTCTGACTCCTATACAGTATTCCCATTCGGTACAAATTCAGGTCTAAAATCAATATTAATAATACCATGGGTGAGACTAACTTCAAATCTGTAACACTTCACTGTACACATTTTCAAACGTATGATTTAATTGCCCTTAATTAGAGTTTACATTTGCATAAAATTGCATTTTAACATTTTTAAATAAATAAAAAATATAAAAATGATTCTGATAATTGTCCATATTTAGCTTTGTAAAACCAAATTTAATATGAAAATTTAAAATGCCAATTTATACGTATTTTAATATTGATTATGGTAAAAAAGTCATATCGTCAAAAGAATTGTAAAGTAAAACAACTAAGTTGACTGGAAGTCCATTACATAAAAGAACCGCCACGTTGACGAGGCGCCTTCAAACTCACATCATGAATTCAGAATTGGTTCACGTTACAAAGAAGACTTCTGTTCCCGAACTTTCACACTTCTGAACTTGACTTTCGTTGCGTGTTTCTGTGACACACATACAAATACTGTAGTTTAAACTTTAACCTTACTTTCACGTTTCTTATGAACCCTTTGCTAATTTGAAAGAAACTTGTTTTTTAGTTAAGGAATTTATAAAACTAATTTAGTTAAGAATTGATAGTGTACTTCTTAGTATGATGTATAAATAAATTTGATATTAGTCAAAAAAACTATTGTGCCGCTACAGTTCCAAGAATACCGGATGAAGAGCGATTTGAAGTCATAAATAAAAATTTATTTAATGCGATTTCGACCATATTTTGTAGACATGTTAAAACAGCTTCATAACTGAAGCCATTTTAGCAAATTGTAAACTGAATCATTAATGTAACGAGAGCAAATCAAAAAAAGTACAAAAAAAGGTCTGATTGCCAACACTTTTAAATTATTTGAAGGATTTTCATGAATATTAGTAGATATTCTTAATTACTAACTCATATTTTGGGGGTATTTTTTAATTTTATAAAGAAATGGTGCTCTAAAGGAAATGTGTGTTTAGGTCTTACCATGTTGGTGGCTTCGGTAGCTCATTTCCCAAAGTCAATTTGCAGAAATTAACAACCCCGAAATCATGCTTCTATTTTTGTTCCTTTTAATCATTTCGAACCAATATTGTAAAAGTTATACTTCTAAAACACACACACACACACACACACACACACACACACACACACACACACACACACACACACACACACAAGTAGGTAGATATATTTGAAAGATGATTTTCATCTTTAAAGTCGGTTTAATAGTTATATGGCTTCAGCATGAAAACATCCTGCATGTAATACATTCTGAGAGTAAAAAAACTTTAAACCTATTGAAACACTATCACTATATACTTTTGAAATACCATTGTGTGAGGTTTTTTCCTTAAAATCCGTTTAATACAATAATAAACTTAAATTATTGGAAAACTTTTCGTATTATTTATGTTTAGTTTCATAACGCTTTATATTTTTGTTTAAATTATTTCTAAGTTTAAATATTTTACACAAATATTTTTTCTATATACAGTTAGAAAAACTATATATAATTTTTTCAGGTATATGCTTTAAAAGATATAAACAAACACTGTTATTCTGTTACAGAAAATTTATAAAAAAATAACTCAAACCTTGGCAAGAAAACATTTAGAACTAAAATTCTATGCTGTTTTGGTATCACGCAAAGAACTAATTCCAAAGCCAACAAACGTTTCTGTCGGTGTCAAACTCCGGAGAAACAAAGTGTAAACGTACCTCGGCTGACAGAGAAGGTTGGGCTCAGAAAAAGTTTTATTGAATTGGCTTTTACTTTATAGACGAGATTTACCTCTTTACTGAATCAACCCTAACTTTTATCGACAAGCCTGTTGTTGTAAAGGCCTTAACTTTTTTCTCGCAACGAAAGTTTACTTGTTTAAATACTCTGGAAAATCGCTGTCTTATTAAAATCCAATATTTCAACAAGTTTAGTATTTATTTATCAAATATAATTTGATAACGTTTATTTGTTTTCAATAACGTAACCAAGAAAAAACGTTAAACGATTGAATGTTAAGACATTTGTTTCTGAGTGTATAAAAATATGTGAAATGGTCGAACAACATTTTTACAATATTTATTGACAGTCTCGAGATCTCTAACAAAATAATTGAGCTAAAAATCTAGCAAATACATTATTTTTGTTTCATATTAAATTCGATAAATTAAAGTATTTTTTATTTTCATGTCTGTTATCTTGGGAAATACTTTCTATTTAAAATATATTTAAGTCTATGTGGGCCAACAAAACCTTTCAAATGAACAAATGTTAAATTTCCTAAAAATTATATAACAATACAGTAAAACTTGAACTAGTTCTAAAGATTATTTTAAAATAGTTGACAAGGCAAGTTAGTTTAATTTAAAGCGGAGATATGGTCTTACTTCTATTTATAAGATTTTAATTAAAATTGTAGTTATTATATGAAGATAATTTTTTGTTTACATAAAGATTATAAAATTATTTTTATTCTACGAGTAAATAACCTTAACGAGTAAAACAGCAGTTTCCTTGTTTCTAAGGCGAAGCTTTTAATGTTAGCTTGGGTGAGAGGCGTAAATAGAAAAAAATAGTCAGAACGGGGAAATGTAACGGAAATGTGAAACGAATGAGCAAACAAATTTAGTCTTCCAATTTCTGTCTTTATCTTCCTTCTTTTTGATAACAGTAAACACATACTATATCAAAACGTTGTGTTGCTTTGGTTTCAGTATTTTTCCTTAGTTGAAGAATATACGTTGTAACCGTTTATAATACATTCGAAATTAATATAAACTTTTATAATAATTGTTGTTAATATTGCTAGTTTTTAACAACGTAACCTGAAACTTATTGTACCCTATCAGATATTTAATGAAATTAGTTGATCGTTACTAATTAATATAAAACAGCTTTTCTTTTACTATAACTACAGGTTGGTTATAGGTTCACGAATTTATTTATTTCAACAAAACAAGATATCGTCATGAATCCTCAACATATCTTCAAACTAATTATATATTAAGCAAAGATATCATTAACAAACCATTCACCTCTGTTTGTAACTCCCTGAGTACAACACGTGTAATTCTTTTTCAACTTTTCGAATCAGTTTCTAACACTAATTCAATAAACTTGTGTTATGCTTTTTCACAAAGGACTAAATGTCAAGCAAAATAAAAAAATAGTTTAGAGAAATTGAGCGTATTTAATAATTTTGTTATTAACTTTTAATCATGATATTTTTTTAATAAAACAGGATTTATTCGTATGTTTTTCTCCCTCATGGAAATAAATAAATAGAAATTGAAAATTTTATAAAATATTTTTAAGTAGGCTAATTGTTTATTTGTTTCTTTAAAAATTCCGCTATAAATTTTAAATTTTTTATCTTCTTTAGAAAAGTAAGTTTTGCAATAATTGAAAACAATACTAAAAATCAAGTTCATAAAGGATTACTTTGTCTGTTATGTTTCAATCTGTTATGTACAAAGGTATAACATGTTGAAAAACAATACTAAACTGGTTACCTATTATTTATAATTCAAACAATTATTCTTGTCAATACTAGAATTAGAATAAGAATTAGAATTAGTTTTTACTTTATTCACCAATAAATTAATTGAAATACAAATATTAATGAAACAAAGATACTCATACAAATAGGCAATAATATGTTTAATAAAAACGGACAAAAGACACATGAAATTTGAAAATATAAGTAGAACATTCTTAGTAAATATTATTAAAAAATCGTATGTTTATTTATATTCACATTTGTTTTATACATACCTTACATTTGTGTACAAATAGAACATACAATTTTAGACACTTGAGCCTGTATACACGTAATAGGTCACAATTATTTTATTTTCAGAAGCCAAGCAGGTCTTACAGATCGGATTGGATTTTCGTAGCATGTTGTCACACATCCGAGTATTATTGGACAAATATATGCCTTCGTGTTGACACTGGCAAAGTGATACGTAAGTACTTTGTGTACATTGTTGATAGCTGAGGCGTTGGTGTGAGAGCGTGTCACTCGCAAGATGCAAGCAAACAAGATTTTGTGTAGTCAGCGTTAGAGACAGTAACTTTCCGGCTTCTAACCTACGAGTTTAGTAACAATTTGCTAAATAATGTTTATATTCAAAGGCGTTTTATGTCTGTGCACTTCTAAAAAGAAAATCGTCTGCATTAGCCCAAGTGTGCACAATAGTGGGACATAAAAAAAAATCTAAAAAGAAAATATTTTTGCTTATAATACTAGAAAATAATATTCTTAAATACTTTTAATTAAAATATATATATTATATATATATATATATATATATATATATATATATATATATATATGTGTGTGTGTGTGTGTGTGTGTGTGAGAGAGAGAGAGAGAGAGAGAGAGAGAGAGAGATCGAAAATTATCTTTGGAACAGGATGATGCAATTCCGCATTTGCTTTTACTAACTAGAATAACACTTGAAATAGAATAACACTTGATATAGAATATCACTTGAAATAGAATAGCAATCAATTGTCCTCCAAGATCACTTGGCTACTTGATTTGCATTAAAATTCGCAAAGTTGTGGAGTTTAATTGAAAGAATCCTGCGGAAGACATACCCGTACTGCGGAAAGCCACCGAAATGTTTTACTACGTGTAGCTGAGTTTTGTGAAAGAGCAAATTTCGAATAATTCATAAAACTAAGGTTAGTTATTTTGTTAGTTTAGTTTATTTTAGATTTTTCAATATTCATATGAAGGTTTATTAAAAATACACTATTCCATTTTCGTCCTTGTACTGAAAGTGTTAAGACGGTCCGACGGTCTTGATCAGAATAGCGTAAAGACGAGAGCGGGTTCGAACTCCGCGTTGATTTTACTGTGCAAGTAAAGTGTTTAATAGTCTGAGGCACACGGAGAGGTTAGGCTTAAAATACATTAATAAACTGTGGATGTTTCGGATAGAAGCTGACATTTATAAGTCAGAGTACTGTCTTCATGAGTTGCCTACTGGACAAGAGTTTTTTACTTTTTCCTTATTACATCCACCTGAAGAAATTATTATCATATAACACGTAAATTACGTTTAAAATATATTCAAAAGTAAAAAAAAAATATTCCATTTTTGTTAATGTCAAAAACGTTATGGCACTGATCAGGTTAGGATTTAAAAATACGTTTTTTCTGTTTATTTTTCGTCTGTTTTTGATTTACTAAAAACATATTAAACAATTTGTTTTTGTTGTGTAGCACATATTATATTATTCTTTTCAGAAAGAAATTCTTCAAAAATCTTTTACTTGTTTATCATCCATTTAACAAAACCTAGGATCACATTACTTATCCTAACTAACTAACTAGTACAGATACAGATCGGCAACTTGTTTTATTCACTGCGTCACGTAACAAATGCTTACGGAAACCATAGAGTGCGCAGCATAATTTGAGCAAAAACCAAGGGAAACATTTCGCTAAACTTATCTCACGATTGTGCCGTTTCTGGAGCGACGTTTATTTAACTGTTTTAATTAGAACAGGTCCTGTTAATTTGTGCTTTTCTTCGGGGGGGAACTAAGTATATGAAAAATAAGTAACCAAGACTTCAAAAGTAACCAAGAGATCAGAATCAATGCACAACTCAAAGTATGGGTCTTACCGTAATGACCGCTGCAATAACTCATTTCAATCGTTAATAGAAATTCGCTTTTAACAGTTTTTTCCAACAAAATATATATGACCTTAAAACATTGCAACAAGTGTTTTGACCGATAAATATTTTATTATGTAGCCTATAACCTTCTCAAAATGAAATTTAGTAAAGCGAGGAAGAGTCACCTTTCCTTCTTTAATTCTATTTTTAAATCAAAGACAAATCATTACAATGACATCAAACATCCATTCAAGCATTCTATTAAAACAACTCTGCACATTTTCCTCATCTATTTAATATGTACGATTACAGCGGTAATTACTATCAGTGAAACTGTGCTTGTTACTTCCGGTAAATCAAATGATTGCTAAACTTATTCAATATATGTTTTATTGCCACTTTTGTTTATACTACCTGATAATATTTCTTTTGTATTGTTTTGTAATATATTATTACTATTTGGTTTTCTGAATATTTTGATAAACATAATTTTAAATTAGTTTTATCCATTGTAATATACTGTACCTGATAGTTTTTAGAAAAATATATTTCGATTGTAGGTTTTACAAAAATAAAAGAACATATCTGTTAAAAAAATAAAGAACGGAAGAACCAAAATTAAACTAGGCCTACGTAAAAGGTTTACAGTGAGCAAATAAAATAATAGTAAATTCTTGTTTATTTGATCTCACGTAACATTATATCTGTAAAATAATATTCTTAACAGAAAAATAAACTAACAAATCACAAACTGTGACATAAAGTAGAGGGAAGATTTGCTCAAGTAGAGCTCAAGGAGTAGAGCAGAAATATTACACCCTTCTCTGGGCCTGTTTATAGCATTAAGGGTTGCGGGGAGTCGGGGTTGGGAGGTTAGTAGACTGACAAATTGCTTTGTCTTTCTTAAAGAAACTTTTACTGTCTACAGTTCTTGGTTTTTTTTATAAAAAGTGAGAGTTTCTGGATTATATAAAAAAACAAGGCGTAAAATGTGCACGCCAATCTAAGTTATAAAGGAAGAAAACTGTGGAAGTATGTTGGAAATACTGTATTCTGAAAAAGAAACGGTATTAGAAACCCTATTTCTGTCTTGGTTTTTTTTTAAATAAATTAAATAACTCCTGTTAGTGTACCAAAAATAAAAATCACATATGTTTTCTCTTCCTTTTTATTTTAACTACGATAATTTTTTCGAAAACGTACCAAACATAGTTAGTTTTTAATAAAATAACCTGAAACTTATTATAGCCTATCAGCTGTTCAATGTAATCAGTTCATCGTTACGAATTGATATCAAACAACTGATCTTCCACTATTACATATTTATCAAAATTAAATTAACGATTCAATTCATATATTTATATCGGTGAAACTCTTCGCAGTTTCCGTAGTGTAGTGGTTATTAAATGCGCCTCACACGCTCGAAATCCCCGGTTCGATTCCAGGCGCAAACACAGGAAATTTTAATTATAATTAATTTAATACGAGATTTGCTACGCGCAAAATATACTGTTATATATATTAAATATAAATTTGAGCACTCGCATCTTGTAAAATACATCACAATTAACCCTAATACGTTATAAATGTTAAGAATATACTCCCTATAAAATCTCTTAACTTTTAATTTGTTATAATTATATTGATTTCTACTAAGATGATTTTATTTTCGTGTTTGTTATACTGTATTATTAAAGTTAGTTTTCAAAAGGTATTGGTATTATAACTAATAAAAAGCTTTGTTTTATATATAGTTATTATTTTTTATCTCTGAGAAATTATTAAATGCCTTTGATTCTTGAATTAGCAATTTATTTCCTTGAAATAATTGGATAAATAATCTAAACAAATTAAGGACAATGGAATAGAATCACCAACCTAAATCTTTCAGTTTCGATCCATCAGATTGCAATATATGTAAAATATTGTTCTTATGTGATTTAATTCTTCAAACTCATAATTCATTTTACTTGCACTCTATACGAAGTAGGCTATAAGGAAAGTTTGTTTTTTTATAAAATTTTGTTCAACTCATTTTATCTTATATAAGTAAAGATAACATATATATGTTTATATAAAATGAAACAATATTTTGTTTTGTTATTTTAAGGCGAAAGGAACGTTGAGGTTATTATCGCCTCCCTAAATGTAAGTGTGAGTGAAAAGTGTTACAGTCGTAAGTGTAGTGTTGTAAGTGTAAGTGCATGTTAGACTCGGGTACCATGAGGGACGTCTAAATCCTCTCATTTAGTCTGCACCTCCCTGCGGGGCTGAAACATAAAATACGGGTCACTAAAACGAAAAAATATCCAATTAAAAAAATGCAGAAAAAGCTCTTATATTTGAATAATTTTTCTAAATATTTTAATTAGATTTTGATAAAGTTTTAGTCATGTATTAGGCTTCATAAATCAAATCAGTCAAGTAAGTGGTTTAGTATCAAATGATTTTGGTTCTCAAAAAAATCAAATTAAATTTTGACAGCTGTCAATTTTTTATTTACTCTCGAAAGATTATTTGTCTTTTAATTATTAAAATGTATTCTGTATTTGTAAGTGACAAACATTTGGTCAAAATCTGATGACATGTTTTACAAATCTCAGTTTTATCAGTAAACTGTTGATTATATTTTTGAAGAAAATAATTGAATGTGGGAAAGTTTTGTAAGGTTTTTTATTTAGACCAATTATTTAGTCTAACGGAAGTTTGTTTAATTCCTAATATTTATTAATTCAAAAATTATTTGAACTGTAAAACATTCAAGAATTTAACAGTTTTAATAAAATTAGTGTCGACTTAGAAAATAAAAAACTTCTATAAAAAAGCCTAAAGTGTCTTGATATCATAAACTAAAAAAGTAGCTGATGCAACGACTACATCAATCAACAGCTGACCTCATCGGTTTGGGCCATAACTCAGCATTATCCCGCGTCAGCAAATATTTTGTACCCAACACAGCTCGAATAAAGTCAGCAATCGCCAATCTTACCTCAGTCAGCAACCTTACCTCAAAATATCAAAGTACTTACTCAGTAAAAGTGAAGCAGTTGCATTTCTCATTTTGGTATTACACAGTGCGTTTCAAATTAACCACCGTTTAATGTTTAGTTTCTGTAACACGTTTATGGTATAGATTCCATGCTGGTTGTATTTATGCAGTTTTGAAAAGTTTATATTTCCTTTCGCCATTTTTTGGATCAATCGCTTAAAAATAAACCTTTTTTTCAATTATGAATGTGACATTTTAACAAGTGATTTATTTAGATCATATGAATTTTTGAAATATTACCATTTATAAATGTACCATTGATTTTTCTTTACTGTCTTCGAAACCAGCTCTTTTTGATGAAAACCTTTTAATATTTTCAAATATTTAAATATAATATATTTTATAATATATTATATATATTATTGAATATATATATATATTATTATATATATTATTAATATATATATTGAATATAATATATTCAAATATTTTATTATAAGAAACTGTAACGACTCTGAATTTATTTTAATCAAATGTAGCCAATTTTATTTACAGTTGTAAAAGTAAAGCAAAAAGACTCAACAAAATTCGGTTTGAAAATATCAATAAAATATGGAATTATATGAAAGCTCGTATCATAATAAAGTACCCCATTAAGCAAATACAAATCAAACGTCATAATCCAAAATATCATGTTTTATAACACGTTATTAATTACCTAATTTTGTAATAAGATTTTTGTTCATTCCTTCATATCTTTTTATATAAATTGAACGAATTTGAAAATCATGATTATTTATTTTTTATGTTTGAAGAAAAGTATAAAATAACAAGAAGATTAAGCACAATTTGGGAATTTAAATTCAATACTAACCAGACCTAAATTAAGGTTAATTGTAAAAAAAGTAAATAATGGATTGGTTTACAGATCACAATATCATATTAACACCTATGCTAAACAAGATGAATGCATCTCCTATGAGGCTAATCTGTCACTATTAATAAAGCCAAATAATAGCGAGTAAGGAAAACTTATTCTATGTTGTTGTAATGAATGGACTTTAACGAAGTCATCAATCAATGTTTATCTCCTAGTTCAACATTACCAAGTTTGTTATAGTAACACAACATGTCAAAAACTGTGTGTGTGTGTGTGTGTGTGTGTGTGTGTGTGTGTGTGTGTGTGTGTTTTGCACTTTGTCGAGTACTAAATTACACTGCAGTTTTGACGGCTCCAGCTGTCCTGCTGACGCATAGGGCCGAATTTCCAAAAGCATTTCCTTTATTAAGATAAAGGTCTCTTTAAAATTCTGATTTCATCATACTAATGAGCCTCAATACCTGTATGTATTGTAATTTTAAACTGTCAAATTACATAGAAAAATACGAAATTGAATCTTGACCACCGTCGAAAAATTTCTTAATTTCGACGGTTTTGAAAATTATAAAAAGACTAATTTATGCAGTCTTTAAAGACAATTTGTTAGTAAAATATGATTTAAAAAAAATTAATGAAAAAAGTTTAAATTTTTAAAGATTTGAAATGACCACTATTTTGAAACTGTTGCATAAACTTTATTTGTGAAACCAAGCTATTACTATAGTCTATTTGTGTACCACGTTTGAATCAAATCGGACCAAAATTACGAGCGTGAGAGTGTTACACACACACACACACACACACACACACACACACACACACACACACACACACACACACACACACACACCATTTAAAAATCTTTTAATCACATGAGAGCCTTGGACATGGATTTCGTCTTTATATTCAAAACGCAATTTCACGGGATCACACGAAACCTATAAGTTTGTTTTTTTTTAACGTCCGACTATTGTGCACACTTGGGCTAATGCAGACTATGGGATGATTTATAGCGTATGAAAATGCCAAGCCCTGGCCAGGAATCGAACCCGGGTCCTCGGGGTGAAATCTATAAGTGATAAGTGATTTATTGTAGTAACATTAAACATAATAACAGTGAGAAAGGTTTGGAGTAATGAGAATTAAAGTTGTAAGTTTGTGTTCAAAGAAGGGAATTTAACTGTAGAACTTTCAATGCTACATACTATGTACAATATCAAGTCATGGCGGTCTTATCATAACAGTGAATGTTGCAGTGAGAAAGAGAGAGAGAGGGGGGGAAGGAAAGGGAGGGGAGACAGAGGAAAAAAGAAGAAGATATAAGACAAAGATGTTAAGTCAGTGAAATTTAGCAGACAGTTGCATATAACAAAGTTAGTGCTTCAAGAAGCTGCCATTTTTTTCAAATTTTCAAACATTTTATTTTCTAATTCGGATGTTTTTTAAAGAAAACCTTTATATAATTAGTTTTATGATTTTTATTACTGACATTTTAATTTTGCATAGCGTTTAACCCCCTATATTTTGAAGATTAAATTTGAGTTAATAGGTGGAATTATTTTGTAAATTTATACATTTAAAATTGCATTCGTTTATAACTTTGCACAAATGGTTTGTATATTTTATAACTGTTTTTAACTTCCCCATGTATATATATATATATATATATATATATATATATATATATATATATATATACATGAATGTATGTGTGTGTGTGTGTGTTTTGCATATCGCTGAATACTAAACCAGTGGACAAAATGTGACACGTAGTTCTTTCGGTTTAATTTAGATTTAATGTAAAAAAACGTGTTGGCAGCAGGTCCCAACAAAACTGGTTGCATGCTCTATATTACATCTGTTACATTAAATTTTGTCAGGTCTTCCAAAAGTAATTGTCAAAATGTTCTCTATTACAGGTTATGTGTTTTTGTTATATTTATAAACTTTGTTACTAAATACACTCTATTTATAACAAGTGGAAATTGTTTTTCAATATCAAATTCAAAGAAAATCGTATATATTAAACATTGACCTGTGTTTAAAATGGTTGCCATTCTGGTCTATCAGCAATTCCTGCACTTGATGCCTTCCAGCTACACAGTTACCAAAGTGTGTCGCTCCACTATGCATAAACGTTATGTTTTCCATTCCATGTTTTTTTTCCATTCCATACACTTTTTCTGCAAATTCTTTATTTCGCAGCATTTTTAAGTAACGTTCTCTTTTAATTTTAACTGTTTTTGTGAATATATTTTGAAATTCTTGAAAAAATACCAACTAATGATAAAATTGGAAGAGAAACTTAAACATACTGTAACTTGCAACTCGTATAAGCCTTGTTCATCTATTTTAATCTATGAACAGTGATCAGTAACATACTATATCCTGCTATTGTAAGTATTCACACAGAGTGTGCTTCATTGGCTACACTTATAGACAGTAATCTTGTAGGTTTCTCGCCTACAAAAATCCTAAAATAATAATAAACATTTCTGTTATTTAACTAAAAACAAAAAGCATGTATCATGTTTTCTGTTCTTTCTTTATTTAATTACGATGATTTGTTTGAATACACGACAAATTAACACAACTAGTTTTTAACAACATAACCTGAAACTTATTATCGCCTATCAGCTGATCTTTACGAATTAACATAAAACCACTGACCGCCTGATATAACTCCCAAAATTAAATTAACGATTCATTTCGTATACTTAAATAAGTCTAATTAATTCCTTCGTAGTTTTCATAGTGTAGTGCTTATCGCGTGTGTCTCACAAGCGTCGATCACGGCGGAAACATATTTAATTAAAATTAATTTAATATGAGAATAGAGCGCGCAAAATACACTGTTATATATAAATATAAACATGTTTCTCGCATCACGCGACACGCAAAATTCAGCATCAATACCAGCCCTGAAATGTTAAAATATGTTGCAAAAAAATTACCAAGCCACCCTTCAACTATCGACATTTGGACCAATGATAACATGGCAAAGTCAAATACAATTAATCTATGAATGAATGGAATTAATGAATTAATTAATCGATGAATGAAAAGTGAACTTCATTTGTACTTTATGAGGGTGCAATATAAATTTCCTTTTAAGTATGTGAACACGAGCCATCTCTTAGGCCATTAGTCCGATACGTGTTTTATTGGTAGACAGCAACAATTTAAAACAAGTTTAAATGTTGTGAAAATCACAAATAACATTTGTACACGTTTACCTCATAGAGAGAAGATACAGTAACTATAAACAGTAACAAACGCTTTGTTATAGAAACAAGTCAACTCAGTTTTCCGATCAAAGTTTTTAACACTGTTGCTTTCTGTCGGTTTTCTTTGAACACAAAACTATTTGATGAAGCCAAGCTTCAAATATGACGTAATTCTGTTACAACTTCCGTGACGTCCCACCGTGAGAGTTATCGCCTTCCTTTGGCCGCAAAACTTTACTTATATACTTAAGTCTTCCCCTATTTTTAAGGTAAACATTAATATTTGTTTGAAGGTATTGTCCAAAAAAATCGTTTTTTCTTAATAAAACTATTTACGTGACTGCTTCATCCGCGTATAACATATTGTTTTTAAAATAACTACAACTATTTAAGTATTTATAGTATTAAAAAGTGTTTTTTATTTACAGTGTTAAAACTGTGTGCATATATAGTGTTGCAATACAGTGTTTTGCATATGCAACAAGCACGTTTTATACGGTATTTTAAAGTTGGAATATTATGGAAATTTGAGACGATTTGTACACACTTATTAGTTAAAATTTAAAACAAAGTATTTTTGCATCATTTATAAAAGGTTTTCTTAACTAGCTAGATTGCTCCAAAATAACGTTAGGCCTACTTAATTATAAAATGTATATACAGATACAGACTTAAATGTGGGTCATAACGTTTTAAAAATATTACTAGTTTAGGGTTCCGAGACTTCAGAAAGAAATAACAAATTTCCAATATAAACATTTGCTTGTCATATCAAACGAAATTATCTCAATCCAAGTATGGCTTAACACAGAAAACAAGTCAATGGAATCCAACAAAGTACAGATTAAATAGTAATTATGTAAGCAATTCAATAACAAGTCAACTAAAGTAAAAATGCAAACATAATTTAAGTACCTAGTCTGTATTCTTCTCAAGAGTTTGGGTCTTATCACAAAACTGTGCATTCTATGCTCATAACAATAACAATTCAAAGCTTATTGCATGAATTTCGTAAGTTTATTTAAAATAAATCCATTATATTCACGAGTTGTAGCTGCCTCATTCACTTGATTGAAGTTGATTTAAAAAAACGAAAAATATTAGTTATTCACAAGTTCGTATTTTTTTAAATAAATATATATTGTATAAGCTATTATGTGTTATATCTATTGTAATGCATATATATATATATATATATATATATATATATATATATGTGTGTGTGTGTGTGTGTGTGTGTATGTGTTCGGCGATGATAACCTTAAAGGTTTTTCGCCGGAAAAAAATATTTTTTTTTTTTTTTTTTTTTTTTTTTTTTTTTGAATCGCCACCATTGTGACTTCTTTCAACGGAAATATTAGAACTTATTCTGTTGTTGTAACTATTTATCAAGTTAATTTCTTTAACATTATTTTACAAAATTGAATTTAAATTTAAAAACATTTAAAAACTGTTCTGTGTAAACGTGCACAATAAAAATTAAAAAGTTTTTTTTAATTTGTTCAAACAATATGAACATAGTTTACATTTTTTTAAATATTGTGTTATCAATGAAAAATTCAATTTTGCTACTTTCTTTTCAACAAAAAAATGTTACGATTATGAACTATTCTTCCCGTCAGTGGTCTATCCACTCACCTCGTAAAGGCTACTGCGGTTTTGAAACTCTATCGTTTCATCTTCAGGCCGTTATACAAAATGTTAAATCCCTCTGTCGAGGTCGTCACAAAGTCAAACAAAACATTAAAAACATAGTCAGAAACAGTGAGCACAATTACACGATTAAAATATTTACGAGGAAATTCGTTACAATAATGAAAAAAAATGTTCCTTTTTAATAATTGTTTTTGACGAAAACATTTTAATTTTTACATGAAGTACAGAACTTTTTATTTTGAAAAGTGAAAATCTTTTGTTTTTACAATAGTGTAAAACACATAAAACACTATAGGCCAATAACCTATCGCAGGACAGTTAGGCCCTATACGTAAAGCGCAATATTACTTTACAAATTGAAAATTGTTTAACCTAACAAGAACCAATCTTAAAGAATTTAGGCTGCAGTAATATAACAGTTTCCAAAATAAACGGTTTTATTCCCTTTTCTAGAAAATTTGACTTACCCGGGTGAGTCAAGTAATTTTGATATTTCAAAATGTTTTGTTTGTATTTTCACATTGATGACCGGTCCATTTTTCCTTTTTAATTTTAAAAGACAAATGTCAAATATATTTTATATTGTTGGTTTTTTAAAAAAATCACTATTGGTAGCAATATTTAAAAAATTATTATTTACTAATAATGTTTGTTTACAACTAATACATACAGTACCTTACTTGTAAAAATCTTTGAAATTTTGTTTAATTTTAAAGTTTTGTTATTTTATTAAATTCTAAAATAGTTTTTTAAAATATTACAATAAGAGTAAAATATTTCTTAAGATCACTTAAGATAGGTCTGCTATTTTATTTTATAAGTTAGCACTTCATTGCAGCGGAAGTCAAAACAACAAGGAATAAATACTGTCTGGATAAAACCGAGGCAAATTTAATACTGCGCTTGTCGAGAAAGGTTGTGCAAATAAAACAGCTCCTACGTGATTTCCCCGCAATGAAAAGTCTTTGGCAAAGAAGGCGTGATTCTTGTTTGACGTTAGACAAAAGTGTTATTCAGAAAATCCATTGTTTATTGTATAATTGCAGCAAACAAAATAAACAGAAGTCACAAACTGTTGCCTTTACAACAATAAATGTGATCATTTTTAATCTAAAATTTTAAAAAATGGATTTAAATTAATTAAAATTTTGTTGTTGATTAAAATCTATCGAATCACATTTTACGAAATTTTCTACTAATCTTTAGATAATAAAACAAATTGTGTAAATTATTTCTTAACAACTTCGATTCGAAAATAAACAAAAGTTATAATTTTCAAAATCGGTTCTTAAAACTTATTCTTAAAATTTGTAATGCTTCAAGATTCTCAAGTCATTGTACCATATTACTATAAATGAAAGTAAATTATGGCTCTTATGGAGTAAATAGGAAAAATCCTTCATGCAGCACGCACACACACACACACACACACACACACACACACACACAACTAGTTTTTTGTAAACGTCAGTCTTTTCTAGTGTATTGAAAGTTATAAATAAAATTACTACAGCATGCAAGTGTAGCAATAGCTACATGATGAAATAGAAAATAATATTTTATATATATATATATATTGCTTCAAACGATACAATTATTACAACTCAAATGCACAATTATTACTATTAGAAGCAAAAACTATTCGAGGCAAATTAATAATTGCAAATAATATTATACAGCAATTTTAAATCTATACTATTTCCATAGAAAGCAAATATTATTAGCAAATATCTAATAATAATTGCTGAAATAAATAAAAATTTATTTAAAACTATTTCCGAAAGCGACCAGATCATGTAATTGAAGCATTGTAATACAATTCAGCAAATGGATTAGCATAACTACAGAATGATTAGGATAACTACAAAATGATTAGCATAAGTACAAATAATAACATTAGTACATTGCTGTTTCTGTTAAGCTAAATGTCACAAGTCAGTATTTTATATAAAATGACTTAGCTTGTAATTTAGATAAAACAAATATTACTTTAAATAAGAAGAGCAATGAAATTAGTTCTACCGTTTTCCTTGATAATAACGTAACGGAAGAGGTAAGTTCTACAAAATTCCTTGGTTTTGTCATTGGCAATAAAGTGAACTGGGAATATCATTTTGATAGTGTCTGCAAAAAACTAAGGAAGGAAGTTTTATTATTAGAAGTATTAAAAATTTCTGGAACTTTTTTACGAAGTTTACAGAATATTATGGGACTTATGGTAACCTCACGTGCGCTATGGAATCTTTTTATGTGGTGATTTGTCAGTGTTTTTCAGTTGAAGAGGCTATTTGTATTTCGAAAGAAAAGTACCCTGCGAAAATGCCTTTAGACAGCCAAATTAGGATACTGCCTAATTTGTGTATTACGGAAACTATCTCGCATATCAAATATAAGTTTTGTATTACTCCGAATGTGTACATGATTATGGAACCCGATTTGGAGACTACTTGGAATTATGCCAACATAGGTTTTGTAAGTTTAAACTTTTCCCTGCCAAGCTGGGCCGATATTACTGAATAAAATAAATTAAAACTAAAAAATTAAAAATAAAAAAACATTAAAGAGAAGGATGATTAAAAAAAAAGTTTAAGACAGCTCGTATTGTCCGTTTTATGGTACTAGTGCTATAATGTGTTGCATTGTCTGCATACTGAACTATATTATGAGTATTGACAGACATTACCCAGAACAGAAATAAAACTGGTCTCAGGGGGACTCCATAGATAGCCGAGTGTGCAGCCGTGACATAGACTGTCCTCTCATCCGAACTGACTCCAGCTTGCTCAACATTCATTTGTGGAGTCAAATGCCTTCAACAAGTCGAGTAAACACTTAAAACCATCTCCCATTTAATAAGGCTAAAAAACTATAAAATCAATAACTGACTATGGCTTCAGTAGTTTATTCCTTTTTGAAATAATTTTTAGGTACAACAGTAGATTTATCCAAGAAATCCATAAGTTTGTCCAGCTTTTCAAACACTTTACTGGAAATAGGCAATAAGGAATTAGGTCTATAATTATTAATATTAAATTCTCACCTTTCTTAATCCCGGGTATCCTCATAACGATGAGCGCTCCAGTAAATAATTTACCTTACAATTCCGTAATAGTCGGATCGGATAATTAAGTATCACACAATTCACTTCATTTGGTTTCCGTGACGAATCCGGAAAGTTGACTTTACTAACGTCTCTGGTGGTACTATTAATCAAAGTTTAAAGTTACTTTGAGAGAAACTGTCACTCATTTGGGAGCACTTGTCTACTAGTAACGACATTGATTTAAATAATCTTCCAAATCAAAAACTAAATGAATCGCCATTATTGTCCATTAAAATAAAACCTTTTTTTCTTTTTTTGAAGCGAAGCTTTTAATGTTAGCTTCGGTGAAAGGAGTGAATAGAATTACAGTCTGCCGAACGGAAGAATGTAACGGAAATACGGAAAGAACGAGCAAACATATTTCGCTCTCTCTTTCTTTTTCGATAACAGTACACGCGTATTATATGAAAAAGTCGTGTGGTTTTAGTTGCGGTACTTTTCCATAGTTGAAGAACATGTGCACGTTTTAACCGTTTATAATACATTCGAAATTAACATAAACGTTTATAATAACGTATTATTTTTAGTTCTTAACAACATAACCTAAACTTGTTATAGCCTATCAGCTGTTCAGTGAAATCAGCTGATCGTTAATAATGAATGAAAAACAACTAACCTTTTTCTGTAACTACAGTAAATAATATCTAAGTTAGGTTTACGTATTTATTTATATAGTTACAAACAAAACAAGATATTTGTAAACATATCTTCAGATTAATTATATATTCAGCGAAGATAACTGCCCGAGTTCCAGACGTGTACTTTTTTATCGGAAATAATTTAACGTGACAAAATTTGTGTAATGTTTTCCAACACTATGCTTTATTTTCAGCTCATTTTTGATACTTGTAGTTGTTAGGGTAATGCGGTAATTTAGTAATGCTATATATAGCCAGCAATGAACCATTGCATAAGTTTACAACATTCAAAGCTGTTTCTAATGATGCTATAAGACGTATCATCAGCTGTGTATTGTCACTAACGAACCCCTTCTATTGCTTCATCCCTTCCAACCCTTACATCTAAGAGCCACCTCAAACCTGTCATAACGAGTCTCTATAGACATAATTCTATGAGGTTTCATTCATTTCGTGATCTTGTAATTACATCACTTTTTTACACAAAATTGTATATTTGTTTAACGAATTTCCACATTAGGATATGAGAAGTTAGGGCAGCCAGTAATGACCTTGAATGGGAGCCGATCCTCACTTCTAGGACATTTATTTATGCGTAGCAAACTTGAGTTCACAATTTTATCCCGACCTTATTTATTTCCAAATTTTCTGTAGTTGTGTTCTATTTTAAATCTTTAACAAATCGAAACACTTTATAATAATTTTTAAAATGAGTTCATCGTCGTATTCAGAGTTATAATATACATAAATTAGTATCTTAATTTCAAAACCAATTGAAAATTTTAAATTGAGAAGTCGACTTTATGATGGTAAAATCGGATTGTTTTTAATACAAGTTTGTTAGTGTTATACAAAATTTTACGCTTTTGAAAGTTCGCTTCTATCACGTCAACAGCAGTCTTTATTTTATTTTCCTCAATTCAGTTTGGTTTTGAGAGAAGAAATATTATGGAAAAAAAGCATAAGTTCTACAAAATTAGTAATAGACGACATGACATTATAATAACTGTTAATTCATTCATAGTATTTTAAGTTTCAAGTTCTTGTTTCGATAAAAAACAAAAATATGTACACAAAACTATAATTATTATAAATTAAAAATATTCAGTTCAAGCATAATTTATAAATTCCTAATGAAACGCCATTAATTTTTAACAACCCAATTGTAAACCTAAAATTTTAAAAAAACCCTGAAGATATCCCCGACATTGTTTTAAATAGGTTTAAATTTGGAAAAAGTAGCAAAACATTAGTCTCTTTTGGAAGATTTATTTTTTACTTTTTTTTTAAATAATTTATATAAAAGTGAGAAATATTTGTATACCACTTATTTTACAACGGTAAAATCCTGAACATATTTTTTAATCAGTTTATAATTGTCAGTGATATTTCCGACCCATCCCAATCAAGTGTTTTTAGAAGAAATGCTGGAGTATCGCTAGCAAAACAGTTGAGAGTCAACAAGTAAAGCATAATACTGGCTATATAACATGTTCTTTAAAAAAGTATTTTACAACCAATATATATAACACTAAAGTATTATTTTGTTAATAAAATGTATAAGAATTGCATTACATTGTATTATCTCCCAGAAAATAATAGTGGTAAGTTGCTTTCTTGCTGAAGTGATAAAAGCGAATTTTCAAAAATATTTTTTATCTTAAGGTTTTTTAAAATCTTATTTCATCATCATAACCAGTAAGCCTATTAAATTTGAAAAAGTAACGTTCTAATTTTACGCTGAATAGTTTCATGAAACAAAATTTTCAAAAACTCAAATATTGAAAAATAAATTTTAAAAAAATGTAAATAGACATCGTTTTAAAATTGTCGTGTTATAAAGAGTTTTTCTGATAATCAAACAACATGTTTAACTTATTATAAAGTGATTTTTCTTGTCCAATTTCAATCAGATCGGACCGAATTTGTGAATATAACAATTTTAAAACACACACACACACACACACACACACACACACACACACTATAATATGTATATATATATATATATATATATATATATATATATATATATATATATATATATATATATATATATATATATATATATACATATTAATAAAACTTAAAATTAGTTACTGGTTCAGTTAGAGAAGTAAAATTATTTAACTCGACTAGAAAGTTAAACAGTTTTATTAGATGATAGCCTCAGATACATTAAGTAAGTTATATTACACATGGAGTAGAAGGACCTCTTTACGTTATTTTGCTAAACGACAAGGAAGTCGCGTTATTATCAGTGGATATCGAATAAGGCTGAAGTAATTTAAAGTTTTCTCATTAACTTCTGTAAATTAGAAACACAATCTTAACGAAAGGCGCTTCAAATCTGGAAGTGTTATTTTAACAACTTGAACTTGGAGTTTAAATTAACCAATTATTCATTTGATTTTGTCTTTGTCTGAATATTCTGCGTAGTCACACAATAAATACAGCTTTGAACAGCGGCGGACATTAATGCGTTTACCAAAGTCAAATAAAAACATATTGTAGTTACACAGCTGTGAACATCGGCGGACATTAATGCGTTTACCAAAGTGAAACAAAAACATATTGTAGTTACACAGCTGTTTACAAAGTGAAACAAAAACATATTGTAGTTACACAGCTGTGAACAGCGGCGGACATTAAAGTGTTTACCAAAGTCAAACAAAAACATATTGTAGTTACACAGCTGTGAACAGCGGCGGACATTAATGCGTTTACCAAAGTGAAACAAAAAAATATTGTAGTTACACAGCTGTTTACCAAAGTGAAACAAAAACATATTGTAGTTACACAGCTGTGAACAGCGGCGGACATTAATGCGTTTACCAAAATGAAACAAAAACCTATTGTAGTTACACAGCTGTTTACCAAAGTGAAAAAAAAACATATTGTAGTTACACAGCTGTGAACAGCGGTGGACATTAATGCGTTTACCAAAGTGAAACAAAAACAATTGCAGTTACACAGCTGTGAACAGCGGCGGACATTAATGCGTTTACCAAAGTGAAACAAAAACAATTGCAGTTACACAGCTATGAACAGCGGCGGACATTAATGCGTTTACCAAAGTGAAACAAAAACATATTGCAGTTACACAGCTGTGAACAACGGCGGAGATTAATGCATTTACCAAAGTGAAATAAAAACATATTGCAGTTACTCAGCTTTGAACAGCGGCGGACATTAATGCATTTACCAAAGTGAAACAAAAACAATTGCAGTTACACAGCTGTATCCAGGTATCCCACAGTAACCAGCCGCTCTAGTGCCCAGGTATCCCACAGTGACCAGCCGCTCTAGTGTGTCCAGGTATCCCACAGTGACCAGCCGCTCTAGTGTGTCCAGGTATCCCACAGTGACCAGTCGCTCTAGTGTATCCAGGTATCCCACAGTGACCAGCCGCTCTAGTGTGTCCAGGTATCCCACAGTGACCAGCCGCTCTAGTGCCCAGGTATCCCACAGTGACCAGCCGCTCTAGTGTGTCCAGGTATCCCACAGTGACCAGCCGCTCTAGTGTGTCCAGGTATCCCACAGTGACCAGTCGCTCTAGTGTACCCAGGTATCCCACAGTAACCAGCCGCTCTAGTGTGTCCAGGTATCCCACAGTGACCAATCGCTCTAGTGTATCCAGGTATCCCACAGTAACCAGCCGCTCTAGTGCATCCAGGTATCCCACAGTAACCAGCCGCTCTAGTGCCCAGGTATCCCACAGTACCAGTCGCTGTAGTGTACCCAGGTATCCCACAGTGACCAGTCGCTCTAGGTGTGCCCAGGTATCCCACAGTGACCAGTCGCTCTAGTGTGTCGAGGTATCCCACAGTGACCAGTCGCTCTAGTGTACCCAGGTATCCCACAGTGACCAGTCGCTCTAGGTGTGCCCAGGTATCCCACAGTGACCAGGAATTCAGCAAAATGTGACTTCGACTCCTCGTAGTTAATGCCTGCGGTTGGAGCACTTAATATCTTAAAGAAGACAAATACATATTTCTGGATATCCTGCGTGGCAATAAGACTGTGTTTAAAGCCTTAAAAACTGCAAACATTTCGGCGGCCAGTTGTGTAAGGCGACAAAACTCCTGGCAATGTAGAAATAGGTCCTTATTAAAAACTCAAATTTGTATTTCAAGCATGAAATAATGGTTTTAACCACATGTACGGTTTTGTTACGTTCTGCTTCTACTCCCACGATGTAAGCATGCTCCACCCTGATTGTGGAGACGAACATAAACTAATTCTGATAGTCAATTAATTTCCAATAATAGAAGCAGTGGCCTTGCATTAACCAATAGATTACGTGTTAAGTGTCAGTCAATACTGGAGAGGATTACACTAATAGGATTTGGGTTGTCCCGTGGGATAGCTAGTCCCTAGTCCCTAGTCCCTGATAAACTTGACTTAGATTAGTAAACAGTATAATAAACGTAACTTAATGTTTTGTTACAACAGTGACTATGTTCATATTATAAACCATTAAACATTCTAAAACATCACTACTTTTATTATAAGAAATATTTTATAAATTTCTATTACTTCCTCATTATACGAAGTACGAACAAAGTACAGTAACTGAAAATAGAATTTATAATACGCGTGCGTTTGGTAAACAACAAAACTCTAATTAATTACGGTTGTTTCAGTAAAGTGCTTCGTGTTATTGGTGCATTGGAAAAGTGCATTAACAATTCACATCCGTTTGCCAGTGTCTGAAAGAAATTGGTGAAACGATGTCAATCATGTCTGTAGGCATCACACAGGCCCGTGCGACCTTTGTCCATACAACAGTGTACAGCAAGAACTTGTTGGTACATGAACGAAAAGAAAACAGTTTAGGACTTTCTTTATGAAATCGATATAAGTAATTTAACGTAAAAAACATGAATTATGTAAATAAAATAAGTAATATAATAAAAACGGTTGTTATTTATTTACTACAGTACAATAATCTTTAGTTCAATACTTGTATTTTAATATTACTGTACACATCTTCTTAAGAAAAATCGTTCCAAAACCATATAGACCTACTATTTCCGTTAAATATGAACTTTTGTTAAAATAGATGTTAAAATTATGTTTAACAGTTGTATGCTCTGTTAATACAGCAATGGCATTCATTATATTTAGGTTATTTAATATAATAGGCCTTAAACTACTTTCTTATTTAAAACGATAACCTATAAAATTAATGACTGAATTTTGACATTTTAACATTGCTATGTTTGGTCTCTTTTGTAACCCGATAAGGTACAGTGTCAGAATTCATGATATGCTAAAATTACATGAATTCAGGATTTCACATGATATACTAAAATTATGTTATGGATTTTATTATTTACTAAAAGCAGAGTGTTTTATCTAATAGCATTTACATATTCGAACTGAATCGGTCAATAATTATTTGTTTTAAATCCAGTAAAAATTCAAATATTACTTTCAACAATGTTTTTTAGCAATCAGCTGTTTTCTACACACGCTTGCATATACGCCACATACGCCTGCATATGTCACATATGCCTGCATTGTGCTGCACTCTCATGGGAATACTTTATACTGCTCCTGGAATTTTGTTTACAAGTCTTCTATTGAATTTTAGTCGGTTTTATTTTATTCTAAAGTGTTTAAGTGGGAGTGTATAAGGCGTAAGATTTGTTTGGTGTCCTGACGAACCTGTGCGTATCCCATATATGTAGATTCAATAAAGCAATGCAAAAACGATTCTTGGTACAAAAAAGATCGCAGTGCTTAGCGTAATAATATATAGAAAATAACTGGTCAGAAAAGGCAAAAATAAATGAGATAACATGTTTTGTTAAACTCTACTGTATAAGCTATATCATGACAAACCAAAAAATTTTAAACAATGTATTGTTAGATGTCACCAGGTTCAGGAATTTGCAGCTGATGCAGTTAGGGCGGAGCCCCCGTAAACTAATTACAAACTAGTTCCCATACTATGTTCAGTATAATGATCTGCCTTCCTTAGCTTCGTCAATTCTACTTTCGTTGACGCGTTTTGGAGAACCTCCAGCTTCAAAAACTATATCTATCAAGTTTTTGAAGATGGAGGTTCTCCGAAACGCGTCAACGAAAGTAGAATTGACGAAGCTAGGGAAGGCAGATCATTATACTGAACATAGTGACAATAATCCTAGCAGAAAAGAAGAAGAATATAAAAAGAATTAGTTCCCATACGTTTAAATACAATATATACTATATATATATATATATATATATATATATATATATATATATATATATATATATATATATATATATATATATACTATATATAGACAAAAACCTAGTAGTTATTTCTAAAAAACAAATATAAATTAATGGTGTATTTAAAAGTTAATTAAATTAATATTTAAAAGTTACTTACAAATTACAAGGTCATTTGTTTTATTAAAGTTTATAGAGCTCAAGTATTTTTATTTATTTTTAAAAAGAGTTGTCTCTGCTTTAAAAGAATTTTTTATTGGAAGAAATATGTTTGACAGTAAACAGTTATTACGTTATTTGTTTAGGCACGTTTGTTAGGCATTAATTTAAAAGAGCGTTTCTAATGGCAACTATTGTTTGCTACCTTTAATCTCTTAACTTTAATTCAGTTTAAATCAATTACTTAAGAAGCCACAGAACTGCTTTAGAAATTTAACACAACTACTTCAGTTTAAGTACTGTCTTTTGACTTTGAAAGAGAAGGAAGGGTTTCGACGAGAGCTCCGGCAGTGGTTTTGAGGTTATGTTTCTCACTGTAACGGTTTTATATCGAGGGCTGCGCAAATATTCACCATCTTCACAGGCACTTGAACAGTGTTTCGTAGATTTTGTTAGAACAACCATTTTTACTGTCCTACTGTAAGAAGTACGATGAAATCTTTGTGACCGTGATAAATCTGTTTTGGTATTTTGATTCATCTTTTTGTTTTCGAGTACTCTAAATTCCAAAACAAAATTGCTTTTGACTTTGAAAGAGAAGGAAGGGTTTCGACGAGAGCTCCGGCAGTGGTTTTGGGGTTATGTTTCTCACTGTAACGGTTTTATATCGAGGGCTGCGCAAATATTCACCATTTCAACAGGCACTTGAACAGTGTTTCGTAGATTTTGTTAGAACAACCATTTTTACTGTCCTACTGTAAGAAGTACGATGAAATCTTTGTGACCGTGATAAATCTGTTTTGGTATTTTGATTCATCTTTTTGTTTTCGAGTACTCTAAATTCCAAAACAAAATTTCTTTTGACTTTGTTGCATACGTGTGTGTGTGTGTGTGTGTGTGTGTGTGTGGAGGGGTGCAAGTCGTTACAATGTGGCCTGTTTGTAGGTTTTCGGATATTATTTTAGGACATTTTTATAATTGAAAAAGATTTTGAAGCCTACTTTTTTCCGAAAAGTATCTATAATCACCTATAATCATGTGTTTTATGAATTATATGTAATCACCATAACCTCTATACATTACCTCTATAACCGCCTTATTTTACCTCTATGCGTTGTATGCACATGTGTTTTCTGTGAGCAGAATTTCAAGACGGTATGAATTGAATACATAAACTGTTACATTCTTCACCTAACTATTACAAAATGTTGAAAATTGAAAATATTTTTTTAGTATTTCAAGAAATTTATAATGCCTTTTCAGAATTTCTTCAAAAAACAAAAAAACCTGTTCGATTGGAGCACACCGGATGGGGGGGAGGGTAAAGAGAGGGAGAATGTTGATCACATTATTAAAACTTCCGCTGGCTGATGAATAAGGCATAAGCAGAGCTTCCTTGTTAGGCACTGTTTTATCGTTTCGGAATAACGATGTTTTTCAGCGAAGACGTTTTTTAAACGTAGTCGTTTTTCTTCAATATTTGAATTGCAAAATTTCAAATTGTTATTCATTAAATAATCCCTATAATTTAGTTACGAATTCATTCCATTCCCTTTACCAAGTTAATTGCCTTGTCTTCTCATCAATTACAATCTTAAATAGGTTTAAACATTCAATATGTGAGTAAACAAATTTAAAAGTTATAACAATATATTGTATTGTATTGTATTGTATTGCATTGCATTGTATTGTATTGTACTATCCCAGAACATATTAATCATATAGGTAATACATAATTACATGAAAGATAATAATTGTTTTATTCAAGCAATATTATTTACATAATTAATAACTATATATATATATATATATATATATATATATATATATATATATATATATATAATACCTTCAAATAATTATAATAAGTATGGATTTCCTACAAAATATAGTTTTTTTGTTGTTGTTATTTTAAGGCGAAAAGCACATTGAGGCTATTATCGTCTCCCTAAATGTAAGTGTGAGTGTAAAGTGTTAAAGTCGTAAGTGTAGTGTTGTAAGTGTAAGTGTATGTTAGACTCGGGTACCGTGAGGGACGTTTAAATCCTCTCAATAGGTGCATCTAGTCTGCACCTCCTGCTGGGCTAAATAATTTAGTATAGGTACATCATATGTACTGATATTTTTTCATATTTCTTAAACTATAATAAATTTTAAAAATAGTAAATATATTTTTAATATCTCGTGTTACTTCCACTCAAAGATCTTCGTTGTAAAATATATTACCAGTGTAAGAAGTGCAATAAAATCCTGTATAAACAAACTTGTAATGGAAGATCCTACCCCATCTCCTGCCCCCCTCCCCTGTGGGTGTGGAGCAAGTCAACCCCGGGAGGTAATTGAGGTTTATGTATCCAGTAGGCGAAGAAATACGCATCGTAAACCGGACGTAAAAACTCAATCAGCTGCTGCAAGTGATAAAGTATTGTTTCAGTCTGCAGTTGTTTAACAAGTGTTTTTACTTCAGCATCTGATATGGTCTGTGATTTCACAGTAATAACTAAAGCGAATAAATACAACTTCATACAAACAAGCATTTTTATACTAAAAAAACACCAATTTCAAATAATAACACATTATTTTAATATCACACAATATCAATAGATGTGCTAAGGATTTGTTGAGTTAATAACATTATTAGATACGTTTGGATAGAAACTGTAAATAGAAAATAACTTTTTTACGTTAACTTGTTAAATTGTTATAAAGTTTAACGAATTTTGAAATCAGCAACCCATTAATACTTCCAAACAGAATTAGAGGTGTATTTAAAAATGTTTTACGTAGTGTGTGTGTGTGTGTGTGTGTGTGTGTACTTGTATGCGTCCGAGTTATTTATAACAGTATAGGCCTACAAGATTTTGTTTACTGTATGAGAGATCATCATAATTAAGACTCAGACCTCGGAACTTGTAAATTTTTGATAACCACTTTATTATAAAAAATTGGTTTTATATAAATCGAGAACTGGCACAAACAACGGTTTCGGTAATATTTCAGCCAAGTTTGTTGGCAAGCAACACTTCAAAATGTCACTATTTTTGTCACTAGTCTTAGAAAAATGCATATTTTTTTATTTGAAATATTTTTGAATATCTGATTTCACCATCCAAATAGTATTTTGATTTTTTATGATCCGTTGAAATTATTAAATTTAAATTGAACGGCAGCCTGTGTACATTTTCTTATTCTGAATGTAATTCTAAAGATAAAATTAATAATATATGCAAATTTCAATTATGTTGGGATGAAGAAACTTCTTTAATTCACAACTTTTTAAAAAGAAACCGAATTCACCATCTTCCTCAACGTAAGATTTTTCATAAAGTAACAATTTTAATTTTATTGGAGTAACACAGATTGTAATAGTAAAATCTTTTTAATAAGAAAGCAAAAAATATTTTTCTATGAAATCTTTCTTCATCAAGTCAGCGAGATAGATATTAAAAAATATTAACATTTCCTGTATTAATAATTTAATATTAAAAAATGTCCGTAGCTACAACAAGGAAACGAGTATTGTTATTCGCAAATAATAATACAGGGTGCCTAAAAACATCCCTATTTTATCGTTGTACGCAGAACGTCACGTGCCTTGCCTGAAGTCGTAATTGCTTGGAACATTGTGCATTGTCTGTTTGTCATTGAGACATTTTATTTTAAATGTTGTTATTTGATAGTTTAAACTCAGCTGATGTTCAGAGCCAGCCTGCCAAACAATGTCCCTGGTCGCCCGATCTCACCGCAAGACCACCACGCACCACGTTACTGCAGTCTGCCTTGGAATCTCAGTTATTCCTCGAGTAACAATGAGAACAGCCATGCTCACTAGGTAGCAGAATTGTATTCATAATGAAGGTAAACACTTTATGTAATTTTTAAAACTAAAAAAATGTCAGATAAAAATATGGACATTTTTATGCAGCATTTTTTCTAAAAATGAATATTTTAATGAACTATGGTTAAAAAGACCGCCTATATAATACATTTTATTATTTTCGTTGTACTATTAACCACTTAAGATAAAATCAAATACTTAGATCGTTTTTCTAATAACTTTAAAATATCTTTCAGCAAAACACTTAACGGTTAAGGTCATTTTTAATGTTGGCTTTTACGATGTTGATGTGATTATAACACGGAAAGTAAAAGCTTTTTAACAGCTTGGTCTTGTATTTGAAATTTTATACAGCCTACACTTTAGTCACGACCAAGAAATGGATCTGTCGCAAACTTCTCGTTCCAGTCCATTTGACATATTACATCTTGCATACTGGCAAGTGACATACAAACATTGGCATAGAAGTCATACGATATACTATTTCTTTCAAAAGTAAAATTGTCATTACTAGGTATATTACATATTACAGCTTCAAGATGGCGGGCTGTAATTCAACGTTGAGAGTGTAGTTGTTGGTTGTTTTCCGTAATACTGGCTGAACGGCAAAACCTATCATAATGTTGACCACTTCATGGAGAAAGAGCACAAAATTTCCAATAAGGTAGGTCCAGTAACATTTTCCGTAATTATTACGCTTACTGGTTGGTTAATTTGGCGGAAAAGTTACGCGCGCTGTCGTGAAGCACGCTGAATACACACAGCACAGCACAGCACAGCACAGCACCACTAGTACTTAAACGCACGTGTACTCGCAGAACAGGCATTATTTTTGTAAAAACCGTTTTTTGGAATCAAACGCACTAAAAACGGATCAACGCCAATTATTTTATGAGCGCCATTACAGTTTTCTTAAACTGTAAATAACAAACGATTTAATTTTTATATTTTTTTCACAACTTTTAGCAACTATAAATATGCACTTCCTTTATTTCAGGTTTACTACACAGATTGTATCATAAATCACCATTAATGATAAACGTTTGAGTAAAGCAATAATAAAGTATTTTGGGGGAAAATATATTTTTGAATTTCTTTCGACAACTTTTGAGCTTGAGTTTTTCAGAGGGAACATAGATTTTATTTGTGTATATCCATTACATTGTATCAAAATGTTTTGAAAATCGTTAAAGCCATTATTTATAAAATCCAATTTGCAACTGTTTTGACTTAAAAGGCCGAGTGAGACAAACCAACATTTGTTCAGTCTCAACGATGGCCTCGCGCACGCGCACGCGCACGCGCACGCGCACGCACACGCGCACGCACACGCACAAACACGACACACACACACACACACACAAATGGTATCCAAGGAAAACTATTGTTTTGGAACCGAGGAACCTAAATATTGATAATCATGAAAGTGTTAACAGATATTATTTCGTGATCACTATACTTTGAATAGTGAGAAAGTAAAAGCTAATTTCAAAAAAGTGAATAAAAAATTAGAAAACATTACGAACACACGAACATACTGAACACAAAAATATTTAACTGTCAATATAGGCCTACTGGCTTCCTAATGTGAAAAGTTTTGTTTTATTCTTAAATAGAATCTTTACATTTTAAAAATGTTACAAATGAATAGTGTACGATTTTTGTAAGTTACACTGAGACACTGAGACAAACCACACAATTTGCTTCCCATGTTCAATTCGCAAGTATCGAAATATTAAATAGCGTTTTGTTATTCAATGTTTTGGGATTTTTGGAAACTTTTTCAACACGTAAGCTGCATTAGACGATTATTATAATTTTTAACCTCATAACAATTAAATTACTTTAACTTAACATTGTAAAACTTTTGTTTAAACAATAAATTCGAAGAATAAATCAACGACTAAGTTATGACGAATCCGCCCTTAGGATTTTTCTTTGCGCACCTGTCAATAAATTTTCCAAGTCAGTTCCCTTGAAGGAACAGAAAACGTGACGATTCGTTTCTTCAATATGACGTAATATCTACGAGTATAAAAGAAACTAAATAATTTCAATGTTTGACTTTAAAATATAACAAATTGTTTTCAGTCTTACCGCTTTGGTTAACGTACAACGTTTTAAGGAATATTAGGAAACATTTAAATAGAATAAAATATATGAAAGTATATATTTTTAAATTAATAAATAAAATATATAATAAATTATAATAAATTGAGGTTTAAAGTGTATTCCTGTAAATCTTCTACGCTTGAATTTTATTTGAAATAAATCATATTTTTGTAATCTTCTAAAGTATTTGTCTTGCATAATACTTGACTATTTAAGTTAAAACAGTTTAATCTTCAACTGTATAACATTATCGATATAACACAGTAACGTAAAGAGATTATATTAAAAATAATCTTTTGAAAAAATATTATATTGAGGTTCCGAATCAAGTTGAAACGCGGAATAAAATTACTTTCGTGGGAAGTAAGTAAGGTGATGCAAATAAATTGTAGTAATTAAATAATAAAACTTTATTATATGTTATAAGATTTTGTATTTTAAGATCTGTTAATGTGTTTAGTGTTTAGTTCCAAAATTGAAGTTTTCAGGAGGCCTGGGCCTACATGTTTTATTTCCATTTTGTTTCTACCGTTAATTCAAAACGTATTGTAAATAACTTCAATTAATCGAACCTAGTGTTTTATATAACCAATAACCAAGACCTCAATTATATAGAAATTGTAATGAGTTCGTTACAAAAATGTTTCATATGATACCTAAAATTTTTAGACCTAATATTAATAAATTTAGGTTTCTTGTTGTTTTTAATAATTCTATTTTACAACTTTTTAAAAATAACGTGTAGAGAAAGAATAATTATTGCGAAAATTAATCTTGGAGGTTTTATAGATATTTACGTTTTTAAGCCACCTAAGTCCTATATAAACATTGTTTTCTAGTTACAAATCTGCCCTACTTTTTCGGCGCCTGAATATTTAGTTGTACTTACCCTTGTGTCGACGAAATACTAAATTTGTATTTACATTTTGTTTCCAAGTCCTTTTTATTGGCGGAAGTATTTAAAACTGAAGATCAAAATGTTTCAAAACGCGTTCCCAAAAAAAAAACAACTAGGCCCTACGTTTTTGCCAATTTCTAACTACGCAATACCGCTTTTCATGTTTCACAACCGGTTGTATCACATTTCGCTGAAATAAGTCATACATGGAAATTGATAACTAAAAATTTAAACTTAAAAAATAATAGTGACGTCAAATAGCCTACACAAACTTACCACGCGACAGGGCAAACCGTGAATGTTGCTAAAATTCTTATAAACTATATCTAAGAACTACATTTGGATTTGGGCAGTTTTTATATGTGAATTGTAGGTAACAGCAGCCCAGCCGAATCATTTTAGACTATTTAGGAAAAGAAAGGAATAATTGAAAATCAGATTGTTTAAAAAATGAAGAAAATAATATTTACAAATTATATCTGTAGAATGCGTTTTCATCAAAATCGGTCAATTCGTTTAATCTCCAGCGCACACACGCACACACACACACACACACACACACACACACACAAACACACAAAATGAATTAAAAAAAGGATAAATCAATGCCAAAATATCGATTTTTGTTATAATCTTCAAACCAGTAAAAAAATATAATCTATATTTCAAACTGTTTACACTAAGAGAATCCTCTTTATAAAAAAGTTAAATTACTCACATCAGGATTTCAAATGAAGTTAACGACAATTAATTAATTATAATGTAATTAAACTGCAGCTGATATTCAATCAAGCAACGTTTTATTTCAGTGCTTTACTTTTATTTAATTGATTAATGTACACAAAACGCGTCACGAAACTAAACTTAAAATATAAAAAAATTTCTTATTAGTGCCGCGAAGTGTTTAATACCGTGGAAGGCACAGTTTCATTATAACAATGAATTCTCTGTAATCCGCATTATCTGGGGCAGTAAAAAATAAATTGGAAGGTGTGCCCGAGTTGAGTGGATTTGCGAAAGTCCGAAATTGATTTTTAATGCAAAGCTTTGTCACGTGTGAATGTTCCCGTGAATATAGCCGGCGAGTTTTAAATTTTAATTGTTTTTTTAATCACGTTATGAAATGGTTTTTTGCATATTAATGCAGAACACGATAAGCCCTTTGCACAATATTCTCTCCTGGTAATGCACCATTAACAAGTAATTAAATGAAAACATTAATTTATCTTTTCAAGAGCTTGCATTACAACATTTTTTTAAGAACATGTATTTAGAATATTTTATTTTTTTAGAAGCTTTTTGACGTGACTTTTTATTTTAAATTTATGTTACCATAAGCCAAATAAATTATATTTTAAAATTACTACTGTATATTGTTTCTTGTTTTTGTTTGTATTTGTGTTTTTAAACAAGATAAACTGAACTGAATTATATATATATATATATATATATATATATATATGGTGGAGACATTCCTTGCAGTATCTCTCACAAATTTACGGAATATAGGTGTATATATATATATATATATATATATATATATATATATATATATATATATATATATGGTCGGAAATTGTAAAACCATATTATAAGCACTACGAAAGTTGCTTTGTATGTGTGAAATTATTGTTATAATTCGGATAAAACATTTATTAAGGTTGAATTTCACAAATAATACACAACTCTACATTCAACACAAAACTTCGTCAGATTTGGATCAGTCAAGTTTTAATTTGATATTTTAATAGTTTTTTTTTTGCATTGAACTACAAATGCAGGAGTTCAAATCCTAGTGAGACAGCCTTGGACTTTACAATGAATCGCTGAACAAAATGGCCGTTACACGAGACTGAAAGCACACATAGAAATGAAAAGGTTTTTGTAAGGATGTAATATGTTTAATTAAAAGAAAAAGTAGTGTTTAATAAGGTTATTCAAGTGACGTGTGTTTACATGTAGTGCAATGTGGCTATTAAATAATTATTCTAATAAGAAAGTACACTTCCGTATGCCATATGTAAAAGCACAGAAAGACTTTTAAAAATGTTTGACTCAATAATGTTTAAGAGCGTCATGTCATACTGATATTTCCATAATAAATTTTCAAATGTAAAATCTAATTTGTAAAGTCTTATTTTCAACAGTTGTGCAAATAAGACCTATATGTCATATTTAATCAACACCACTATTTTTAGTTTGATATGAACTCTCACACACACACACACACACACACACACACACACATACACACGCGCGCGCGCCAGGCTATGATGCTCGCGAGCTATGCGTGCAAGGTTAATGCGGTGCACCGCCGTGCGTTGCTGCGTGTCGTGAGTGGTTACCGAACAGTTTCCTACGACGCTGCATGCGTAGTGGCGGGCGAACCCCCAATGAGCGAGGCTGTACTGGCTTAAACAAAGTGCTGAGCCGCGGTATAGTCATACAATGGCAATTACAGAGGAGCGAAATCAAACCCTGGAGGCATAGGCAGCGACAGTGGGACGAATCAACAAATGGACGATGGACATACCATACATAGGTAACATTCAGGATTGGTGTAATAGGGATCATGGGGTGGTGGATTTCTATCTCGCACAGATTCTCACTGGGCACGGTTGCTTCCGGTTTACTTGTTCCGTTTCAGGCTGGGTACAGACTCGGCTTGTCCCCTCTGTCTTCCAGCAGTGGAGGAAGATGCGGAGCATGTGATTTTCCGGTGTTGGAGATTCGACGAGGAAAGGATGAGGCTGCAAACATATCTGTGAGGTAGCATTGTACCAAAAAGTCTGTTTGCGACAATGATGGCTTCAGAGGCCAACTGGAGGGCCATTGCGGGATTCGCTTCAATGGTCATGAAGAGGTTGAGGGCTGAGGATCGTGAAAGGAGAGCCAACGCTGTAAAAGAGTAGGCGGTCAGCCAGTCCACCTTCCCACGAAGTAATGCCTGGGGGCGGTTCCCTGGGGGGTTACAGAAGAGGAATGCTTGGTGGTTTTTTTTACTGGGTAACAATATATCTTAACTTGAGTCTGAGCTTGAGTTTGAACTTAATTTGAGTCCCACACTTTGGGGTAGTGCGTACCCTACCCCAAGTAGTCTATAAAAGATTTTTCCACCTTTTTTTGGCATCGCAAAAAACAACACAATTAGATGGGATAGGCATAAAACCACATTTTCGGCACAGAACCTAAAAACGTAAATATCCATAATAATTTTAAAATCGATTTTTACTTAAGATCTTTTTATTTTTATAACACTATAGGTAAAACAATGTTGACGTGCAAAGTATATATTACACTCAATTAAATTGAATGCTGTAACTGCAAACTTGAATTGTATACTTTAGTTTGTAGATGAATACATTTCAACACAGCAAGGAAAGTGTAAACTGGATTACTGACAGAAAGTGTGACGCACTCCTGGGAGAATTGTTATCCCTCGGGATCTGTCCGTGTTGGAGTTGTCAACCTTATTCAGGCCACTGTTTGTATACAAACAACTTTAAACTGATATTGAAGTACTGAACAGTTTGTTGTGAAAATGTATGAAAGATATTAACTAATGTCTTTACCAATTGCAGTGTAACTGAAATAAAATCTTATATTTTATTTACAACATTAAAACGTTATTTAAACTTTATTTTTACAGTTATATTTTAGTGAATTTTGTTGTTTTCTCTTAATATTTAAGCCAATTTTGTTGTTTTCAGAAACAAATTGTACATTGATAAAAAAAAATTATTTTAAAAATACATAATAAAATAAATGTGTGCAAAATTTTATGAATTTGAAAAAATTAATATACAGTTTTATATTAAACCAAAATTCGAGTTATGACTTGTGTTCTTACCCAACAAGAGTTTGATATATAACTGTTCAAAATTTAATAAGCTGATTTTGTGAAAATAAGCATTTTTTTCGTTTTTGTCGACAGCACTTGAGCCCGACTTATGTACGAGATCAATGCGTATTCTTTGAATTAGATTAATTTAAACTTAATTTTGAGTAAAATTTCATCGAAATTGACAGAAACATTTTACGAGAATATAATGTTATTATTTTTAAGATTATTACCGAGGAACATGCTTAAACAAATAAACGTCACGCACAGAAATGTACACAAAAACAAGCGGTCGGAAATTTTGAAAACTCATGTGATTTGAAAACCGATAAATGTGTCAAAATTTGTAGTGTTGTAGATGAGTCGGTAAAGTAGCGGACAGTTCGAGTCTAGTCCTTGTATGTCACATAGCCTTTCATGTGATAGCCACTCATGTGATTTGAAAACCGATAAATGTGTCAAAATTTGTAGTGCTGTAGATGAGTCGGTAAAGTAGCGGACAGTTCGAGTCTAGTCCTTGTATGTCACATAGCCTTTCATGTGATAGCCACTCATGTGATTTGAAAACCGATAAATGTGTCAAAATTTGTAGTGTTGTAGATGAGTCGGTAAAGTAGCGGACAGTTCGAGTCTAGTCCTTGTATGTCACATAGCCTTTCATGTGATAGCCACTCATGTGATTTGAAAACCGATAAATGTGTCAAAATTTGTAGTGTTGTAGATGAGTCGGTAATGTAGCGGACAGTTCGAGTCTAGTCCTTGTATGTCACATAGCCTTTCATGTGATAGCCACTCATGTGATTTGAAAACCGATAAATGTGTCAAAATTTGTAGTGCTGTAGATGAGTCGGTAAAGTAGCGGACAGTTCGAGTCTAGTCCTTGTATGTCACATAGCTTTTCATAAAAATGTTAAACTACAAAAATATCCAATAAATTTCAAAAAGAAGATATAATTCTTGGAATGTAAAGAAACAATGAAACAATATCATTATAAAAAAGTATACAATATATTTTGTTTGCAAATACAGGCTGATTACTGCATTTTAAAGCACGGTGCACTTTGCAATCATGGGAAACTCGCATCTGTGTTTCGTAACATTTCAATTAGATTTTTAATTGAAAAATAGAAGACAGGCGACAATCAGTTCCAAGCAAACATTTTGTGATTGTTGATTGAATTTCGACAACAACTGATTGTGTTTTATTTAAAGTGTGTTTCTGTAAAACAAATAAGTTGAAATGCAAAATATCTTGTTCCAGCGAACTGAAGGACAGACACAAAACCACAGATGCTTGTATATATACGCTTAAAATATCCACAGTTTGCAATTTCTGTTTATTACAATACCGAGGAAGCAAAATGAAAAATTAAATGGAACCAATAGTTCACAATTATTCGCAACAAACACAATTAAATATTTAATTGTTTCCGTAGAGAAACTCGTGTTTTAATATTCACCTAGCATTTCTTTATGTGTGTCTGTGTTGAAGGTAACGTAATGGTAAAATCCTTCAAAAGCTTTGTTACATGTTTCAATCACTATTTCATTTAAATTATTACATTACTTCAAGATCCTAAATGCATCCTAAGTGATTAGTTCTGGAAACGTGTCCATTTTGTTAGTTTGACAGTTGCGGTTTCCTTTGGACTTTGAAACTGGTTCACACCATAGTCCAGTGTTTGTTGTTTCGTCAGCCGGCACTGTCACACATTGTGCATGTGCTAAGAGGCTGAACAGTGACAAACAGTAATGCATCCGGAAGCCATACAAAATGTTGCAAATTCCTCCCTTCTTGTGATGTATTTATTTTGTCTATGGAAATCTTCCGCTTTCAGAGTCCGTGCAATGTTGGCACTGAATATCTAATTTGTCGATTTTTTAATTTGTTTGATTCTACTTTCGTTTGCTATTTTCTGTGGTAATTGTAATGATTATACATATACTATACCGTGCTTCATTCACGTTAAATAAAGAAAAGTCGCACAGCCCATTTTCATTCACAATTCGTATTAAACTAAATTCATCTTCAAAATAATATTGTAACTATCATTTAGACTTAAGATACTTTCACACAAAACATAAATAAAAGAATTGTCTTTATAATATACTAAAATTAAAGAAAAACAAAATGTTTATAGTGTAATAAGAAGAAAAAATAAAGATAAACTCAACAATAAGGGAGCCATTATGAATTTGAAAAATAAAACAGTTAAGCGATTAGCCTACTTCAGTCAAGCAAATTTTAATACCATCTTGTGTCGGCGCTGTCACATACATTTTATTCAAAATTTAATTACGAAAAAAATGTAAAAAAATAAGCTTAAAAAACTTGGAATAAATGAATTCGAAATTCCACCTTCGCTCTAACCATAAAACATAATTAATCAAAAACATTTATTTTTTTATTTTTTCAATAAATATATATTACGTCATAATGAAGCAAAACCATAGAAATGTATTTTTTTTTTTAGAAATATATTTTTAAAGCGGAGGTCGTGGAAATGAAACAAATCACGTTTTCTGTTCCTTCAAGGGAACTGACTTGGAAAATTTATTGACAGGTGCGCAAAGAAAACTCCCAAGGGCGGATTCGTTATAACTAAGTCGCTGTTTTTTCTTCGAATGTATCTTTTAAACAAAAGTTTCACAATATTAAGGTAAAGTCATTTAATTTTTTTGAAGTTAAAAATTATAATAATCGTCTAATGCAGTTCACGTGACGAACAACTTTCCAAAAACCCAAAAACAAACAAAATTCTATTTAATATTTCCATACTTGCAAATCGAACACGTGGAAAACAAATTTACATACTGTTGTAAGACCAAGATAATAGGTTGTATAATAGGTCTAATTTAAATTCATCATTTCATTTCGTCGCCTCACTAGCTCATCCATCTAGTTATTAATAAAATTAAAATATTAATGGCGTAGTTTTTTAGAATTTATTTATAATAAACTTTGAACAGTTCATTTTAACAGTATGTGAAAGCTAGCCGAGGCACAAACAAACTGAATATTAAAATTGAGATTTGTTGTATTGTAAAATAAAATAAATCAATCAATAATTCTGTAATTCACATATTGTGCTATTTACTTATATAATGGAGGTTCCTTTTCTGCAGCTGGTCACTATCCTCATTGACCTCTGTGTGATAGTGTGCATTGTAAAGCCACATTTGTCATAACATATAAACTGATTAATGTATTGTAATTTATAAATTATATTTAAGATTATAGTTTCCTGTGAATTAACCGACATTAAAGTATTACAGCACCAAAACAGTATCACTTCTTAACGAAGGCTTTATAGTGAGCTGTATTACGACTTCATCGACTGCACAAAGCTTCGTTTCAAAATCTTTACCACTTATATTCGGTGAGAAATAATGTGCAAAAAGCTGACTAGGTCTATATATTCATCCTCCAGTTGTCCATCCGTGAATTTTCTGATCCAACTATCTTGTGGGTACTTCGTGGGCAAAGGAGGTTACCAAAGTGGACGGAGAAGTTTGTCTGGAGAAGTTCTAGATTTTATTATACTTAAAGAAGTTTATATGAGTTATTAGCTTTACGTTTTGTCCATTTTTCATTAGTTTAACCTTAGACAATTAAATGGGTCAAGCATTTGTTCAGCTTTTACTGTATGTTGTATCTTACAATGGTTCCTTCAATGTTGCGTTTAGAAAGCGTCAGTATCCATTGTGTTACTAAATGGTTTTATTTGTATTTATACAGCTTGAAGCCGTGTCCTTCATCCTATCAAAATAATACGTCACTGATTTAACGATTTGTAAATCATCAAAATTCACGTGAACTTTACCAAAAAAGTTAATTCTAATGTAATAATGCATAGGCCTGTACCAAAAAAGAACGACCCAATATACAATTTTAGGGAACTCCATAAATCAAAGGAATGCAGTAAAACAATCGTCACCAATACAAACGCACTGTTCCACTGTTCCCTTTCAAAAATACGAGAGAGACAGGCTGTTTTTATAAAGTACTTTATTTTTACCTAACAGAAGTTGTCTAGTTACGACGTTTTGCGTTTTACTTGTTTACAGATAAAACGCGCACGTAATATAAAGTGGCATTACTGCAAAACTATAAAACTGTTTTGTTATTGTCGTCATGTGTTTTATTTCAAATACGTGAACATGACTTTTAGAGTTTTTATTTTCGCAAATGACTTTGAGTTTATTGTTGGCACGAAACACAACGCAATGAAGTAAGCGATCTCAATAAATGTTCACCTTTGAAAAGTGTTTGCATCATATTAAGTTGATATAACAGCTGTAATGTATTATACATCGAGCTATATTATTACACGTAAGAGACAATAAAAGCCAAAACTTATTACATTTAACCGCTTTACGTCAGTACCGGTATGACGTGTTTATTTTTTGTAATTACGTTTTTTGTTAAAAGCAAATAAAACTTTATCATGCTCACAGAAATAACAGCACAAGGGCACGTAACTTAATAGTATTTATAATACAAAGTTTAAAGAACAAAACAGAAACTTTAACAATCTTAATGTAGTTTAATTAGCATTTAGAAACAAAGGCCTTAGACACCGAAACTAACGAATGCGTAGCCAATATTAGACACTACTAGTATAGATTCTTTATCTATTATTTGTAGGTTAAATATAATCAGGGAAATGTAAACATTTGAGACGAAAGGTTGTTATAAGACTGTTATATATGTCTAATATTCTGTTCTTTTAATGTTTATGATTTTTTAAATTTATTTTACCAGAAACCTGAAGGTGATAAAAGTAAGAATACAGAGGCGTTAAGAACTAACCTAGAACTTGCAGTATTGCTACAGTAATCAGTTTTGGAAATGGAACACGACAACAAATATAAAGTGTTTAAAGCTAGGATAAGACACATATATGTACTCTAAAAAATCACAGCATTCTTAGCAGAAAACGGTAATTGCATTAAGAATTTTATTTATATGTTTATAAAACCTTTTTAAAACTTTCAAATTATTCAGTGAGCAACTTTGGCTTCCGCAATTCATGCCTATGTTAGAATAAAGTACGCCTTCTCCATTGTATTCTTGGCACGAAACACAACGCAATGAAGGAAGCGATCTCAATAAACGTTCACCTTTGAAAAGTGTTTGCATCATATTAAGCTGATATAACAGCTGTATTATTACACGTATTACACCTATTATTTTAAATTTTCAATACTTTTTAATGTTTTTTCTTATTTGCATTCCTTATATTGGAAAACTTCCTATATATAGCGGAAAAAACGAAAATTTAAACATGTGTAACACAAAATGTACGCACGAGCATGCGCATTGTAAACACTAAATAAAACAAGCGTTAGTTGGCTTAAAGTAAATAATGTTATACACGAGAGTAACAGCAATAACTTCATTGTCTCCGACCTCACAGCTTCTGCTCGCACAAATATCACGTAGATAGACGCTGATTTATTTGCACAACCTTCTCGACCTCCTCACCTCTTCAGGGTTTATTTACTTCTACTGCAGTCAATTTTAGCGGAACACTATGTACTTTAACGTACACTATGTACAAGTTTATAATAAACGTATTTTAATCATATAATATTATTACAAAATAGGTTATTCCTTTCAATTCATTCGCCAGGCATATGTTGTGGCCGTAAGAAACTGTACGAGTACTAAAATTTTATATGAAGTACATAAAAACAAACCCACATATGTATTTCTTGCATAAAACAAAATTATTTTATGACCCAAAAAGGGCTTAATAAACAAACTCAGTTCTAAGCAAGAATGCAGGCAACACAAAAACAAAACTGGCTTTAAGCATAATTTCTTAAGATCGGTTATTCAGTTAAATGAATACACTTAATATATGAAATTTGTTAAAGCAATGTAATGTACAAATTTTAAAAAGTACCGTCTACAAGTATTATTTTTGTTTTCTTTTCCATTTACTTTCGACTTGTATATTCTTACATTTTGTGTTTATTAAATAGGTCAATTTTAGTCACAAAAATCTAACACTTTTGACCAATTTTGAAAAAAAAACTGGATTTAAGAAAACAGATTAATTTTATGGATAAATTTCGATAACTCTATAGGCCTAATTTATTTTTTTATTTTGGGGGGGTGGAGAAAACACTTTTTGATAATGAATACTTAATAGAGTAAAACTTTATTAAGATTGGTAACCACTCGTAATAAAATATTTGTTTACAAAGGAAATTTTGTAAAATAAAATACTTTATAAAAGAGACAGCTTATTTATAAGTTTTTCGAATTTATTAAACCGAAAACCTGCGCCAACACACAAAGCCAGTTTCAGATGCAAATACAGGTCGTAGTATTTCATTAAGGACGGAGCACCCTTCCCCGCAACTTTGTTGACTTTTAAAGTTTTGTCGTGAATTAATTTTCCGAACTACCCTTCTTCTGTATCTTCACTTAAACGTAAAACTTTAAATCCGCAAGACGGTACCAACCTTAAAATATGATATATGAAACACGTTTACAACTGTTCTATAGAATTTGTGAATTGGTAAGAAGTTATTTTTTTCAAGAAAATTTTATTAAAACGCAAAATTAATTACACTAGTTTATCATTAGCCTACTTTAATTAAAGTTAACCTGAAATGCAAAAATGTTTTTAAATACTGTAAAAATAAAATTCGATTAGAACTTTTTGTAATGTTTACCTTAATTATCAGTTAATTTAAAAAAAAATTAACATGAAATGTGTCTCGATATTGACTTGTAAAACACATAGGCCTATTGCTTGAATTTTAAATAAAATCGGCACGAAGATTATTTCGTTACCTAACATGTTCGTGTTATCTACACACACTACGTGCTAACTACGTGATGCTGTGAGGGAACGTTTGGCAACACTGCGTGAGAATAGCTGCACAACAATATTTTGTAAACATTAGTTAGTTTTTCCTGGCACTAAATAAGTAATGAAGAAGTCAGGATCACAATTCATTTAAAGGTTCCATTTGTTAGCAGACATTTGGTAATAACATCAAAATATTTTTAATACTGTGGTGCGTTTGCAATATACAGATACAGATACAGACTGATAAAATGCAGTAAAGTAGTAACGGTAAGATATTGCAATTTCTACGAGATGTTTTGGATTGCTTATTTTTCTTTACAGCAATGTAAGGAGCATTGTGTGTGGAAGGAGACTTAAGTTTGTCACCAAGTGATATTGATGACCTGTCCCAAGAGAGTAATCATTCATGGATAAGGCTTTTCTCTTTGTATTAAGGACATGAGCCCTACTTAGACTCTAGAAAAATACTCAGAATTTAATTTAATTGTACATACACACTTACAACTGAACACACTGTATTGTATCTATGCAACAATATCCGTTGTGTTCAATTAGTTCTTTGTAAAAGGAAATTCGTTTAAAAGTTTTTCAACGAGTTTCAAAACATATAACATAAAGAATCCATTGTACTGTTTAACTTTTGGGAAATTCGCTTCCTTCTGTTTAGCGAATCTCGTTTGTTTTGAATATCATGATTAAATACATTTAAGTGTTATGAAGTCATTTTATTTTGTATAAATGTTTTCGAATTATAAATTACTTCTAGCGTATGATGGATCTACTTCGACAAACACTTTACGACATTCATTCGTAGTCTGACGATACTGACAAAAAATGGACCTTGAGATTTGGACGGCTTTGACAGTTTTCAGGTCGCTTGGGTCACAAAAAAATTTCAGGGGGATTTCTCTCGCGTTTTATTTTTGTCTAGCTTGTACATTCTTGTTAACTAAACTAATTTACAAGTTTTTATGACATTTACAGTTTCTATTACATTTACAAAGTATATTTTAACAAGGTGAAAATAGTACTAAGTATTGTAAACAATTAATTAATAACTAATAAAATTAAAATAATTATTTTTAAATCATAAAATTTTTAAGATTAACCAACTCATAAATTAATCACATAAATGAAACTCTATACGTTATATTTTTTGTACAATTGAAAATAAAGAAATAAATAACAAAAAGAATGTTTATCATTTGATATAATGTAATAACAAATGAAAAGTATACATAATTGTTAAAATATTTTTCTCGATATTTAAATTGTATTGTTAAATACAATTTATTCTCAAATAAATATTCTCAATTGTTAAATCAGTATTCTCAATAATTAAATACTAGAAATAAAATTCTGTTATAAAATGAAATCGAAATAAAGCAAAGTTAGAAATGTGTGTACAGGTAATAATAATTAGTAAAATTTCTGGTAAATGATTGAACTTAAGCTCTTATTGAAAATAATATACCCAAACTATACAGCACAAAATTTTATATGGCGTTAACAGTTAAATATATCTAGCACATTTTGTATAAACACTAAAATTAATAACGAACGTCGGTGTACCACCCTCCCAGATCAGCCTTATCAGTTATTACATCATTAACAGTACATTTTTAAAACCTTTAAAACGCGATTAAGGTCAATTGGCGTGATGCAATGACATATTTTTTTATTTGATTTTTTTTTGCCGGCGAAAAACCGATGTGGGTATTATTGCCGATACTCAAAATAAAAATACAAAAGAACGAATAAAATAAAACAAAATTTAAGTGTAATAAGAAAACAAACAAACTATAATAGCAAAAACAATTAAATAAAACAAAACATAATAACAGTTATAGATATATGACTAAAACTAGTTAACAATAATATATCTAAAAACAACAACATACACACAAATTATTGTAGGGCTGTAAATTGGCCCTGCAACAATAACAAGAAAAATAAAATAAATATAAACGTACCTAAAACTAAATAAGAAAATAAAAACAACTTCAAATTAAATTAATAAAACAGCAAATATAAACAATCTTTTCAGGGCTGTATACGGGCCCTACCGCAAACAATAACAAAATTATAAATTAAATTTTATTTACAAAATACAGACGATGAAGGAAGTCTAGGACCCGGTCAACGGCCGAGGCACTATCTCCCAACATCGTCTGCAAACAGTTGCTCAAACCTCACATAACAGGCAAATTTTGGAAACCATCACAATCGAGCAATACATGTTTTATTGTGATGGTTTCCCCACAGAACTCGCATTCAGGTGAGTCCCCGCCTCCCATCAGAAATCCATGCGTTAGCAAGGAATGACCAATACAGAGGCGGGTGATCACCACCTCTTCCCTACGACTTGCACGTATTGACGACATCCAAGGACGAACAGTATTTTTAATTACCCTAAGTTTGTTGTTATCCGTAACTGTCCACTCATTCTCCCAATCCACGAGAAGTAAATGTTTTGACAGACTTTGAAAATCCTATAGAATAACACGTTGAGTGGCTGGCGGCAGCAGAGTTGCTTCCTTTGCCGCTATATCGGCTCTAGTGTTCCCAACTATACCACAATGACCAGGCAACCAGCAAAATGATACACCAACACCTCTTAGTTCAAGGAGCGATGGATAGAACACTTTTTTTTATTTGAAATTTGCTACAGTCATTACTTTTGAAATTTTCCCGTAACTCGAGATACGCCAGTAGTCTTGAACAATCACTCACACTCACAGTCACAGTCACACTCACACTCACAGTCACACTCACACTCACAGTCACACTCACAGTCAGTGTAGCAAATTTTAATTGCAAAAAAAATTTATAGGCTATGTTCCGGTAGTAATAAAATAAAAACTCTAGAAAAACAAAACGATATTTTTTCAATTTTTTATCATAAAGGAAGCAATAGGCAACTCACCATTAGGTTATTTTCGGTTTATTTTTTGAACCTTGTTTTTTTCTTGTACAATTACTTGATTTTATGGTAGGCCTACTTAATATTTAATCAAAATCAAATGAACCATTGTCTTTTCTTACAAAAATATTTTGATTGAGAAAGTATGACTAATATTTGTATACATTAGTTTTGTACCTTTAAATCACGTATTAAATTTCCCAAATTTTCTTTTATTAATTGTTTTAAAGAGAAAAGATTATTAAGGATGTGTAAACCCAATATATTTTCAGCAAATTATCATTGGAAAAGTGAACTGCCAGACACTTGGAATGAGCAAAGATTCAAAAGTCTACATTAATGTTTGAAGAGTAATTAAATAATATAGGCTATACGAAGGAATATATTATATACGATACGCCAAAATCGTAAGGGGCATCTTCGAAGTTATATAGAGTAGTCAATATGCGTGTATACAGGTCCAGGCCGCAGCTCATCACTCATTACTTCAGCTACCTCCGCTAGTAGCCTATTTACTGTGGCGAGAGACTTTGCCGCCTCAAGTTTTTATTACTCGACTACAATAAAACGTAAAGCAGACATTGACGTGACTAAACCCCATTAAAACTAAAAGAAACCAAAATACTTGGCAGAGCAACTACTACTTACTTGCGTCGTTACGTGTAGGCCTATGCAGGACCACCCTTATGTTTCTGTATTCAGCCATACTACTTATCTTCATTACCCAAAAATTTAATTATAATATTTAGGAGGATTGATAAAGTTTCAGATAACAAAAGGCCTACTGAATTTTCAAATTTTGTAGCTGGACTTTGTACATAACTCTAAAATTTTCAAATATTTCAGCCAAAAAATTATTCATTAAATCTTAGTGACATATGAAATGTTCTTAATGTGATAAAATCTAGTACATAGGCTACACCCAATTTCAAAACTGTTATTTTCAATTCTGTTATTTGAACTGTTTTCAAAACTGAAAATTAAACGTAACTGATGCTTTAAATTTAACGTGAGACAGTCGTTATTTTATTTATCTCGCAATATGTATTTCCGTCTGCAAAGATAATCGATAGATTTATTTTTGTAATTTAAAATAGAAATGTTTATACTGAATACTATGGTGAGGTAGGATTGTCAGAAAATTATAAATAAAAATTATTTATACATTAAATTATAAAAAAATTATAAGGAAAAATAAAGAGCGAAAAATTCTTTAAACTACCTTAACAGTTTTTGTATTAAGAAAAAAAAGGAAACTCACTAAACGCAAGTAAAAACGCGTCCCGCTTGTCTTATACACGCTATTAGTATTCTTGAATCGAATCTAACTTCTACCACTGAGTTCATTGTTCCTACGCATTTTTGGTCAGTATTATAATGTCTACTTTTTAAGTTGTTTTTCTGACAATAACTTTTTTAAATTTAATAGCCATTTGTTTAAAATTATATATGTAAATAAATTAAACAATATATATTAAAATTATAATTAACGCAATTAGCCTATACTACACGTAGCATGAAACTGTTTAGTGCGTTTGCAATTAAATATATCTTGCATTTTTTTAATAAATACGTTCATTAATCATTACTTAAATTACAAACACCGTTATACTACTTTTCCAGTCCAGAAGTGTTATTTATTAGAATATTGCAAATATATTTTACTTAGACTGTACATTAAATTTTTAAAACATTTTAGAAATGGTTGATAGGCCACCGTCATGATGCAATAACCTATATTTTTATTTAAAACTTTCAAAGTTATTTTAAAGCAAAGCCTTTAAAATTCACATAATTTCAAATAACCTGTTGTTTCTTTCAATTAACAATGTGATGCATAAAAATATATTTCTATTATATATTCTAAACTTAGTTAATTGAAAGAAAATACTTATGAAAAGTTATTATTAATGAACATTTTTAATGTCATAACCTAAAAACTAGCCTACCTTAGTTTTTTTCATGTTTGATGTTTTCCACATATCAACGTTCCTTCGACGTTTTCTGGCATTGTCAGGACACTTATTGCACCACAAACTGTTCATTAAATTCCAACTGTTCACTAAATAATAACTAAATAAACTCACTAACAATGTAAATACACATACACAATCACAACAGAGCAACAGCATTAGCAGGAGAAAGCGGTATTGTGTTGTCAGCTGATGCGCAAATCGTTGCGCACTAAACCCTGATGAGATGTGTCGTGTTTTGTGTTTTGATACTCATTCATCTACTTGTCTTATTTTGAAACCAACCAACCACTTCATCATTTAAAAACAGCATAATATGTTATGTTTTGAATGCTAATTTTTTACCAGATACGTAGAGGATATTTTGAACTTGTAAAATCTGCTATTACAAAATCGTAAAAATGCTGATGTATCTTGTTTTGTTGCCAGACGACTCTATTACTCTATAATGATCGGTTATTGTATTAATAGAATATCTAAAAAAAGTAAGAATAATGATTTACATATCATTTAAAACTTGTCTTATTGAAGCTTCTTTGATGCTCTATTGGTTTTGATTGGGCAAATAAGAAGATCTATTTTGTATTCATATATATATATATATATATATATATATATATATATATATATATATATATGATTTTTTTTAATTTTAAACAACCAATAAACACAATAATGTCTGTGTTTGTATGAAGTTTTGTTTAAATCACTAAGACTGAATATTAAAAATTTGTTTTTATCGAAAATATTTTAAAGATTCCTTTCGTTGAATGTATTTAAACACCTTTAATGACCTGTAAGATTTATTTTCAAGTCAATTAAATACTTCGTTATGAATTATTATCAAACTTATCGAGAAATAACCGCCCGCAGGCACAACAAGATTTACTGCGCCAAATTCGTTTAACATTAGAATTAATTTCATTTCTCGTAAATTAATGGCGGCACACAACTTGATAACAGTGAAATCGTGCGTACTTTTAGGTCCCAACATAACATATATTTATAATCATTATTCAAAATTACATATATAACAAATTCATATTAGTTTCACAAACATTATTTCATAATTTAAAAATGGTACTATGCAAATTAAATAAGTAGGATAGTTGATTAGTACTTTAAAAAGTCTCCACGCAGCTGCCTCGCTGACGTGATAGGATAGTATTTCGAAACAGTTGTTTATTTTAGCTAATATTCTTTTTTTAAATCTGAACTCGCCATTAGTAGTTCGCGTAAAAATTAGCTAATTTAGCATTTTAAATTTGTAGTTACTTTGAAAACACGAAAATATACCCTGACCGCTGTTTGTAACTTCAATTGAATTTGAAAACTTAAAAGGCTAATTAATCCGTCAAATATAAACTATTTTCTTTTAACACACGTTCAAAGTTAACTTACGATTGTCTTTGAAGTTTGACGTAAAACTCAGTAGAAAATTACTTTTGTTAGAAAACTTCAGGACCCTGGGAATAATGAAGAAACTTGGAGTGAATAAAAAAGTAAAGTAGGGTTCTATTTATGTTCGCGGGGAAGTCAGCTGAGCTGTCGCCAGTTGTACGACTTCTGGGATTTGGTTTATAGAGGTGTTTCTTTTTGTTCTTAAAAGAAAAGTTATCCAGCTTCATAAACCCAAACATAAACAAGGATGTGAGTACTGAAAATATTTTTTTGCAAAAAATTGTTCGATTCTGCATTACCTATGCGTATGCGTAAGCCTTTAAGAATAAAGGCGTTAAAGAATGTTTAACGTGCTGTTCCGAAGGTGAACACTGAATTAATCAAGAGGCTCGCGTAAAAACCATATTTTTTTACTGGCAGATTTATCGATCAACAATTTATAACTTTGTTACGATGCCAATACTTTCTACAGTCTAATAATACTTCCTACAGCCAATACTACTTTCTACAGCTTAACAATAATACTTTCTACAGCCTAACGCTACGAGTAAACTGTAAAACAATGCAATAAGGTATTCACATTTAATTAATTCCAAAAGATGCAGATGCGCCGTAATGGATAAATAACGCCCTCATCGCCTAATTATAACACGATAATACCAACAATTCAAAGATTAGCACACCTCGCAGTATATTCTCAACTCCACGACAGCGCTGGTAACCGTTTCCGCCAGTTTAACCAATAACCGTAATATTTAGGAAAACTTTTATTGGACCAACTTTATTAGTAATTTTATTTTCTCTATTACGCAGTCAAAATTATGATAGGTTCTGCCATTCAGCCAGTATAAAAATAAATAACCAGCGTATGATTTAAACATACGCTTAACGTTAAATCAGAGTAAATACATCTTAAAATCTGAGTAACACATACGTCTTTTGAACTTTATAAAAGTGTTTGACCAAAACTGCGTACACTCGTACTCGTTAAGTCAGAGGCCGCCATCTTGAAACGGAAGTAAATAGAAAAAATGTTACACATACATCATTTGGGTTTTATAGAAGATATCTTCGTACCAAATTTCAAAACAATAAGACAATGCGTATAGCTAAAACTGCGTACACTCGTCACATAAAAACAGAGGCCGCCATCTTGAAACGGAAGTAAATTAAGAAAAAACAAAGATATGTCGTACGGGCTTTATACAAGTTATCTCCGTACCAAATTTCAAAAAAATTAGCAATGCGTTTGTCAAAAACTGCATACATCTTGAAATGAAAAGAAATAGGGAAAACCTTACGCATACGTCATTTGGGCTTTATACAATGTATCTTCGTATCAAATTCTTAAGAAATTGGTTCTGCTTACCGAATTTCAAAACAATCAGGCTTGCGTTTTGCCGAAAATGCGTGATAAACACACATACACACATATACACACACACATACACACACACACACACACACACACACACACACACACACACACACACACACACACCAATGCCGAACGGTTGAGTTAAAACAGAGACCTCGTTCGCTTAAGTCAATAAACAGAAAAAAAAATGAATAGAGGACGCGGTCATATTTAAATAGAAATGAAATTATCGAGACTACTTTATTAAGTTGTAAACACCTTGGAACAAATAAGCTTGCAGTCAGTGTATAATCTAAAGATACCTAAAAGGCTTTGGTTAATTAAGTTGAAAGATTTGGTTGTGTTGTTAATCTGCCAAAATCTTGTTAACACTGCGTCTAAAGTAACCGCCTCATGCAGTGGTTTAGTTGACGTCATGAAGTAACAATACTCGTATCACGATAATGTACTTTATATTTTAAAATGCATTGAATTAATTTTAATACAGTTTCGCTATACAATTGTATTTGTTCATGTATATTAATTGAATGAAATAAAGCCTGCTAACATACACAATAGTGAAATAATCCGTTTGCAATGGAAGCTGCCATAGTGGGCTGCTGCTGGTGGTAACATTTTAAACATTATTTTCAAAAAATTGACCTGGAGGTCGTCATCACGGATCACTGAGCCTGGGGCTTACTGTTTGAAATTTGCAACACAATTTGTAATATCGCTAATACACACATTCCAGTGTTTTAAGTTAAAATATAAAATCATTCATTCAACTCAGAAGGAATAAAACATGAGTGAATTATGTTCAATGACATAAATATTACAAGGTTGCATTGCATTGCATTTCTCGAGTATTAATTAATTAATTAAACTTTTGTTATACTTCCTCTCGATGGATGTGCTAACAACAAGTGTTGCATTTAATTGAATTCTATCCAAGTTTGTGCCAGCTGCTGCACAGCGCGAAGGCATCCAAAAATATGGCAATTATAACTAATTACTACTCCTTGATTTATGCATAGCTTTTTTAGGGGTTCAAAATAACGGTCTTTCCAAACCACAAAAAAATTATACTTTTTCAAAATTGAAAGCACAATCTAATTTCATCACCATAATTGGCGTAAAAAAGTAAATTTTGCAAAAAATTAGCTTTCCATATTTTAAATGCCGTCACCTAACTTGCTGTCATTTAAAATACGAAAATTATTTTCACCGTAACAGGGCTCATTTCATTATTTTCAATCTTATTTTAAAATTTAATTTACTAATAATGCGGATATAAAGTTTGATTGTCATGATAAAACCAAATTTTCAAAATCGTGTTAGGAAATCTACTTCCATCACGTCAGCGACACAGCTGCATGCCTTATTTTATTCTAGGCCTAATGTTGGTAGTCGAACCTTATAGCTGCAAGAAGGTCGTTAATTGTCTTACACAAATTTGAAATGGCCGCATATTTTAAACTTTGCACAGATTTTGCTGGATAGACTGTTAGCAAAAACGATTGTTGTGTTAAGTTTAAATCAAATCTGGTGGCTACTGAAAGAGCCCGAGTCCTGACACAAACACACACTACTGTAAAAGAAATAAAAACAATAGAGAATTGTGAAAATTGGGTAAAAATTCAATACTTTAAATATTCACTTGCACCATGATGCACACGTGTTACATAATATATAGTGGTCGTTTTAATTCATTATTAGGTAATATCATCCAGTGTGCAACATAAACTATATATGTAGGCCTGCGTCAAGGCAACAGGTGTCTTGATTTGTTGTGGGCATGACAAACATGTTGAAATATTTTTGGAAATTTGTAAAAGTAAATCTAAAAAAAGTGTTACCTGATTGTTAAAACGTAAAGTAATAATTGTAAAATAAAAATATAACTATTAACAAACGTAAGCAATTTTTTTCTTTAAAGAATTAAATTTTTTAAAAAGTGGTGTACGAATTTTAAAAACATTTCATTCCATTCAATTAAGCATATTTAGTTAAAAAAACTTTATGAAATAGCCAAAATCGGTTCATTTCGTTTTGCTCGATTTTGATAATATATCCAAGTGAAGTCAGTACAAAATTTCGAATATAAGAAAACTACTGTTGACGAGTAAATTGAGAAACAGAGCAATTTTTTTTGTGTTTAACGTCCGACTATTGTGCACACTTGGGCTAATGCAGACGATGGGAATCATACGATATTTATAGCGTATGAAAATGCCAAGCCCTCGCCGGGAATCGAACCCGGGTTCTCGGGGTGAAAGACTAGTACGCCATCCACTAGACCACTGAGGCGGCCAAGAAACAGAGCAAACCCAACGGCTTTTATAACGCACTTTTCTTCATTTATCACATATATATTATTTTTAATTTGCTTCAAATATGAATCTTTTACATCTGACCAAATTATAACAAGATCAATTTTTCAGATTTGCTATAGCTCCCAAACCGAATTTCGTTGGGCATACACTTCTTTCCTTATATTATAGTCTAACTTCCTGTACCTGTTAGACTAACGATAAGGGCAGGGGGTTACGGCAGTAATTGAGTCTCAAACCTATGCCATTAAGGCTTGCTCTTCAGAGACACAGCAGACTGACAGTGACTTAGCCACCTCGACTACCCAGTCCTATTATATTTTATTTGACTAATAATGAAATACATTTGAGCAACATTTAAAGCGCCATTTTGAAGAACGGCTCCAAAATGTTAATTGTTTTTTTAAATACATTTTAAACAACATTTTGTTAAATAGAATTACTTGACAAATGAGCAAACCATGCCTAAATGCATGCCACATGTTTAATAATTAGTCAATTAGTTTTTAAACCCGACTGCTGTCAGGTTTTTTTAATTACTCCAAACCCGTAATTTTATGTGATAAATTTGCCACAATTACTTGACTTTTGAAGCTTAACGTGTGATCAAAATTTAATGAATTTTATGTTAAATATGTTTTTTCGTACATTCCAGACCGGTTATTTGGGAAATGTAGCAATCTATACTTTTTGATTATGTAATTACGAAATAAACTGCAGTTGGTTTGGAGACAAAATCGAATTTTTAACAGCTTTTACCAGAAAAAATCAACTTCTTAATTAAAAAATAATCTCAAAAAGTGGAAAACGGTTCACTTATACAAAATGTATTATTAAAATTCGGACAATTTGGCTCAGTCTCTAGCAATTGAACAAAACACACACACACACACAGAGAGAGAGAGAGAGAGAGAGAGAGAGAGAGAGAGAGAGAGAGAGAGAGAGAGAGAGAGAGTTTATTTAAAATCTTTCTCCGATCGAGTTCACATTTACAGTACACGTTACTTTCTGCAAAACTATAAAAGTGTTACTGTATTTCTATTGTTTGTTTCGATCCATTCGCTACGTTTACAACTTTATTTCCGGAAAATATTTACAAGCTTATTGTAGGCGTAAAGCAACAAAGAATACGTAAACTGCAGTATTTGTTTAAGCTTGTTTATAGTTTTATTTCAACGTGTCACTTCTTCTCAATTTGTTACCAACGAAATATGAAAAATAAAAACATAAAACACAGTTACTACTTCAGAATGTACTTTGTTTTACATACTGTAGCAAAGAAGCAAATGCAATATTTAATTGTTTACTCGAATCAGAAATTAATTACATTCCATAATAATTTTATTTATGGAATATGTCGTTCCACATGGTTTTTATTAGGTAATAATAAATTCTTATTTATTTAAAGAGTATTATAAAATGGCCTCCCTTAAATACAACACTACAAACTACGTAGTTGTTGTTAACCGCTTCTTCAAAGATATCTCAGAACACTTTTAATAAAAAGTGGTTTTTCTGGTCGAACAAAACTGTTAAACACTGGTTTTTTTCAAAAATTGGCTTTTTATTACATTATTTACAAAACTTTTGTCCAGAAAAGATCTCCTTCACAAGTGTCTGTAAATTGAATTATATAATTTTGAAAAAGAAACTTAAAGATAATAACTTTTATGCAATCTTCTTATTCAAGTATTCTAATCTCTTAACTTTTGTCGAATGAATTGTATACATTCTTTACAAAGCTCGTGACAAGCGAATAACTTAAATTATTGTTCACAAGTCTTTAATTCTTTAAAAGAATGTTGAAAGAAATCTCATTTTACATTGTGTAAAATATAAAATAAAATGTCAAATAAATAATTTATCTAATCCCCGCATTTTGTATTCCGGCAGGGTACCGTATAAAGTAGCCTTGTAAATATTTTATCATGTGCGGAACTTTCATCCAACTGAACTTGACTTATGCGACCTGCATAGCCAACAACTTGCAACTTACGTTTCAAATTCCTATAAACTTTCAATCCCAAATCAAAAAGTAAAATCAAAGTTTACTTAACATTAATGTTAGGCTATTACGTTCAGTCAATTTAATAACACAGTTTGAATAATTAACTTACTTGTAATACAATTAACGATTTTTTTGCAAATTCAATTTAAGCCGATCCAATATTGTGAAAGCTCTTGTCAAATTCTAATGGCGAAAACAAACAATTAATATTACACCAAATAACTTATACAGCTTTGCTGAAATTGCAAACTAACTAATTTTATGTGAAAATAATTAATAAGAAATTAATCAAGTACAATTTGCTTAACATATGTTTCGTAAAATATCTATAAAACAACAACATAACAAAGTAAATGTAACTGAAGTTACTTCTGTTTGGAACCGCTCCGACAGAAGCTAATGTGAGTAATTTAGGGCAATTTGAATAGTTTCTCATTAATTTTAGTTATCTTTCATTTTGTTGTGGCAATAAGTCTTTCTTAAGTATTTTTTAAATTGTTACTGTATGATGGAATATTCGTGTTTTTATTATTATTTATTCATAAATTTACAATCGTTTGTGTATAAAACATTTCAAGAGTATGGATCAACTGTCGTCCTTAAGCGTCTCACTTGAAATATATAGCACATAAGCATAAACACCAAAATGTCAGCCCCCCCACCCCTGAGCAGAGACTTTGTGTTTTAGAGGAACCACGGGTCAGCATGGAAACAAAAATTGTACACAATACTTCACAAACACGGTATAAAATTTGAAATATACACTGTAAAAAATAAAAAAATGATTAATTAAAGAATTCAGTTAAAGCAATGACACTTGTTCCCACTCTAAAATACCAAGCTGGTAATCTGCGTAGTTAATCATTTATGTTTCTGTAGTGATTACATAAACTAACTCACCGCTCAGGATATCGGCCATGAATGGTTTTAATTTCTTTTTTTGTGATTAACATAGGTCTATTCCTCTATTGGTCTGCGGAGGCCCAATGGTCTTAGCGATCCCACCGTATCTCTAACTCATCTTAAGTACACACACACACACACACACACACACACACACACACACACACACACACACACACACACACACACACACACACACACACACACACACACACACACACACACACATTCATAAAATACTTTACATAGCTTTCTTAGGATGATGATAGAGTTAATACGTAATGAATACCTAGCGATCTTCCAGTGTGCCTTAGCCTTACCGATGCATACGGGGCTTTGTAAGAGTATAAAATATACTGAGCGGGATCTCATGAAGCTGTCCAAATTGAGTACAACTTCCGTGATAAGTGTCAAGAGAAAAATAAATTGAAAAGGAATTACCCTAGTAAGCACCTAAATAACGAATTAGAAGGTCACAAATTAAAAGGGGGTAGTTACCCTTCATGAAGCCGCTTTAAGTCCTAGACTAAAATGAACAAATCTAGGACTGGAGAAGTAAGAAGTAAGTTTTTTTTGCGGCGAAAAACCGTTAAGGTTATCATCGCCGTCACGCAAAATGAAAGTATAAAAAAAATTAACAAAAATTTACTTAAATAAGAAAAAAACAACAACAAACTATAATAGTGGAAATAAATTAAACAAAAATTAAATAACAGGTATAACTATATTACAATAACGAATACTTAAGAACTAAGTAACAATGAATAATGAATCAAATTTAATAACAATTCGTAAAAGTATATATAAACATAACAGAGATAAAGTTATTTAGAGAAAATAAATAAATAAAATAACACAAGCAATAACAAATATATAAATTAAATTTTATTTAAAAAATTCAGACGATGAAGGAAGTCAAGAATTCAAGTCAAAGAATCAAGGAAGTCAAGTCGGTCAATGGCCGAGGCACTATCTCCCAACATCGTCTGCAAACAGTTACTCAGACCACACATAACACGCACATTTTGGAAACCATCACAATCGAGTAATATATGTTTTATTGTGATGGTTTCCCTACAGAACTCGCATTCAGGTGGTTCCCCGCGTTCCATCAGAAATCCATGCGTTAACATGGAGTGACCAATGCGAAGGCGGGTGATCACCACCTCTTCTCTACGACTTGCACGTATTGACGACCCCCAAGGACGAACAATATTTTTAATTACCCTCAATTTGTTACTGCTTGTAGCTGCCCATTCATTTTCCCACTGTAGAAGAATTAAATGTTTTACGTGACAAAGAAAGTCAGACAAGATTACACGTGGAGTGCATGGCGGCAGAAAAGTTGCTTCCTTTGCCGCATTATCCGCTGCAGTAAGAAGTAAGTGAGCAACTCAGGAATACAGAAGGAAGGGGTCACAATCACAATCTTCACAGTTAACAGTGCAATAGTGACCCTAGACGTGTACAAGTAGCGTATTGTTTCTGTACACACAAGTGATGACAAAAACAGTAGCACTAATATTCAATTATTTAGTAACAGTTAAAAAAGGAAGAAACCTCGTTGCCACAAAATGTAAAATAACTAATTTGGTAATCAAATATCATAAGGCTTATGTTCTGACTAATGTCGACGTGTTATCACTTAGAGTTTTGTTTAGATATTTTAACTATTTTCAACAAAGGCCGACATTTAAAGCAACGTTTTAGTAATATAAAACCTGTTTTTGGCAACTTTTGTTTAAATACACTTTTTTTTTAATGTTGAAGAAAAAGAAAAGTGGTTGATTTTTATCGCCAATAAGGTATATAAAAACAAAAATATAGAAAACACCAATAAAGACTGAAAGCGTCAATCTTTACAAGAAATCTATAAGCAGTGAAGTTACTATCCACTTTCTGAGTTACTTCTATGTTAAGATCTTCATCATTTTGTTAATAATCGTTTTTAATAAGTTTTTTTTTGTATTTGTTGACTAAAAATTTGCTGAAGACTCTAGAATATCTTTAGTACGATCGAAACTAAATTATTGTTTTTCAATTAAAACTAGAAGACGTTAAATACAATGGACGTTTATACGAGACAACAATAGGATGAAAGGTCTAAAATGGCTGACAGTAATGTGGGGCACCGCTAAACACAAACAACCCCTCAGCAAGACATCAAAGTTCTTGAGAGGCGCCTCAGGAGAAAGTTGCCTCCCTGAAAATTCTCTTGTTTAAGCTTTACACTCCAGGCTATCAACGCTAATTAATGTGCTTTATCTTTAACATTTAAGTTCTTTAAAATGTATTTCCACATTCAAAGTTATACAATTAAATTGGAATAATTGCTTCCTGATGAAACGCTAATAAAAAGTGTTATTTTAACTATTTACTCTTAATGTCTACTTTCTTGTTACACAATTTAAAAATATAGTATTGCTATTTTATATGGATGTATGTTTAGTTTTTGTTGCTAACTTGAAACCGGATTTGCATTGGACAATAAGGCCAGGTAGGACAAGCTACCAAATGCGGAGTTGATGTGCACTGAGCGGAGCGGAATGAAGGTAAACTACAATCGGAAGCGGAGTTACCGTTCTGCCTTTTAAGTCTAAATACTCGTATTTAGGCCTACTGTAACGGATTACAGGAAAGTGCTATAATTACAGGAAAACCGTAACCTAGACAACGAGAAATAACATTATCCAAACTGCGATCAAGTTTTACTTTAGTTCTTCTCCTATTTAGCCTACTCCCGAAACATAAATTCTTTTGTTTCATATGTTTTCTACGCACACGCACACTCACACGCAAGCGCGCACGCACACACACACACACGCGCGCGCGCGCGCGCACACACACACACACACACACACACACACACACACACACACACACACACACGAATAGCATTAAGATATGAGTAAGCCTAAGAACTACAACCTGAGTTTCGCCGTACGAGCCTATTCGATCAATTAGTTGAGCTCTGGCGATGTTGGGTCCCGTAATCAAACACAAACACACTCGCACACGCAATTTAAGCAGGCATAAAAACCCTTTTTTTGTACTTTTATTTTCACTTGTAGAGGTTAAAACCTATAAAATCACAAGACTAATTATTTACAAAAGCATTTTTACATAACATATTGAAAAGATAAAATAATGGAATATAATTTTATATATTTCTAATATTTTGAAATATTACTGTGATTATATGAAGGACAATTTATTAAGTACGTTTTATTAAAGATTTTCTCAAAGAAATAACTCAACAGGGTGTTTCAAAAGACTTTTTCTGGAAAAGATAAAGAGAGAATGGGAGCGATGACATAAAAGTTAACGTCTTGACAATAACAGGCTTGTCAGTTTACAACTTAAGGGTTGCTAGGGGTGGTAGAGTAAAGGCGTGAAGAGCTTTGATTTACCTTATTTGTATATTCAATATACTTTTGTTTCATTATAAATTTCAGATTTGTTTTATATTTTCAGTGTTTGAACTTTAAAGAAAGCATGGACATTGTGCAGTAAATTTATTTGAATAATGCACTAAAAGTGTTTTTGTCTATTTCTGACATTGCTGGATGCTAGAATTTGTTTTAGAAATTTTCGTTGGTAATTTTGTTTTGCTATCTAAAAGCAAACGAGAGAGGTTCCGTTTATATTTTTGTACATTTAATTTTACATGCTTAAAATACACCTCACAGATATTTAATTTTAAATTGTGTTTCATTATTTACCTTAAATTGCATGTAGTTTAAATGTAATCTTTTACGAAAATATTAAAAACTTTAATAAGTAAAATATATGAAAAAGTTACAAAAAATGCATAAACACTATTATTCTTATGTAGTTGTAAAAAAATATTACTTCACTCTTCGCAGTCAAAGATAAAGAGTAGGGACATTATTTTTACGTGATAAAATTATAAACTCGTAAAAATGCCTCAAAATTATTAAAAAAATGTACACAAACGCTCAGGTTTGTTTTCGAAAAAATTTAAAAATTTCGTTTGTGTTGGTGTTTCTGTGTGTGTGTGTGTGTGTGTGTTGTGTGTTTGTTTCTTTCTTTGTTTGTTTATGTGTTTGTGTGTCACGAAATTTGTAAGCAAGATAACTGGAGAACGAGTGATTCGATTGAATTAAAATTTATAACACTACAAGAAAACTGTTTGGAACAGTTGGAATCGTTGGAACTATTACAAATGTTAGCAACTATTCGAACTGTTGGAAACTGTTGTGACTGTTGGAAACTGGTTCAACTATTGGAAACTGATACAACTATTGGAAACTGTTCGAACTGTTGGAAACTGTTGGGACTGTTGGAAACTGGTACAACTATTGGAAACTGTTCGAACTGTTGGGACTGTTGAAACTGTTGGGACTGTTGGAAACTATTGGACTGTTGGAAACAATTGAAAACTGGTTCAACTATTGGAAACTGTTAGAAACTGGTACAACTATTGGAAACTGTTCGAACTGTTGGGCCTGTTGAAACTGTTGTTACTGTTGGAAACTGTTGGGACTGTTGGAAACTATTGAAAACTGGTTCAACTATTGGAAACTTTTTTGAAACTGGTACAACTATTGGAAAATGTTCGAACTGTTGGAAACTGTTGGGCCTGTTGCAACTGTTTGGAACAGTTGGAAAAACTGTTGGGACTGTTGGAAACTGTTGGAAACTGGTACAACAATTGGAAACTGTTCGAACTGTTGAAACTGTTGGAACAGTTTGGACTGTTGGAATCGTTGGAACTCTTACAAATGTTAACAACTGTTCGAACTGTTGGAAACTGTTGGAAACTGGTACAACTATTGGAAACTGTTAGAACTGTTGGAACTACCCTATTCCTTTTTAGCATTGTTGTTGTTGAGGGACTACAGAAAAATTATAGGAAGGATGAGAATTATCGCGGGAGGTTATTTCGACTGGGAGAAGTCTAAGCGTGGCATATTAATCGAATAATTATTAGTTTTTCAGTCTTTAAAAAACAAACACCGATAATTTTGGAATGAATACTTGAATCGAAATATGGCATTTAGGAGTGAAACATATAACAGTTTTATGCTGAATTCAAATAGGTCACTGAAATTGTACATATTTGTTTTTAATTGTGCTTTCGAAGAGCTAAAGCCCTTATATATTGGCGTTTATTGGTGAGTTTTCAAATAGGAAATTCTCTACTGAATATGAACGTGTCATTAACATTATACCTTTTTCTAGTTTAAACGCTTTGGAGTGGCTTCAAATACTCCTAAAAAAAGTATAATATGATTTAATAAAACTTCCTGTTTTGTAAGAGTTTCTCAATTATCATAATTATATTTAAAAGTGCAACGCTGTTTCAGCTCCTTGATTAATGCGACTTTAACTTTAAAATATTACTTTCTTTGTTTAAAAGTAAAGTTTCTTAAAAAGTTTACTTAAATTCTTCAATTTAAAAGTTTTCATTATAATTTCGTTAAAAATACTAAACATAAGTTATTATTACTTTTGTCAATGTTAATTCATTAAATTGCATTTTGTTATAAAACAGAAATATACACAAAATATAAAAAAAGGAACAATGGTTTCGTTTACTATATTTACATTAATATTATTATCAACATTTGTTACCAATTAATGAAATAGTTATTGTAAGGAGCCAATCCATGATGCGATTGTATAGAATTTCTAAAAATAAAATATATGTTATAAATAAAAGTTTGATTTAAATTTTTATATAACATTTAAAATCCCTAAATTTATATATCAGTTTAAAAGTTGTGAAATTCGTACAACTTTTAATAGTTTTTGTACGAGAAAAAATTATGTTACTTTAAACTGATAAACTGAATAAGATAATAAAAATGGATTCAAAAGCTGTTTCAATCAACAGCTGAATCAAAATGGATTAATACTGAAAAACTAAAGAGTGTTATTCGTTAAGGGCAATATGTTCACTTAGCAACAACTCTGCTCAAGTGATTTATCCCGGTATAAGAGTTTTTTGTCTGTAAATCGAAAAACAACAAAAACAAAAGATTTGTTTTATAATTATTACTTTATATAAAAGATAAACCGAAAAAATAAATATTGTTAACAAGTACAATTACTTATTTATTTTTTTTTATAAATCTTCAGAAATGATTCAACTTGTTCATCATATAACCTGGGATTGTACTCAACAGCCACAACAAAACAGAACACAACACGTTGCACAAACACATGTTACCTTGGCAACGCATAACATACATAATTTTGTTTATGTTGCATTCCGGGTAATATTTCCTAATCATCAATTACAATAACCTCGATATATTATGCAACACATGCACATGCATCGCTATGTACGTGTAGCGAGCTGGTGAATAGTTAAAATATTGCATTTATATTTGTAAAATATTGCGTTCAACAATATTGTTCTTGTTACTGACTTTAAAAGTACGAATTGTTTCAATTTACTCGTGTGTTAGGAATGTAGCGTTCATATTTTGGCTCGATTTGAATTGAAAATCACATAAATATACTTGTTTAATAGCTTGATAAAGTTCACTACCCAAACAAACAGCTTCAAAAATAGACGCCATTCCAAACCGTACAGAATATTCCTTGTGACTACAAAACACTTTTATTGAAAATCTGCTTATTATCGTGTATTCCAATATTTCGGAATACAATGCCGTCGTGTAGCGCTTATACACTAATTAAGAGCCAAAATAATGCGAGGTCTGGTTAACCCAGGTTTGTGTAAATATTCAAAAATGAATAAATATAGTTTAATAAATAAATAGTTTGTTTAAGTTACAAACTAAAACAAACATTTATAGCAGGGAAAATTATCAAAATAACTCCTTTTAATCAATGTAAAAGAATAAAATAATCACGGAAAGCGCCTGACTCTCTAACGTTTTGAAGTGAATTTTCATAAACGTTTTATGGAAAAGCATTTCATAGTATACACAGCTGTATAGCCTGTAGGGCCTACATAGTGACAAAAAGTAAGGACCGGTTTTCATTTCATAGTCGCACTTTCTGATCTCACCATAGTAACAGCTTCGTATAGCTAATTATTATTCGTTAACAAAGAGTCCATCAAATTGTTTATCATCAGACTTTACTCAAGCTTCGGTTAGATAAGACAGTTTATAACTCAATTCTGCAGTAAATTTTATACTAAAAGAACGCTTTAGTTCGCGAGGAAATAAAAAAAAAACTAAAACTAAACTTATTTGTCTTGTTTATTTTGTTCTCTTCGATTTTTACCATAGAAACATAAATTTCATTTATTTCATATTGTTACACTTCATTCAGTTCTCATGCATAAGGAAATATTATTAAAGCTGATTTTGTGAGATTGTTCGGTTTTTTGTACGGTATATTCTTGACCGGATTTTTCGGGGTGAAATTGAGAGTGACAATGTTTTTGTTTACTTCAACGTGAGTTACTTTTAAAATAATTTAGCCTAACTGATTTTACTGTATGTCTACGTGCTGTTTCATATTTCTAATTTCTGAGGGAAGTAAAGAACTAATTTAGGTGGCTGTATTAATTAGAACTGATAGCCTGGAGTGTTACACGTTGAAGTAAAACAACAGAAGCCGGTATCTATTAACCCGAGGCGTGCCTCTCACAAGACCTTTGATGTCTTCCTGAAGGTTGCGTGTATTTATTCAGGACTACTCCATTATTGTAACCGCATTGTAACCCATCAGAAACTTGCATTATCCTGGACTGGTCACTTGATAAACTGTAGTACGATATTTTCTTTATCACGTCAAACAAAAAAAATGTTTCTTTATTAACTAAAGTTTATTTTAAAATGCGCTCTTGGGGCAGTAGGAAGCAGGACCTTGAGAGGACTTGTCTTGACTTCTGGATGGAAACACCAAAATTATTTATTTGTGCATGAATGTAATACACGGTATAGCCGCTTACTTGTGTATTAACAATCTCACGTTCTCATTTTGATACAATTTTATTCCAACTGGGCTCAAACATCGATTTTGGTAATGCAGTAACATAAATAAATTCATTACATAGCAAAAAATTAGCTTAATATTTTCAAAATTAATACCATTTCAAAACTTAAAAACAACATAACTTTTTTCCTTTTTTGAAAGTCTTGTTGCACCATCATAATCAGCTTTAAAATTGTAATTTTAAATTCGTATTTCAATGTGACAAAAGAGATAATGTTCATATTTTTTGTGTACATAATCATATCGATCTGTTTTTAGATTGATACAAGAGAAATTTCAGTAATAACTTAAGATCTTCTAACAGTAAAGAACTATATTTTTTTTATTTATTTATTTTAAGGCGAAAAGCACATTGAGGCTATTATCGCCTCCCTAAATGTAAGTGTGAGTGTAAAGTGTTAAAGATGTAAGTGTAGTGTTGCAAGTGTAAGTGTTTGTTAGACTCGGGTACCGCGAGGGACGTCTAAATCCTCTCAATAGGTGCAGCTAGTCTGCACCCCCCCTGCGGGGACAGTAAAGAACTGCATCCTTTCATAATTTAAGAGAGCCAAACTACTTTTTTGTTTGAAAATTTGAATTTCATTAACGCAATAAAAAAATTCGAAATAAAATTATGATTGTAATTTTGTAATATTTGAAAATTTTACATTCACTTTTATAGAGTTAAGGTGAGCGAGGTGATCTGTTTAATTATGTTTACTGAGTTTTAGCAGAAAACATTTCTCCGAGAACTGAAACACGGTTGCCTTCAAAGCTGAAAACGTAATGTATATTTTTATTCTTCCACTTTAGTTTTCTTTTCATAAAAACCGAGGAGTGCAGACAGGAAGTTTTCTTTGAGAGAGACAAAGCAATTTGTCAGCCTATCCTTCGCCCCCTCCCCCTATCCTCCGCCCTTAATGCTATAAACAGACGTAGAAAGAAGGGTGTAGTATTCCTTAGGCTTTATCCAGTAAATCTCTTCTAATATATTTTCTGATATTTTATTGAGTTCGTAATTATTCTAATTGCAATTAGTTCCTTTGCCAACGTTGTTAAGGTTGTAACTGTCTTTGTTTAACGTTTAACGTTTAACGTTTAACGTAGACGTTCTTAAATGTTTGTTGCATTTATTTCTTTTTTGCCCACATAAATATTAAATATAGCCTATGTTTTGACGTTAAAATATTTAAAGTTAGTATACTTTGTTTTTTTCATTTATTTCTTATTTTTTCGCTTATATATTTATTTTTTATATCCAGAAACAATTTAAACTTTATTCGGTTTACTTTAAAATCTTGGATGTATCCTATAACATGAAAGTAGAAATATTTGTTTATATTAATGTAGATATTCGATTTATATTGGTAAATATTTTGAAAGGCAATATCTAATATTCGTACAGGCCTAGACTTTAAATAGGCTATAAGAAATTATTTTCAAAACTGCTTTTTTCTTTCTTTTTGAGAAATTGTTTTCCAAAAATTTAGTGAAAAACAGATTGTTTAATAATCTTTCCTTAAAATTCGTTTGGCGCATTTGTTCGTTTTATTAATAATTATACAACTGAGTTTATTACATTAAAGTGTATTCTTTGCGAAATCGAATCTAAAGCTCTCTTCTTCTTTCTAAAGCTCCCTGATCATAATTAGATTTATTACAAATATATATTTTTCTTTATAACGATACGCATTTTTTCGTTTATGTTTTTTGAGCTCTTTGTTACTTCCAAATAGCATAAAGTATAAGGACATTGGTTTAATATTGTGCATTGAGGTTTTTATATTATCAATAATAATGTTCGCATCAGTTTATCGTTATGTACTATTGTACTAATACTACTCTAAATGCTTCAAAATTATACTGATTTTTAAAAAAATACAATTATAATAAACACATTTAACATTGTTTATTAAAACACTGTTTATAATAAATACTTAATAACACTGACTTAAAGCGGATAAAAATAACACTAGTTATTTCGCTTATCTTCTAGTACAACGATATGTAGTGTGTTATGCATACAATAGTGTTCCTGCGAGTTAATCTAATGCAAAAACTTCGCAAAGGTGAAGATTTATTGCAATTGTATTTTTATTTTATTGCACTGTGTTTTATGCCAACAATAAACTCGAAGTCATTTATGGAAATAAAAACTCAAAAAGTCATGTTCACGTATTTGAAACAAAACACATGACGACAATAACAAAACAGTTTTATAGTTTTGCAGTAATGTCACGTTATATTACGTGCGAGTTTTATCTGTAAACAAGTAAAGTACACCGTAACTAGACAACTTCTGTTAGGTCCAAGTTGGAAGGATCACAGAGTTTTACAAAAGGTTCCTATGAAGGCATGTTATATCTCGTTGAGGAGTTTAATCTATTATTATTTCCTTTATTAATATATTAATTGTAACAGCTGCATAAAGCGCATTGTTATTGTTAATGTAAAAGCTGGTTACTTCTTACTTTAATAAAAGAAATCATTAGAGCCCAAAAATAACTTAAAAGCCGAATGCGTAAACTAAAACTTTATTACATACGAGAATTTATAGAATAAAAATATATTAATTTATAACAGCATTAAAAAAATCATTATTATTTTAATTATTACTGAAGCAAGTATGAAACATTATTATAATACTGACAACCGGCAACTTTGTCCATGGACTGATAGAAATATGAGATCAGCTGAGATAAATCTCACACACTTCTCTGATTAAACGCAGGACTGTGGACCGCCGGGCGATAAGGAATAACAAAATCTTTTGAGTTGTAAGAAATTTAACAAATATTTTTCGAACTTTTTACTTTGTAACTAATAAAGATCAGATCAAGTAAAAAATATACTAAATAGTTTTATATAAAGAGTTTTTAAACTTTGTTCAAATATATTTTCAACGACACAAGCAAAACGAACAATTATTGCTAATTTCAGTTTGGAAAACATACAGAAAAAAACCTGTAGTGAACATTTTGGGAGTAATTTATCAAAAGGAATAGAACACTGAAACTGAAACTGCCAACCGCAGTAAGTTTTCTTTCGAATTTAGTATCGATCCCTAAATATATTTTATCAGAATAATTTTTAATGTTTTAAACTGAGTATAACAAAATTTTAACTATAACTTAAGTTTTAAAGTACACATTTCTTTGTTAAATTTACTTGTTAGTAATGTTAAATTATTTCTGCAATAATTTTCTTTTCTTTATTTTGTCTTTTAGAAAAACATACAAATTAAAATACAAGCTATTAAAATACTAAATATAAGTGTGAGTGTAAAGTGTTAAAGTCGTAAGTGTAGTGTTGTAAGTGTAAGTGTGTGTTAGACTCGGGTTCTGCGAGGAACGTCTAAATCCTCTCAATAGGTGCAGTAGTCTACACCCTCCTGCGGGGCTAAAAAGTATACAACGATTAACAAAAAATATATATGTATTTCGTAACAAGAAAAATGCTTATAGCGCTGAAATATTGGACGGATTTTATTGTTTGTTTTGAAAGTAAATTTCAAGACATTTACCACAATTTCAGTATTAACTTTATGCAGAAAGATTAGTAATAGTAAAAGTTTTGTATTACGTCCCTAAGTTTAATACTACGCTAGACTTATTATAATACTTTCACAACTTCTACACTGTTTAGGGATACTCCGGACTCTGCAATCATGTTTAGTTTTAAACAATAATTCATAATGCTGCCTAAACCTATACAGTATTGTTATACTCAACAGGTTGTCAATTAAAACACAATTAATTACAGTAATCGCTTTAGTTACTTGGTGTTTATTGTAGTAAAACACAAAACTATTTCAAAATTAATAATTTAAAATTTACTATTACTAGTAGCTTGTAAGATTGCATAAATTGTTTAGTGGGAACAATAAATACCAGGTTTACAAATTAAGTTTATTCTGTATTCATAGTGCTCTTTACTGGAACAGCAAAATGAAATGTTACATATTTGTGGGGAACAATTGAGAGTCGATATTTGTTAAGAGTAATAGCAACTAGAATTATAATTAAACTCACAAACCTGTATCTTCTTAGAATTACAAGTTTCCTTACAACTTCTTGAAAACCTAAGACAAAAAATAAAACATAAACCCATAATTCGCTAACGCAACTCCAAGTTAGCCTATATGTACATAAAACAATCTATCAAAAACATGACTAGTACTATAAACAAAATATAAAACAGCTGTTATTTAAATTATTATTTTCAAGGCCATTGCTCTTTACAATTCTTAATGGCTTAGTTAAAAAAATATGTTTAGTTTTCCTTCAAATTCGAGAACAATACCTTAGAATAAGCCTTCAAGTTATCTTTGTGTAACTTATAAGTCCTATAAAATATTTGTTCAAGTCATCTTACTTAATTATGTATAAGGATTAATATTCATAGTCAAAAATGGCAATAAAAATAACCTCAGATCAAATAGTTTTAACGAAGGAACAGCTGTAGTGTTAAATCAGCTGTTTAGATTTACGTTACCACTACTGCATAATCAACATTATATTAGACTTTGTGTTTTCACGTTTGCGGCAATAGGCTATATTTTTAAACTACCAAAGCCAGTTGAACAACAACAAATTATCGGATTTTAAGGTCATTAATCAATAGGTTAGGTCGACGCAATTCATCACCAAGACAAGCTACAGGCCATAGACTGCAGGCTGGCTGATTAAATGATATGGTATCTTTCAAGACAAAAACACTGGTCATTAATTTGAACAGTGCTCAAATATTTCACAGTGTCTCTTTCATTAAGGACCACGAAAGTAATAAAAGCCCGTATGGTTCGCAATCTTCCAAAATTACTGCGATTCTAAAAAGATTTAGCATGTTGACTTAATTTAAAAACCTCACAAAAGTTTCGCTACATTAGTGGTTCTACGCATAGATAAGTCTACAAATTGTTCTTTGTTATTAATAGCAAATTGAAGGAAAAGTAAAAAATTGTTGGACAATTGTTAATTACTGGGAACACCCACAAGAAGCTCAGGAAATGTGGTCGCCTATACAGAATCCTGCGTGCATTGGTAAGGGTAAGGCACACAGGGCGGTCTCAGTTTGACTGATGAAGTATGAGCACGGTGTCACTCGGTCAATGAGCATGAGCGTGTGTGTGTGTGTGTGTGTCTATCACGATCAGTACGATGGGATTTCTAAGCTGCTCACTTCAGCTGCCTCTCCCGGAAAAGTAGTGTAATATGGTATTGTAGGCATACCGCCGCAAAGCGCGAAGATTGATATTGTTCAGTGAACTGCGTAAGCAGGGTGGTTTCGGCGGAATTCAAAGGGGATTTAATATCATTTTTAATTGTAGCCTTGGCAGGGAACTTTTGTTGTAAGAGTGTAAGTAAATATTGCGGACGGTGCCCATAATAAAGTGTGAAAGCAGGGATATTATTTTTGTGCTTACATTAGATTACAATAGTTCAAGACTGTGAAACTGAACATTTAAGAGTTGTAGAGAACACTAAAAGATGTTTTTTTATGTATTGTAAAACGTTTAGATGTAAAAATTCATAGATGAGCTGTTCAGTAAAGGTATAAATTTCCGAAATCGAAAATTTTTGGACAATTAATTGTTAGGTTGTAATAAAAAGGTAATTATTTTTATAATTTTAATACAAAAGGCAAATACGGAAACAATGAGTGAAAATTTATGAAAATTGGTTCAGTAGTTTAGGTTGTAGAGGCGTCAATGTTTCCAATAATAATAATAATATTTTTTTGATTTTCCAAAGCATTTTTTTATTTTGTAATTATTATTATATTTTTTTTTAATTATTGTGCAAAAAGCACTTACATGACGACTAAAACGAGTCATTGTTGATCATAACTCTTTATGTATTAACAGGCTTTCATAAATGTGTGAATTTACTATTTCGTTGCTGTTTTTTTTTTTTTTTTTGCAATTCTACAAGAGTAAAAGTACTTATTTGGGATTTTTTTGCAAATACCGCATCTTTGATTAAAATCGCTTTAGCAGTTTAGGCTGTAGACGCGTCTTGAATAAGAAAAAAGAGTTATTTTCAAATCGTTTATCTGCGCTTTCGTTCTACCGATTATTTTTGAAGGTTATGTACTGTCAGTTCTACACACAGTTTTTGTTACGGATACCTGAAAACAGCTATCACTTCTCATATATATAAACTGCTGCAGCTGGGGCGGACCTCTGCCGCGTTCCTTGATTATCAGCCATAACTATTTGTCTGTTAGTTCTTGCGATATACAGAAACATGTGAAAGAAAAGTTACATGTTACAATATATGTGAGATGTACAGCGTACAAATCCCTTTCATTGAATTTAAATTGATTATTACGGATAAAATGTGGAAGTTCATTTTGATAAATCATGTTTAGACCTATTATATTACCCCCCCTTTTTGTCTTTGCTGACCTCAGTGAAAGTTATGCTTGAACTTTCACTTTATTTCAATCGCTACTAAAGTTTTCGTGTGAGAAATGGATTTTTGTGAAAGACAAAGTCGCCATAAATGCACCTTTAAATTATTTGCGAACATTGAGAATGGATAAGTAACTGCGAGAGAATTGCAAATTGAATAAAGCTGATAATGCAGAAAAGTACGCCGCTCTAATGGCATGATATAATCTTGCATTCGTTCTCGACAGCTTTAGAGGGGGGAGGGGGTGTAAAGGGGATTACTTTCAACCCTCTCACTCTGATTGTACTTTGATGGTGTTCAATTTGTGTGATCTACTCCCCGCAGTGACCTAACAGTATTTAGGTTACTTGATAATGCTTACATTCATTATACACTTTGAGCACTTTGCAAATAATAAGAGAGTTATTTTATTTTTAAAGTTACCCCTCGCAACTTCGCCAAAAATTTAAATTAAAACTTTACCCCTCTTTAACCCTTCGGGGTAGAATTTTGTAAAACCATAACCAATTTTGTAAAGTGCACTTACAAAATTTTTTTAATTACGTATTCATGACTTCGAAGGAAACTCCATAAATTTACAAAACATCCCACAACGTTAGAGGTCCACAACAACACGAGGACTTTTTGTTTATAAACTTTAAACCTTATTTAAACACATTAAGTTTTATTTTACGATTTCTCTGCGGTATTTGAAATCACGGAGGATCCAAAGAATAGTTCACACAAATTTCAACAACCTCGATAAAAAAATTTTAAAAGTAGTCCAATTTTAACTCTTTGGTGTGTAATTTTTGAAAAGCATTACTTTGAACACATTCTAAACCAAAGATAAACCTTTAACTGCAATATACGTCTTTTAGATCTGAAAATCTGTCTTTTACACAGATAAAATGTAAAGTACTTTTCGCCCTATCTTAACCCTTTAGGGGTGGAACGTTTTTCAATCTGTGATAAACATGTGTACCAAATCTCAGCTTTACGAGTGGATTTTTTTTTAACCGTTTCTTAGCAGGCACCTGAAAATCGTACCAAATTCAAAATTCAAAAATATTCGTACCTAATTTTGTAGCCTCTCCAGTTATGAATATCTTGTAATGATTGTGTGAGTGGTACTATTGATTATATATGTCGGATGTACATTCGTTCGATACAATTGTTTTGTAAAATCAATGTGATTCAAATTTTCCAACCGTAAAGGAAAACACAGAGAGAGAGGGAGAGAGAGAGAGAGAGGGAGAGAGAGATAGGGAGGGGAGGAGAGAGAACGGAGAAAGGTATAAGGAAAAACTTTTCTTTTGAATATTAAACAACATAAAAACGAAAAGATTATTTAAAATATCATAGTCGATTTATTTTAAGTAGTGTAGTGAGAAACTAAATATTGTTACACACTGGGTGAAACGAACAACGTAATGGCCTTAAGGGTATAACCGTGTTCAGCCTAAGGAATCAATTGATGCAGGGCAGTAATACACTGAACGTAAACAAAAGTAAGTAAAATAAAACAATACAAACCAGATGTAAACAAGCTCAAATAAAATTCAGTGATTTCAGAAATATTGCTTTCCTAGAATTGTGTTCACCTAGATGACGTATTGTTGGCACCGAGATGAGGAAACGGAATTGCTTTTAAAAGATTCAGGAAGTAATCTCGGCCAGATACTGCCAACTGTGAAAGAACACATTTAACGTAAACAGTTATTTGTACGCCATATCGTAAAAAGTAGAATTTTAAAAAAGTAAAATCGCCTGAAAATTCAGGTAAATTGAAGTTGTTTGAGATTGTCGTTAGGTATGTTCACAATCCAGGACCAAAAAATGTTGCAATTTGTTTTCCTTGTGAAAAAGAAAGTATAATAACTGCACTTAAGTAATTACTTGATGTCTTGGAAACGAATTTGTAAAATCAGTTTCTTCATCTTAACATGTTTTTTATCATCACATATATTATATTTAAAACTTTTAAAGTGCACTGACACTGCGAAAATTAAATTTCTTAATGTTTACGACTTTTAAAAATTTGAAACGATATAGCTGTTTACAATACTGAAATCCCGTGTGACCCTTCTGATATACTGACAGTTTAACAGAAATTATGAGCCGTTCGCTATTGGCTATTAACAACTTACTGATTAACTTGATATGAATCTTGAATATTGAAATAAAAACTGCTGCATATTAGAGGCAAAATATCACTGAAAAAAACAAGATTAGTAATTGGGCTGGAAAGAGTTAATGAGCTTTCTATTAATAAAATCGATTTTTTTGCCAAGTTTGAATCAAATTGTATTGAAGCTGCGCGCGCACGCACACACACACACACACACACACACACATCAAAGCATCACTGCCTGTTAACGTTTTCTTAACGCCTTATTGTGCTATCTTTACCTGTAACAATTTGACGTTTATATTAGAGTAACGAGTATATTATTGCTTTTTTAATAGGCTTAGGCTATACTTTGTTGTATTTGTACATTATTGTAACATTAAAGGACATAGGTTCAAGTAAAAACATTTGTTTTTAAACTCTGGGGATTTCTAAGCTATAGGCCTAACAACATTTCAACATTTCACTCGGTAATACTGTGTAATAAACTGCAAAGGGTATTTTTACTATAAAAAAGCATACCAGATAATCTATGCCATCACTGTAAATAATATTTCAAAGAAATAATTTGACGTTATTTTAAAAAATAAATTATGCAAACCTATATAAAATTTAATATCTGCTTTAATTATATTATATTAAAGCAAAGTAAGTTCAGCCATCGTTGTTATGTAGAAAGGCAAAGTTATTATATCATGTTATAGCAGATATGTCAGATATGTTAATTAACTAGCATCGCCTCCAGGTATGCTGTTCATGAGCCCTGCCAGTTACCTTCTGCGAGGGGAATTATGCCAGAGCTGGTAATTCTGTTGTCTGGCATAATTATTTACAAAATTCGCTAATAACACTAAAATTTTAACAATCACGGAAACACTAGTTTGGATGCTATTGTCAAATCAGAGAAAATCTTCATACTTTATTATTTTATTTATCCAACACTCATTATAAGTATCAGCGATACTTGATATTTTAAGAAATATTTTTAATGTATGTGTGTGTCCATTTTGAATTAAATATAGCATAAAAACAAAATAATTTGCTAGTAGCTTTGTTTAGTTTGTTACACAACCTAATGTTTTCACAATTCTACAATGATGGTCATTTTAAATCTTAAAAAAAGTTATATTTTAATAAAAAATCTTATTTCAGATTATAACCAATATTGAAATGTGCGCAACACTGCGCATTACTGGATTTCAAATTTTTAAATTTTTGACAAAAAAGTGAATATACTTATGGTCCAAGTATAACTTCTTGTATCAAAGTAAATAATTTGAATAAATGTTAATATTTTATGAAGGTGAAATTGACTTTTCTAAAATAACGTAAGATACAAAAACTGTCACTGAAATTTCGCTTCCATTACGTCAGCAAGACAGTATAAGTGATTCGGACGTAATAAACGAACCGCCAAATCATTACATTTATACGCCACAACTGTACTGAAATATAAATGTACAGAACGAAAAGAATATTCATTACAAATTTAACGACAAATCTACAGGTCACAATTGACGGCTATTTTAGAATCATATATCTAGTTCTTGCCATTATGGCTACTCCATTTTTAAATGAAATTTTGCTAACATTTTACAAAAAACTTTTTCAACTGCAAAATAAAAATGAGCTACGTTCATGAACCACTTGTAAACCACTTTTAGCAGTATTAAAAAATTCGTTCAGTAATCAAAATCAGCCTGTGGTAGTTCAAGAACTCGAGAGATCTAATTAGTATTTTTAAGTTGTATTATGAAAATCTACCAGCCTACCAAGTCTTACTTATGACGTCACTCCTTATAATGACCCGGCATCCGTACCCAGCAACTGAAAAGGAGTTATGTTTATCGATAAATAAATTTAATTTCGCTTATAAACTTACCTTCTATCACTTGTACTAATGACATGTTAAAAATTCAAGTAAACTTTTCAATTAATTAAAACAGTTTAAAATAATGCATTGAATAGGGCGTATTAGATAACTGATTGATGTTAGTTAACGTGATAAAACGATGTATTAAAAAAATGTGAAAATATCTGGTGCATAGCTTCTTGCAAATGAAAACGAAAATTACAACAATCTTTGCCTTTATTTTTTGTATATTAGATGACTTTGTAAATTCAGTCTAGTAATTTTTCAATCATGCGTATTGACTTATAATTTGAACAAATAAATGTAGAAAACATTAAAATATTTTTTAATATTCCCAAAACATAATCTACCTATGAAAAATTCAGAAAATCGACCGTCCGCATTTCTCAACAACGATTTATCTGATTTTTGGTCACGTGCAAACAAAAGCGTGTCAGGGTAAAGAAACTAAAAACAAAGAAAATTTTGATTTTTGGAAAAACAAAACAAAATCCAATAAACTTTATTTTTGTTTTTGTTTTACTTACAAAAATTAAATTACTTATTTGTTACACTAATATTTATTATGTATTTTCATACGTGACCAAATTGTTATCGAAATATCTTTAACCTTCTCTACTCAGAAGAACCTTCAAGGAAGCCCTTGAGAGCGCCTGACCAACACTCGATACGCAGATGATATTGTGCATGTTCAGTGCGGATTGGAACAGTTTCAGATCGGATAGCAAGGGCCGTCTTCAATCTATGCAAGAGAGTGTTGAGGTTCTTATGGGTAGGCAGAGTGACAGAACGACTGAAGTGCATTTTGGTCATATCTTGGATATATGAGAAACGAAAGCAAATGCCACCTTCTGAAATCCGTTCTCCAAGGGAAGTCTACGGTAAAAGAGAGCAAGGAAGAAGAAATCATGGCCCAAAAACTACCACCGAACTATTCAAAGCAGCCGTCAACAAATTATAATATCCAGAACAACATTAATGTTCGGAAACGAATATTTTTTTTTTAAGTCGAAAAGCACATTACCTTCCTATTATTGCCTTCCTAAATGTAAGTGTGAGTGTAAAGTGTTAAAGTCGTAAGTGTAGGGTTGTAAGTGTAAGTGTGTGTTAGACTCGGGTACCGCGAGGGACGTCTAAATCCTCTCAATAGGTGTAGCCAGTCTGCACCCCCCCCTCTACGGGGTCGGAAACGAGTAATCACCCGAAGAAGAAGATCAATAACCAAATGAAAAGGAATAATGCATAATTTTCAAATAAACGTACACTTTTAGGGATTATAGCGATCCATAGTTTGGGTACATTTGAGTAAAACTTAATAGAAGTTGTTACAAACCCAATTTAACAGTTAACATTCCTACTTCCTGTGGAACTATAAAGTTGCATTACTTTTTGCAACGTATCCTTGTCTAAACGTCCCTCGTTGTCTAAACTCTACCGTTGTATCTTTCATGCTTTAAATAGTTTTTTTTTCTTTTTGTAATGTGTATAAGTAACCAGTCGATAGTAAAGTCTGCCGCAAAGTATGACTTGTGATGGATTGCCACCTTATTGAGTCATAGCCTTTCAGGATTGTACTCAATATTTCTTCCTGTAGTGGGATTGTTTCCTTTATGGGTAAAGACGTCCAAATTTCCCTTTGCCAGTTTTCCTTCATACCACACAAATTAGTATGTGTCCCCTATCCGTCACCTTGAGAGATACTGTATAAGTGACCCTTCTATAACCCAATTTGTCAATAAAATTAATATTTGATTATTGTGACATGTTCCTATGGCGGGCACTATTGTATTTACAAGCTACTCTAATTCAATACCAATGCCTGTTTTCCGACTAGAGTTACTTATTTATAAACAATGTCACAAAGATATGAGCCACTGCAATGTGTAGACGGAATATTTAAGTCGATGCAATGAAGCTGAGCAAAGCGAGATATGTTTTCTTAATGCTCGCAGAGTACACCGATACTGATTGTGAATTATGCAAACACAGATACACAAAGGAAGAGATAGACACAGAGTGGAATGAAAGGTTGCCTAGATATTTGAAGAAAGAGAGAGAGAGAGAGAGAGAGAGAGAGAGAGAGAGAGAGAGAGAGAGAGAGAGAGAGACGAAGTGTTTTGTTTGCAGATGTAAGCTCAAAAACTTTTTAAGATAAATTTAGGAAATGGTGAAGCATTATTTTTCTGAATTCCATTAAAACAAATCTTTGACGCCAATTTGTCTAAAGTAGGCAAACATTAACTGCGTTTTCTCGAAATGTAATCTGAAAATCTATAAGTAATTATTGAAAATTTTTTTACCTTGACACTGAAATGAGCTCAGTTATATTTTGTTAACAATTATGTTTAAAATGTCTTAAATAAATAAAAATGCGTTTATTCCTGTGGTGTGTGTGAGTGTGTGTGTTTGTGTGTGTTTTCACATTCCTTGAGACTAAAAGAACTGACCTGTTTTGATATTTTTTCCTGTAGATGTATACTACCTAAATCTTCAATAAAATGTATTTTTATAGTTTTTTCAAGTAAAATGTTAGGAAAAAATATAGCCTATATATTTTCAAAACCTACTTCAGCTTTTGAATCAGGTTTCTAAAATCAGGTTTCATAATACCTTAATAAAATTTTTTTTGATTCATGTAACCAGAAAATCCGGTAATGAAACTATTGACTAAAATGGTAAATCACAATTTGTATAAATTTGTTCTTCAGGTTCTCTTACAACTTGATAAAATTTGCGATGCAAGTCAATTATAACGAATATGATGTGAATAAACGATAATAGATCAAAAGTAACAAAAATAAGACCTGACCCTCGTTTCACTTCTGTTTTTGTATTTTCTGTGTTTTATTTATGACAATATATATATATATATATATATATATATATATATATATATATATATATATATATATATATATATATATATATATATATATATATATATATATATATATATTTCAAATACATTATTTAATTTTTTTTACTGCAGATTGCTAGAAGAATAAAAAAACGCTTAGTTTTAGAAATGTTGGTACTTTGGCTAATAAGATTACATCCACTGACATTAAAACATTGTTTGAAAATTATGGAAAAATTGTTTAATGCGATGTTGTAAAAATGACAGTTTTGTACGTATGGGATATAAAGAATCTGTTTAATCTTTGACCAATGAATATATTGTGATTCAAGTGTGCAAGAATGTTATTCTAACACTTTATATTACCCAGTAAGTACTTATATGTCAACCCATTAAGAAGCGCCAAATTAAAACAATGAATTTGTAGAAGATATTGTAGTGTGTATAACAAAGCCTATTAATTCTTTTCAACCTAGTAAATAAATATGTAAAGCATTATAGAATCGCTCACGAATCAAACTTACTAGCCGCGAATTGAACGTATTTATTCAAATAATTTATTATACGCTATATAATTAACACATATTATACTTATTTAATAACATATACATGATGTTAAAAGTATTAAAGCAGGGACCTAATATGTTATGGCCTGTTTGTATTGGCATCTACACTACATGTAAACAGATCCTCATTTGTGCTTTCAACAGTAAATGAATTCACCTTAACCATTGGCGTAATTAAAGAACAATAAGCTTGACTAATTAAAAAGAAAGGCAGGCTCTAGATCTACCCTCGTAGTTAAGGGTTGTTCGTGCCGCATGCAAGTGGCAGTTTTATTATAATGAGTCTCTCACTTTCTTGTAATTAACATGTGGTGATAATGAAATTTGTAAGTTAAACTTCAAATCACTCATGATTACCGAGTTCCGTTTGTGTAATTGAATATTGTATTTTTAAACATTACAAGAGCTTTTACTTGGCTTAGACAACACGTGTGTAAGCAAACGTCATTGTGTGATAGCTTCAGATTTCTTCAGCCTTGTAAAACCTTTAATTTATTATCAATGAGGAGCAGCATAAAATAACAAACTGAGCTTGATTCAAGTCCGCAGCGGGATTTTCAATTCGATCGAGTCGTCGAGGAGAAGTGGTTATCCGTTATGCTTGGGACAACTGATAAGACTACATTATGAAATATGTAACCAATTCATCAAAACCAGGTGTTCAAAATACATTTCAGGGGAAAATGATGAGACTTTACCGTGCATTTATGAGAAACATTTATGAGTTTTTACAGCAGATTTGTAAGGAAATATTATGACATTTTGTAGCACATTTCTAAGGAACATGTTTATAGGTTTTTACCGAACATTTATGAGTTTTTACTGGATATTTTTAAGGGAAATTTGATTTTTTTTTTTACCGGAAAGTTTTAAGGAAAAATTATGAGACTTTACCGAACTTTTTAAATTAAAATTAAAATTAATCTGTTCGTAAAAAAAGCAAATGCTCTAAATGGGAATGACAAATTGGATTTTCGTTTGTAAGCCACAAAAAAGAAAATGTAAGCTAATACATGAGCTTACATGGCTGACTTTTCAGATTTAATGATAATTAGGCTAAATTAAAAATAACCTGTGAAATTTTCTGCACAAATGGAAGTGAGAAACCGTGTCAAAAGTATCAAGCATTTCGTAGCAATACCTTCAAAGTTTTAGCTACAATTAAGTATCATAAATTGTAACAAATAAGTTCTTGAAAATGCTGCCATTTTAGTCAAAGGTTTGTATGACCGCTCTTCTGGTCTTTCTTGTTTGTGTGGCCACATGTTTTTTCATTATTTCGGTAAAAACCCAAGCTGCATTTTATAATATTCAGTTACGAATGTGTAAATCCAATGTAACTTAATTCAGCTATAAAATTAAAAAAACACGTAGTGATGATAATTAAGCATCAGTGACTAACTTAGACTTAACAAAAATGTAAATAACGGCTAAAAGAAGATTATTCATATAACAAAACTGAATAAACTCCAGACAGTTAAGGAGAATTAAGTTGCCAGATTTTATATTGCCCTTATTAAACGTTCTTCTTTCATGAAACAATCTTCCTTTATTACTTTTCAACTTTATTAAATTCTGCTAGTAAACTCGAGTACTAGCAGCTTTTCAAATATTAATATTTTAATACAGACATTTTTATACGCACTTTTATTTTACATAAAATTCTCATTATTGGGAAAGGGCGGCAGACATTTAGTTATTCAAGAACTCGAGTTATAAGAACTTCAATCTCATTATAACGTACTCAAGAAATAAAAATGTTATTAAAATGTACAAAATTAAATGTAAAATATTATTACAGAGCGATGCTTAAAAAAACTACATCGAAAATTTATTTTATAAGAATCAACATAAAATATAGTAAACAAAATTTTATAGACTGCATGTACACCCTAATGAGTCATGAGACGTTTATCCTCAACAAGGAGCAGCTCATTCGTGTTTGCTAGAGTTACATGCCTTCAAAATAAAAACGTATGTACGAATAAAGTGATTGCCAGGCCATGTATTACTCGTATATACGTTCATTATTCAGTGGCATATCTGGTCTAGTTAATGTTTCTTTATTGATAAATAAATAAGACACTTAGATAAACTTCTTTTATGTATAAAGAAAATAGAGTCATCAATAGTTTAAACAAATGTTTTATTAAAGTCCAGCCAATGCCTATTTTCATTGGTTCTATAGTTCTTCAAAGGCTTGATTGATTTACCGTATTACTTGATGAAGTACTGACCATACAGTTGAATACACTACCTCGGTTCCCTGATTTGACGTTTTCTTGTGGAAATATATAAAGCATAATGCTTACAAAAACTTGTTACCACATAATCCTTGAATTGTAATTTTTGTTTGTTGCATTCTGATGGTGTGTATGGTTTAAGTATTTGCTTGCAGACGGTGTTGGGGGACAGTGCCTCGCCTAGATAAGTGTTGGGGGACAGTGCCTCGATAATCTGAAATTAAAATGTATTATTTTTCTGTTATTGTTTATTTTTTACATATTATTATGTTGTCATTTAGTGTTGACAATGTTATAAGATTATTTTACAGCCTTAAAACGAAATTGGTACATTTTCTTTATTTTTACTATACATATATACATACACACACACACACACACACACACACACACACACACACACACACACACACACACACACACACACACACACACACACATATATATATATATATATATATATATATATATATATATATATATATATATATATATATAGTTATCTTAATCATATTTTATTCTATACGTTCTATAGTAGAATAAGTAGAACATAGTAGAGAAAGTAGAAAATGTAAGCCAAAAATTTGCCACGAAAATCGGCATTTGTCAAGTAATAGTTTTAGAATTTTTATTTATTTTTATTTAATAACTAATTTCAAGGACAACTTCATTACAATAGCAACAAGGGCCTGTAACGCTGAGGGGATAGAAACAAATTATCTTGAATAACATCAGGTAAACAAACTTTACGGTAAGCTTAATTATAATTTAATTACAAATATATTTTAGTAATAACATAAACCCCTAGCTAAATACATTCATCCGTATATAAAATGTGTTTACTTCTAAATTATTTCTTTAACGAAATAAATAATTATGTGTGCGTGTGTGTGTGTGTGTGTGTGTGTGTGTGTGTGTGTGTGTGTGTGTGTGTGTGTGTGTGTGTGTGTATGCACAAACATAAGTTTAGATTAAAACCTAATTTATTTATTGGGTAAGATGCAATGCAAGTAAGCAGTAAGTCCCGTGTTTGTAATTGTTTATTGCTTTGTTTATTTTATAGGCCTCTTAATTGCAAAATAAGTTTAATACAAAACACTTTCGTATATAATGAATAAATTAATTTTAGTAACAGAGAATTAAAATGATAAATAAAAATGATAATCAGCTTAAGCGGTGTGTGTAAGTTGTAAGTAAATAAACACTTTGGTTACTGCGCAAGTCGGCCGGCAGCCACTGCTCCAGTGATGGATGATTTTCTTTGATAAATTGCCTCGGCCCAGCTTATTGATTAATGGTCTTTAAATCCGACCTTTACGTAGCCTCCGTCTGATTATTTATATAAAACTTTATTGTTTTGTTTTAATACGCTTAAGTCACGTATCTAGCTTTTGTTTAGCAGAATAAGGTACACATCAATGTAAATAAGACTCATTATTTTTTAAAATATATATTGAATCTTTTATTATTGGCACATTTTCACTCTAAATGTGTTGTTGTCACTGTCATCATGGTTAAAATTTTACTCTCAAAATTTCATTGAAAACTGAACTATTGTAAAGGCCATTATAGTAATACTCAAACTTAAGCATTTGAAGTGAGTGCTAAGCTTGGCAAATGAAAAGGTGTCCATTCTTCTTACAGTGAGATACATTTATTGCATTATACTAATTCCAATGCCGTATAATAAAATAATATTTATTTGCCTGCATAAAATATTATTTAAATAATTATTAATGTTTTCAGCGTCCACCAGGACCAAGGCTGAATTTAGTATTCAGCGTAAACTGTTTTAATCTACAATTTTCACATTAGCTTAAATAACAATAAATAACACAATAAATTTGTAATTAATTATTGTAACTTACAAAAAGTCATTCGATACAAACTGAATCAAATGAAGGAACTACACTGAACTACTTTTGTATGTGTTGAATTTGTGAACACATTTTTAATTTAATTAAATTTCTCTGGCAAAATTGATGGTAAAAAAATTAACAAATTTTGTTATAATAAATTCTCAAAGTATAACGTCACTATTACAACTATTTACCTGAGAGCACGATTAAACATTATAATTATGTAGGCCTATAACGATATAATTGTATTCAATAACAACTTACTCACTCATTACGAAATATATAAAATTACAAAAAAGAATGGTCACAATAACTTCCTTTCTGTTTTTCCGTAAGCGCTGTCATCCTTCGTTGTAAAACGAAAAATATGAATTCGCTGCCTTGTGACAAGCTCCTTTGTGGGTTGCAAAGAACTGGTTAAAACCAGTTTAACGATGATGTTTATCAGTCCACTTTTAAGTTCGCTTCGCTTCGTCACCTTTCGTTTAACAATGCAGACTAAGGGTGTTGTGGTCAGGCACACATTCCCCGCCAACTTGCCACTAATCACTTTGCGTTCAAGTGGATATCGGAATTCTGTCAAATGAAATATTTCGCATTCTTCACTAGACTATCTAGTGGCAAGATGCGCACACTTGCTCAGCTAAATTAATATTATAACCTTACAATATTTTTAATTAAAAATGCATTAAATTAAAATATATAAATTAATATTTAACTTGATTTATTTTTACATGTTTCAATTGATTTTATAACTAGTGGTATAGACTGATTTATACATTATTTTTAGTATTATTATTATTTATTATTTATTATTATTGTTGTTATTTTTTTTATTGTTATTATTATTATTATTATTATCGCCGCCGCCGCCGCCACCACCGCCACCATTACCATCGCCATCGCCATCGCCATCGCCATCACCACCATCACCATCATCATCATCGAATTGAAATTGGAAATAAAGCAAGGAAACAGTGTAAAATTAATGAAACAACCAAGAGGTTGAAACATGCCTATGCTAGTTAACCAAGTAGAGTAACACTAAAATTTCGGTGTCCTGTTTTTGGTGTTATATTTGTTACTATAATCGTCTGTTATTTATTGTATAATATTTAATGTAGTATGCAGAATTTTAAACTTTTTGGCAAATTATTAATGTGTATTATATAAAAGTTAAACGTAATTTTCACGAGAAATTTTAATTGTATGTTCGTTTTAGCAATTTTTGTAAGATTGTTTCTCACTTTAATATTCTTAGTTTTTTAAACAATATAATATTTACTTGCAGTATTTATTTTAATTGCGTTAAATTGAAGCGTGTATGCACGGCCTTGTGTTCTTGCCTTGTGTTCCGTGACAGTTCACCTGATCCGATACAAAACACTCGCTGACGCATCGTAACGCTGAATGATGACCGAACTTTAACAGCACTTCGAGATTGATGCAGTAACCGCAACCCCAGATACGATATCAGCTTTGTCAGAAGATTGATTGTTAATATTTATCACCTTCTATAAATAGCTGTGTCATTACTGGTTAATGTTTACTTGTATCAAATTTAAACCCGCGTAGACACAAACGTTGTTCTACTGAGACATATAATATATTACATTATTATTGTTACACTTTAATGATGCGTGGGGAGGGGGGGTAATGTTTAACAGCTGATTTTGTACTACAGCTGCTCGCTACTCCAATACTGTTTCGATTGAGGTTATGTTTATTATCGTTGTATAGGATAAACATAAATAACAAATAATTCTTGTGTTATTATTACAGTTTATTTGGAAAATCGTGTAGGCCTATTAAAGCAATACACGACGTTCCGAGAGTCTGGATCAACCTCTCGTAACTTAAAGTTAGTGTGAATGAATCCAAATTTGAAGCAAATAAACTTTAGCTAATAAGGTTATACATTAATTAATGTATACGCTGTGTATTGCAGGCAATGTTTTACATTGTGAGAATATCTATTGATTATCTGTTTCAAATAATATTTGGAACACGAATAATAGCGGTATCCAGCTCTTTTGCAGACATAATTGAAACAATAATAATTCCGAAAACTTATGACGTTTAATTTTGAAACCACAAAAACGAAAAAGTTTTAATAAGCAAAATTAAATTGATATTGAGGATAAGTAGTTAAATATATTTGCTCTCGAAGAGGGTGCAGACTAGCTGCGAATATCGAGAGGAGTTTGATGTCTCTTGCGTTACTACACGCACGTACGCGCACGCGCGCACACACACACACGCACGCACGCACACACGCACACACGCACACACGCACGCACGCACACGCACGCACACACACGAGCGGGCGCGCGCGCATGCACAAGTTATATTTTACACTTATGCAATACTACACTCTTACGTTTAAGAGACTGAATCGGATACAACTGAGTTCAAAGCCTTACAAATTGTAAATAGTTAGACGGTAAAGACACTACAAACCAAGGGACCAAGGGTAATCCATACTTTTCCGTTTGACCAATTGTGTTAAATGTACGACACACATTATCCTCCAATTTTTAGCCATCTCTGAAAATAATTCACTAAATGAGTAGGAATGAAGAAGGTGACAAAACTCCTGACAATATATAACGTGAAGGGGGTGAGAAATAGTCCATGGCAAACATTAGGCATAGTTCAATACAAAAGTCGGAAAACACACGCGAAGTTTCAACGCCAAGCGAAGCAGTGGCACGCGGCCCAACTTCATATTATCGGACCAATTTATTTCAAGAAACAGTAAGGCAAGGCTTAGATAATAAATTGCTTCTGTAATGTATTTGCAGCTGTCGTCTCCGTCGAGAGAGTGATGTTCGCCAGCCTCGGCGAGAATGCTCACGATGTAACTAGAACGAAATGCACCAGAAACAAGATATAGATTGCAGAGTGATGTTCGCCAGACTCGGCGAGAATGCTCACGATGTAACTAGAACGAAATGCACCAGAAACAAGATATAGATTGCAGAGTGGTGTTAGCCAGCCTCGGCGAGAATGCTCACGATGTAACTAGAACGAAATGCACCAGAAACAAGATATAGATTGCAGAGTGGTGTTAGCCAGCCTCGGCGAGAATGCTCACGATGTAACTAGAACGAAATGCACCAGAAACAAGATATAGATTGCAGAGTGATGTTCGCCAGACTCGGCGAGAATGCTCACGATGTAACTAGAACGAAATGCACCAGAAACAAGATATAGATTGCAGAATGATGTTCGTCAGCCTCGGAGAGAATGCTCACGATGTAACTAGAACGAAATGCACCAGAAACAAGATATAGATTGCAGAGTGATGTTCGCCAGCCTCGGCGAGAATGCTCACGATGTATCTAGAACGAAATGCACCAGAAACAAGATATAGATTGCAGAATGATGTTCGCCAGCCTCGGCGAGAATGCTCACGATGTAACTAGAACGAAATGCACCAGAAACAAGATATAGATTGCAGAATGATGTTCGTCAGCCTCGGAGAGAATGCTCACGATGTAACTAGAACGAAATGCACCAGAAACAAGATATAGATTGCAGAGTGATGTTCGCCAGCCTCGGCGAGAATGCTCACGATGTAACTAGAACGAAATGCACCAGAAACAAGATATAGATTGCAGAGTGATGTTCGCCAGCCTCGGAGAGAATGCTCACGATGTAACTAGAACGAAATGCACCAGAAACAAGATATAGATTGCAGAGTGATGTTCGCCAGCCTCGGAGAGAATGCTCACGATGTATCTAGAACGAAATGCACCAGAAACAAGATATAGATTGCAGAGTGATGTTCGCCAGCCTCGGCGAAATGCTCACGATGTAACTAGAACGAAATGCACCAGAAACAAGATATAGATTGCAGAGTGATGTTCGCCAGCCTCGGAGAGAATGCTCACGATGTAACTAGAACGAAATGCACCAGAAACAAGATATAGATTGCAGAGTGATGTTCGCCAGCCTCGGCGAGAATGCTCACGATGTAACTAGAACGAAATGCACCAGAAACAAGATATAGATTGCAGAGTGATGGGAGGCATCTAGTTTCTTTAACCATAAGGTCATGCAGAGAAATATACAATTCTGCTATAATCAATTATAGCACAACAAATTAATCGATTCGCAAAACATAAGCATACAGGTCTTATCATGCTCCACTTTCGAGAGGTGCTAAGAACCCTTGAGAATTTTGTTTCATCGTAACTTTAAATCTTGCAAATGACCTTTCCAAGATAATCTTTCATCAAATATTAGACCCAAAAACGGAACCATTTAGATATATCGAAAGTCAACGACGACTGAAGGCTATACATGTGTTTTGGCATTAGAAAATTTAAATCCGATAGACCTCGTCCACGACTGCAGTCTAATTATTGCAAGCTGAAGGCATCTTTCGGGGCTATTGATATATATATATATATATATATATATATATATATATATATATATATATATATATGTGTGTGTGTGTGTGTGTGTGTGTGTGTGTGTGTATATGTTTTAGGAATTGTGTTATTCACTATAAGTAAAATACTCTCTGTGTAGGTGTGTACTATGTAATCAATATAGGTAAGATTTCCAATAGGCCTACATGGTGATACAAGTTGTCCTGTATAAACCTTCCTTCCACACATGTCTTACAATATGGCAAGCATGTAGAATTAGATGTAATTTCCGCGATATGTTTAGCCATTAGCAGTGTGCTAACCTTTTTGCATCGAATGGGCTAAATTATTTTTTTTTTTTTAATTGTAATATAGGGGAACCTATACAGACTTGTTTTTTTTATTTCGCTTTTGTCTTTTTTAATTACTCATTTTAAATTTATACATGTTGATTGGTTATGTCTGTGTACAGCTATACAGATTTATACAATGTTATTTAATTAATTATCTGTTTGTCATAGTCCCGTAGTTTTTAAATTAGGCCTATTGGTTTCAGGTTAAATTAAAACTGAAACTAAAGTTTTGGTATAAAAGCAAATTCTTTAAATGAGAATGACGATGATGAATAAACTGGTTTTCACATGTAGTAACCTAAAGGTGAAGACAAGCGCCTCGCTTCTCTTGAATATTACCAATAAGTAAGCCTTTTTGCAATGAAAATAAATATAATTTAAAACTCCTCAAATAACAGCTTATTTAGTTAGGTCACATTTATTTTGGGGAAAATTAATTAAAATAATTTTGGTAAATATATTTTAATCATATTTTTTATGTAAACTATGTAGAAAACATTTTCACTAAATATTTATGAAGCATATTTTTATCAAATCATGTTTTATTAGTTAAATTAAATGTAGGAATTCTTACTTTCATTGTAACAGCAAATTAATACGAATTTCCTTTTAGTGGATAACGCTATCTAAAAGAACAAAAAGGGCGCACACCGAATTGCGAGAAGATTAATTTGCTGATCCGATCCTCAGTCCTGCAGGAATGCTGACAATACTGCGACGTTGCCAAGTTTATACCCTTCCAATGTTATTGCCAAAGTATCAGATAGGCCAAGTACATTATTACAACCATTCTGTTTTATTTTACAAATCTTCTTTAATTTATTGAAAGAAATTTAATTTAAGAAATTCAAGAACTGAAATGTAATATTTCATTGATTTAGAAGTAACTTCGTAAAGTAATAATTGTTTGAAAGTAAGGTTATTTCACAACTGCCCGCTTCGGGGGCCAAACCTGCTCGGGCTGTGGAGTCGCCCAGGTTTTTCTTTACTATCGAGTAAAAGTCGATAAAGTATCGACTTTTGCTAAGACGTAAAAAGACTGTTACTTAAACCTCGAGCAACAGAACGCTCAGGTAATGGCTTCATTAAATATGGCAAAAAAACAACTATTTAAAGAAAATAAAGTCGTAAGAAATGTTGAAAATCTTTAAGAAAATCTCCCTTTAAAATAATTAGAGATACTATTTAAAAATAAAACCAATTATTCTAACAGTGTTCTATGATAACTCTAAATAAATAAAACACTTGTCAATAAGTTGAGTTTCACCAGAGTGTCGAGAGAAATTTTTATAAAATAAATGTGTTTATTCCCACACGTTCCGCGACATGTGACAGTTATGTTATTTGTTCACTATTTTGAAAACCTAAATAAACCATTATAATCAACCTTAAATCCTGCATAAATTAGCGTTTTATATTTTCAAATTACATTGAAAAACAAACTATGATCCCATAAAATGCTCATTTATGCGGTTTTTATATGTACTGTGTATATAACCAGACATATTATTTATGACAGGCATATTTTAGAAATATGCGTCGGTTATGTGGGATAGAGGTAGTCCCCGCGAGATGTTGGGCCATTAACCTACTTCCATCGCGCGGCCATATTTAACAGAATTTACTTTTCTTAGTTTCTGTAAAAAACTGACGCACACAAAAACTTCTACTACTCAATCAGTTTTCTAAATAAATGTCGACAAAAAAGATATACTCATATCTGAATATGAGCTCGTTACAGTAGCTATAGTATAAAGTAGACATCTGTAGGCCTATACAGCTATAGAGGTGTTATGGAAGTAAAAGATATTATTAAGTCACCATAATCTGACAAGAACAATAAAAACCTCCACTGCTTGTTTCTTTACAACTTTATTAAGTTTGGTGATAAAAAAGTTTTTCTGAAAGTTTCCTCTAGCTATAAAATACGTGATTTTATGTTTACGATATTTTACGACTTTAAAAGGACACCTGTAATAAACAAATAACATTAACTTTATATATTTCATTTCGTTCGAAAAAAATTGTTAAACTACCATTATAAATATTTTTTCTGTCAAACATATATTGAACGTATAATTCATTTAAAAGTTATTACAACCTTCTCTGGTACTTAGTTTTACCGTATAAATCGTAGCACAAGACTCCAAGTCCAGGCAAATCTGCGTAGATAACCTTGAAATTATGAAAATGAACGTTTCAAATTATATTTACTGTTATGTATATTTACAAACGTTTTCATTATAAAATGATTTCCTGAAAGTTTGAAAAGTATTATTTTGAAAAAATTGAACAAATTTTTCTGATGAACGAACTTTTCCAATTTAATATTAAAATCGATTTTGTACCAACTTTGAATCGAATCAGGAAAAATTATCACATTAAAGATTATCAAAAGTTAAATTTTCAAAATAATGTAGCGTATAAAGTAAGCATTTCTTTAAAATTTAAGGATTTTAATTTTGAAATTGTTTCCATTTGGTTTTACTGTGTTGGAACATTTATAAAAATCTATTGTTTCATGATTGAATAAAATTTGCAAACCTGAAAGTGCTAACATATAACTAAAATGTTTAACAGCCCTTCAAAAAATAATTTAGGGAGTAGGATCGGTGATTATTTCAAAGTCACAGTTCTTACAGTAATAACTGCTCCAATAGCTCATTTTTCAATGAATATTTCTCAAAGATATTCTCAAATATTTTTAATTTTGTTTTTTATGGATATCATTTAAAATAATATGTAATCCAATAAAACACATATAGGCTATTTCAAATTAATAGGTACAATAAGGTACAGCTTAAACAATACAAAATGCCAAATACGGGCTGCTATCAACAGACCAGAGGGACACTGTGGTAAGGCTAGGTTTTTATTCAAGTATATATCTAGCTTGCTCATCGCATATACCAATACTCATTCGTACAATACCCCTCCTCTATACAACCCGTGTACAGTAAACCTGACGTGCTCGCTTCTAATTGGCTCTTCAAAATCATACGTTTTGTTTTTTGATCAAGATATAGTTTTTGAAGATGGAGGTTCTCCGAAACGCGTCAACGAAAGTAGAATTGACGATGCTAGGGAAGACAGATCATTATACTGAACATAGTTTATTTGATTAATTAATATAAACAATATGATAACAAACAAAGGTTTTATTGTAACAATTATTAGGTATACGAGTTACACTTATTACTTTAATAATAAAAGAAAATTGTTCGGTTACATTGATCTGTGACTACAGTTTATTATAAAATAAAGACTGAATTTAACCCCGTCTTCCTACAAATTTTTCAATTAAAATTCACTAATAGACTCAGTACTTTAAAATGAAAATTTGTTCAAATTACAATTTTTTCTTCTACAAATATTCAGGATAAATTTTTAAGAACACGCCTAATATTTCATTAAAATTTGAAACTGTTTTTCACGTTTAGAAATATATGTATTTAAAAAGACCTTTAACAAACACATAATAAATTTGTATGTAACGTTTTTCTTCTAACTATTACAGCCGTTCAAAAAGGCTTTTACTTTTAAAGATTTACACAAATTCGTGTAACAACAGTGTTTAATGACAACAAAACATTAGTTTTCTTGTCTTTCCCGATGAAAACCTTGAAGTTTATCGCCGAGCATGGAATTTAAAGAATACAATATACACAAATTATACATTTGAGTCCTCATTTATATTCAATGGAACAATTACAAGAACAATAAATACTTGTTTTCAAAGCTTGTTTAACAATGCAGTTGGACTGTTGACTTTGCACATGCTCAATGCATATGTATGAATTCAAATGTGTGTAAATCAAGAGGCCGATATTATTGAATGTGTAAACACGTACGATCGTGTCTTGTTAATGTTGTATTTAGTGTGGGTTAAATGAATTATTATTGTTGAATTGTGTTTGTCTAGGGCTTTATTATGATACAATGTTTTACTTTCTTGCTAGAAGAGAACAAACAATATTTATTGTGATTGACAATAACCGATCTTGAGATTTTAATGTGTCATTCTGTTTTCTGAAACATACTTGTGTTTTCGTATGTGTACATTTCTGATAAATGTGTTTATTGCAGGTAAATTTTACAGTTTGCTCATATCTCGCTTTAATTTAGAAAAGAAAGATCTTTGAAGACACAACACTGTTAAAATATTTCCTTTAAAATCTGCAGTAAAGATTTTGATCAAATTTCACCTAAATTTAGTAAGCACGTACCCAAACAAAACTTAAGCCTCAAAATAAACCCAAGATAAAATTAAAACTGGCACAGTTTGTCTAATGCGATGTTCCAGATTTTGTTAAAATACAGAGCGTATACGATACCAAACCATTCATTACTGAAATCAAGATAGCAACCAAAATAAATTTACTTATTTGGCTGTAAATAGAAAAAACTGAAAATAAACTTTGATTTTTTTTAATTTATAAACAAAAATTTAAACAAATTTGTTAAATGAACATTTGGTTTTCTTATATATTTCAAAATTTCAGAAAATCTTATGAAAACAATTTTGAGAAACTAACTGACTTTCCGAGAGATTTTCTTCTAAATTTTTCTTCACTTTTTATTACAAAATTGTTCTTGTCTTACTTAAGTGAACTTATTCTTCGATGTCACGGAAAACATTCTTGTACCGTCATGTGCTCTCAGTTCTCCGGTCACTAGTGTTCCGTTAATGTCCATGAACTTCTACTTCAGCACAATCTGTAATTAATGAATATATCACGCTCTCTTTATGAGCTTAACATTTGTTTCGTAAGACTCACATTTGAAGTAAACACTTCCGGAATTTTAAACAATTATCCAGATAGTCATGTGTAATTAAGAGATATTATTGGAGTTTTAATTAGTTTAATATTATTGGAGTTTTAGGGGGGGGGCTCCTCACGCTTTAATGCAATCGTTATGGAACGCCGTTAACAGATTATCCAATAAAACGAGCAAAGAGTTTTAAAAAAGACCATCACGTAGTTGAGAACAAAAGCTCGCTGGAAATGTTTTTATTTACTGCTGCGCTCTGGCGGGATTAAATAACACAATACTTCAATCTGGAAGATTGCTTTCATTCAAATTAGGCGCAGCCTGCAAAGTCGTTTAGTTTAATGAATATTTAATAACATTAACAGAATTTGTTTTCCCAACCTTATCGTCTGTGGTCGATAACAATTTCGTTGTATTATCTTTGTTTATATCAAAACTGTATAATCTTCAGGAAACTTAACAGTTACAACTTATTTTAATACACAAATTGAGACTTCGGAACTAAGATGATAAAACGATACGACAGATATTCTGAAAGAAACCCTTTTGGACGTAAACTAGAATGAAGTCGTAGACTTTTTTTATTGCTTTCTCCATTTCGTTGTAAGTTTGTAAAATGGCCCCTAAATAATAACAGGAAATAAATCAATAAAAAACTAAAGTGTTCAATTATCCAGAATTATTTAACAAGAATATGTTTTTTTAAAGTTTTTAACAAAATAACAGCAACATAATTAACATTTTTTTTTAAACTATGTAGGATATCAGGAACAAAATAAATCGGTCAATGGCGAGAGGAAGACCGTATTAGTCTTCCGTCATCGTCTGCCTCACACACGTCGCGTATTTCGGAAACCACCAGAAATACAAATGCATTACTGTGATGGTTTCTCCGCAAATCTCGGGCTGAAATCGATCCCCATCCCTGAAATACTCGCTCTAGTGTTGCCAACTGTTCCTCTGTACCTGTACCAAGTATCCAGCAAAGTAGGACAATTGCACCGTTCATACGTGCTCATATGTTAGCGTAGCATTGGGGACAGTAATCGGCGAACCAGTTCGAGTTGGACACCAACCATCACCATTATTGATTGGATACTGACGGAACGACATACAGGATTGACACTAAATTTTCTTTAAGATAACATTTAAAATGCTCCTTGAAACCAAAGCTTGTGACTTCTGCGTTAAGAATTATAATTACTTATTTGCACATTTTAGCTTTGAAAAGAAATTTAGTGTTTAAATAACTTAAACTTTAAGTCAAATATTAGTTGTAGACATATGTTTGTAATTTCTTACAGGTCAAGATTTATTATTTTGTTTGTAATAAGTTAAACACTACGTACAATTAGGTTATATCATACAGTAAGGGTTACTTATAAGGTTATTTATTTTTTTATTAATATCTATATTAATTTGTCATTTGTTTTCTTATTGAATTGTTTCCTTAAACCCATTTTCAGGCAGAGAAATGTCTGAAATTCTATTTACATATGTATTTTATATAAAAGAAAAGAAAAATAGTTAAAAATATTAATAAACTTTTCTTTTTAAAGAATGCCACGCTGTAAAGTATTTACTGTTAAAAAAGAGAAAAAAATCGGTCAGCGGGAATTCAAAATTTTAAAAAATACAATAACTGGAAGTTCATTAAAAAGGGAGTACCAGTGAATCCTGACTGTTGGAAAATCTGAAGGAGGTAGTTTGACCAGGCCAGGAAGCACTAGAGGCCTTTGCAAGCTTACACATTAACACACACACACACACGTTTTATTGTGATGGTTTATCCACAAAACACGAATTGTGGTTGATCTCCGCCTACATCGGACAAGCATGCGTTAGTAAGGCATATCTGATCCGAAGGCGCTGATTT